>MLQL01000014.1:134096-239530 GCA_002072365.1 Penicillium flavigenum
GGGGGGGCCATCGGCGCATTTCGACACCCAGGTAGTAGCGGGCAATCGCAACCTTATCCCCCTCCTTCAATAGCAATATTTATCTTCCGCCGTGTACTACCCTGCTCATGTATCTTAACTTGAGCCCCAGTGTGAAGATGAAGGTTCATTCGGCGCTCAAGAGTGAACTCTATTGCAAAAGCCTACTAATGCTCGGATCAGCCTCAGTATCCATTAGCTCCCATTCGCACCACCATCATTGTTGCTCTTCAGGGTTCATGCTCGTTTCAATCTGGCGAATGACTCGGGTGGGATTGCCTGCGACAAAGTGAAAGGGAGGAACGTCCTGCAGAAGTCAGTCTGGCTCCTCTCAACATGGAATTAGAGATATTATATCTCAATATGCTGACCTTGGTCACCACTGAGCCAGCTCCAACTGTGCTCCCCTTTCCGATTCGCACGCCCGCCAGCACAATCACGCTACCACCAATCCATACATCGTCTTCGATATGCACTTCTTTTCCACACTCCGGTCCCTTCAGACCTTGCCGAATAGCCGGATCCATGGGATGGGTTGCACCATACAGGCAAACATTTGGACCAAACAGTACCCGTTCCCCGATAGTGATCAGGCAGGTGTCGAGCACGAGAAGATTGAAGTTCAGAAAAGTGCCTTTGCCAACTTTGAAATTCAGACCGTGGTCCACAGAAATTGGTCCATCGACAAAGGGATCAGTCTCTTCAAAAAGTGCCTCGTCTTCTTTCGGGTCTGGGTTCAATGGTGGCATTGGACGTGTGTTGCAGACAATGCTGGACACAAGTATGGTCAGCACAAATTTCACTGAGCAATAATCGATGACCATTCAGATCTCGTCGCCCAAACTTACTTTCTCCATAGCTCTACTTTTCGACGCCTTGTTGCAGCCCCGGCGGCATTAAAATCATCGCAGGCCTGTTTACACCTTGTTCTGTTCGCCTGAAGATCCTCGTCCCATGCCCAGTATAGGTCGCCGCGAAGCATCTTTTGCCATTCCTTTGACTGCGTCATCCTCTCTGGAGGTGTAAGTGCACTGGTGTGAAGAGATATTCCCGAAAATTGTGAGAAACAGGCGTACTTTCAGTGTCTTTCATATACGGCCCCGGGTGTGGATCTTAGTACTATGACATCGAGTGTGGGGAATAGTGGGGAAATGGGATCCACACCTTAGCGGCGCTGTTTATATCTGAATTGAGTAGTTCAGCCAGCAGCCACGGTGCTCCTCTGAGGTGATAGGTGAACAACTTGCTTTACTGCACGTGCCAGATAAGCAAAGCTGGTATTGGCAAATTGACAATGGGATTTGGAATCATCAAGAACGGCGGCTCAGTGTCTCTGCTTTGTAATGCATTGATTGATATATAAGGCGTTGCGCGTAGATCTCGGGGCTACCGAAGGATAGTTTCATTGTAGTAGTAGGACAACAAATTGCTCTTCATAAAACCCCGTGCCGTCTGCTCCTTGTGAGACATCGCTGTGATTGACCGGAGATCTGAAAGAACCTTTAGCGCACAAGCACCCCCAGATCGAAGAAATGGACGTTCAAATGACTTGGTAGAAACTGATTCGTATAGAAGAGTTCCTGGGCTATCTTCCTAACTGAACATCTTCCGTATAGAGAACTTGCAGTAGAAAAGCCCCGGGTAGTTATTGAAATTGTTTGTGCCTCAGGCAGAGAGCAGTATAGCACCGGGACGGAAGAACGTTTAATCCCCTGGGCATAAAATCAACATCTGTGCTTTCCAGGTCCCTGTCAATTTTGTATTCCCGAGACATCCCCCAAGCCCAGATCCCCAATTTCAAATAGTCGGGTACAAGGCTATGGCTATGGCTATATGCTATACCCAAGATGGCTCTCATGTGGAGTTCCTGGAAACAACACTTGTTATCCCATAGCCCTGGAGGGCTACTAACGACACCTGCTAATCCGAAGAGTCAACGAAACAGCCTCTAGCGATTTCCAAGTGATATGCGGTTGCCTTTTTGAAAAAAAAATTTAGGGCCTATCTTCCTGTCACCGGTCAAATGGTAGATGTCAGATGCAGTTGTCTGTTCTCCTTGTTCTCCAATGTTGAAGAGAGCCATTCATGATGTGAAGTGCTAGGGCGTGTCCATGTCAGCGAAGAGCAATAGGCAGCATCACCTGCAAACAAATACACGTGCCTTCACTTCGTGGACTCTATGGCTGCAGCTCCAATCCCCAAAATATAAATACCTGCCCTCTCCCACTTCCTCCCTTTGTTTCTCTCCTCCTCAGCTTTGACTACTTTCAAGCTCTGAGATCAATTGAAAATACATTAAGGTGATGTCTCAAGGTGGCGGCATTGGCCAACAATAACCATTCGACTATCAACGATATTCTGGGTTTCCCGGTTTTCCTTATGAATATTTGAAAGAATTTTCAAAGACTCTAGCTTCCAAGCATTACTTTCAGGATCTGTCTTGTGGGCTATGTGGGCGTGCTCTTTCTACAAGCCGTTCTAGGTTCTCCTAGTTCGTCAACTAAACCTGGGGAACTGTTTTGCAGATATCACGGCTTTTGCTCTCAGTTTTTATTTTACATTTGTTTTCTTCTGTTGTCTTGTGGGTTGTGTCATTCTGTTCTTTTCTCCTTCTCGCCCTGTGATGAGTTCGTCGTACAGACGAACATAAGCCAATACTGCAGGCATCTGCTTGACGACGGCACCATTCAGCGCACCTCGTGCCTGTGGACCGTTTACACAGCTGGAAGCCGGTTATGAAAACCGAGAGCAACCTGAGGGCGAGTTTCCTTTTATTTTGTGAACTTCACCATGTATATATTGTAACTTGATAGAATCAAAGGGGATAATAAATTGACATTTCTGTTCGTTTGCCATACCATAGCTAAAATGCACCTATCGACTGTGTGGAGGTATCCATCGATCCATTAGAACTGCAAGTAAAAACAGAGAGGAGGTATCTCATTTCCATTTCGTAAATGCAAACGCCTGCTAAATACTAAATGCTGCTCGCTTAACGACGTATTTACAAATTTATATTATTTCCATCAATTGGCACGCAATATGTCACGCGACTAGCGCAGGAACTTGCCGAGTGCGCCACCAATGTTCTTGAGGTCTAACAAGAAAGTGTCATGACCGAACAGCGACAAGTCGTCACCAAGCTCGATATGCTCAACTTTTTTGTTGCCTCCAGCACGGAGTGTCTCGGCAATCTCCCGCTGCTGCCAGGCCGGGAAGAGGATGTCACTTGCAACACCCATGACAAGCACAGGATGATCCTTGAGAGGAGCAAGGCCGGCTACAAGGTCCCGGGGAGGACCATCCACTGAGTCAGCAGAGACGGACTCATCCAACGGGATTGCATTAGAAGTTGATCCAGGCTGCTCCTCATAGGGCTTGTCTGGAAGGGTCAGACTGCAAGCGGGGTCGGAAGCATTTGGTGCGCCACCGCCGTGCGCAATGCGATCCTCGGACTCTGCGCGACGCTTCATAGTGGCAGTCTGGTGGGCATGGCCGAGATCGAACAAGTCCATGGCCTTGGAGACATAAAGAAGACTGTTGGCATCATACTCGAGACAGAACTTCTCACCGGCATGGTCGAGGTACGTCTCGATAAGGAAGTCGGGACACAGAGCTGGCTGCTTGCTGGGGTCTGCACGCTGGCGACCAAATCGCATCTCCCACTCTGGCCCGCTGCGGTACGTCACGGTTGCAATTTCGCGCGCTAGTTTCATACCAGAGTGTGGCGGGATCCCATCGTAGTAGAACCCACGCGCCCAGTTGGGGTCCATCATCAGCACCTGTCGCTGCGTGTGTCGCATCGCTATACTATAAGGGTGGCTGCGGGCACAACCGCTGATGCTGACAATCTTGTTGACCCTCTCTGGGAAGAGGACGCCTGCTGCGAGACTCTGCATACCGCCCATGCTGGATCCGACAGAGGCAGCGAGTTTCTTGATTCCTAGACCGTCGAGAAGCCGGAACTGAGCGCGCACCATGTCGTCTAAAGTCAGGATCGGGAAGCGGGTTGCGTATCGTTTTCCGTCGGACGGGTCGAGGGAAGAGGGGCCTGTACTGCCGTAACATCCTCCGAGAACATTGGTGCAAATGATGTGATATTTATCGGTGTCCAGTGGCAATCCGGGGCCAATGAACTTCTCCCACCACCCGGGCTTTGGGTTGGTCGCTGTGCTATGGGCGTGGCTTGAGGCGGACAAGCCGGTATGCAGGAGGATGGCATTACTTTTGTCGCTGTTCAATTGCCCCCATGTTTCGTAAGCAATATCGAATTCCGGTAGCACACCACCCCAGTCGAGTAGAAGTGGTTGTTCACAGTGGTATGATTCGTGTCGCCCGGTGGTGTATGAAGGTTCGGGGCCGGATTGCAGCGACCGAGCGGAGAGCTGCGCTGACTTTGCTTCTTGGGCATCAAGACAGGGGAATGACATGGCTGGATTGGACGAGTCTCTATCAGTTGACTCCGCGGCGACCGACGCTGACTTTCGCGGCGATACAGTATGCAATGGGCGTGTGGGCTTCCATTGCGCCGAGAAAGTCCGATGTGGCCCCGCGGGCTTCACGAGAGAGTTGCCTTGTCGCCATGGCTGGATTCGGATAGTGCGTGAAGCAGCTCGAGCGGCACCTCGAAATGACTGCATTATAAGAGCTTAAAATCTGTGTGAGTCAGGAAAGAAAGCTTCCCTGTTTGAAAGGTATCGGGGAGAATATATGTGGATACCTCAGGCACTAAAGAGTCGCGTCATCACCGACATCGGTGATTGGTGGAGACTTAAGCGTTGTAGTATACAATGCACAACATACGGCAGACATTCCCAAAGTTTTTGTAACTCATATCAGACAAACTAAGGACTCTATATATAGCGGGAGAGCACAAGTGATTTGAGTAATCGTTGAAAACTAGACGCATTAGTCGTTTCCAGACTATACACTCCAGCTGTCCTGAGAATAAGCTTGCTTTATCAGGCATACATTCATTGAGAGACTGGCACTGTTGTCCATGGATGCGAATATCAAAGAATTTGGGGCGAATGGCTAGCCCATAGTAAACCTCTGCCCAAGAAAAACCTCTCCTAGATCGGGACTTGCCTAATAGAACCTTTATACTTCAACCAGTACTCGGTTTTAGCATGTTTTAATACCTCTAATCATTATATCATGGTCATGATCTAAGTGTACATATTTATGTTCTGGGCGGTCTTCATTCTCCTCGTCTGGCGCTTAGAACAAAACTTTCGCTGTTAAGTAATACTCAAGTTAATAAATTCAACCAGCTTCAACAGTATTCACGTTATTCCTGCTGCATTTTCTCCGCCATTTGAACACAACACTTGGCTGGCTGGTTGTTCATGCTTATTGTGTGTTGCTTCATGTCATATTCAAGGACACAATCTTTCCACCATGAAGTTGTCCCAATCGATATGTACTTCGTAGGATGGTCGAATCGATTGTGGGAAGCTGAGAAATACCAGATCCATGCTGTGCCCTTTACCCCTTACCCACCATCTGACCCTCAGCCTCGAGTACGGCCAGACGTTCCGTTCCCATGGTATGTAATGGCTATCATAGCAGTGTATCTCAGAGGTCGCAAACAGGGAAAGTGGAATCCCGGGCATAGGGTCACCATTCGATGATAAGGAAGTGTGAAGCCGTCTAGGGTTTGGTGTGGTCGGATGGCAGACGCCAGACCAACCAGAGCATAACTGTCGTGATTCTTGTTCAGACAGTTTCGCCTAGACTTCGTCTCGGCACGATGGACGATTCCTTTTTTAATTTCTTTTTGGTCTTCTTTTTGGTCTTCTTTTTGTCTTCTTTTCTTCTTTGGATTTGGATAGTATCCGTCTCTTCCGGGTATTCTTATATCCCTGACGGGAGTAAGACTGGATGGACTGGATCTGAAATATCAAATGTGCCAGGCGGTTGATCCAGGGCGATCTCGGCTTGGATTCGCTCTCTGAGACCTTCGAGGGGGTAACGTGGGACCCTTTTGTGCTTGATGACCGGCCATTCTATATACTCTGTGGCAGTAGTTGGGTTGTCAAGCATTCGAAGAAGCTCGGAAGTGATGCGAGCTTCAAAAACATGAAAAAATTCCTCTCCCCGTTTGTATGTTAAAAATAGTCGTGACTTGGATGTATGAGCTAGGCGTTCAAAGAAGAAAAGGAGCGGGATGAGCATAGCACTTACTATGTGAACGGGCGGGTGCCACTCTTTGCGATGGTACTCCTGGAGTTGTGCAAGGGAAAGCAGAACACACAGCAGATATGGGTCTTCGCTCCAATTCTTTGGCGTGATTTGGGCTACTCGTTTTAGGTGAATTTGCCCACCCGGGCGGTTAGAAAGACCTTTTGGATGGTCACGAAATGGAAACATCCTCTGGCGATAATTTTCAACACCACGATAGTGCATATATCCGATGACTGGCCGCGGTGCTTTGTTAGCTGGCTGGCTGCGTTTACGAGAGCGATAGTACACGCTGTACAGAGGTCGATGAATCCTCTTATTTGCAAAAAAGAAATAGGGTGTTTCACTGCAAACAATAGGTTAGTCATGGTTGGATGAACCAATGCAGTGCAAGGAACAGCTTGTATTACGCACCATTTTTGGTTGAGTAAGGGACGTACGAGACATCCGAAGTCGAGATCCGGGCACAACGAAAACCAACCTTCTGCAAACCCTTCCTCATGCTGTAGATTTGACTCGGGCCGTTTTACAAGCTCTTTGCCATTATCAATTGGTTGGCATGTATTTGCATCAGGCTCGATGTCGTCTGTTGGAGTTGGCACATAGTCAAAGTGTTCAAACCGACATCCCAACATCTCCAGATGTCGAGAAGTCCAGCAAATCGGCTGAACTAGGAGATCGCGGTGATGGCTCATGAGCTCAGCAAGTGAAATCGCACCATTAGGCGACATACTGAAGATAATTGTAACTATCACTGTGCAGGCCGAGGAAAGGAATATGTATGACCTGAGCCGAATTTTCTTGGCTACGACGTTAGTTCTATATTACATTTCCAAGCCAAGCGAAGCTTATGTTACTGTCCGAGCTTCTAAGGCTGCAGTCGGCGTAAGCCACCCTTAATGTTAGACCCAAGATCAACTCATTTGAGTATGTAGACTCTATCATTCTAGTATTCAGATTAAGAGTTGTTGAAAGTGTCAGACCTATGTTATACAAATTATTTATCTCGGGATGATCATCACCCATTCTGGATACGAAAGGAACACCTCATGTGGGGTGCTCTGATACAACTAAGTGGTTAATCTAGCAGGACCATTGCTTGACAATGTCAATATACGTAAAAAAGAAAAACGAACACACAAAAGACAGAACAAAGAACAAACGAAGAACGGACAATATCAAAGAAGGTCATACCTACAGTACTATACGTATGTATGTAGGTGGTTTTTAAGTTACATTTCACCCAAGACCACGTGAGTGGCTCCGCCTAGCGTGCAAGCTGCTTCCGGAATACGCAATCCTTTTATTCTCGTCGACGTCTAGCGAAACTGGCCAGCAAGGCGATAAAGTACTCGCTGCCAGACAGCGTGGTTGTGCCTTTTGACTCAATCTCTCCTGTTTTGTGGTACTAGTGACCGACAATTCTCACTGGGTTTTCCACGCCTCCTATCCTGACTGATTCTGGGTTGACGTATCTTCGACCATCGAGGTCACATCCAAGATTTCCGCATATCGATATGTCACCCTCTCAATTTCTTTAGCCTAGGATCTGCAATCGCTCGACTCTCACACTCGCCGAACGAATCCCATACCAAAACTAATCAAACTCCCCGAGTTTGCGGATCACGGAACACAAAAGCACAGAGACCTTGATTCCTACCTTTCAACCAATCTACGGCTGTCGCATGACCAGCGGATTATTTTCCGACTTCACCAGCTCGTTCGCCTGTCATGATCACTCCGCGCAAGGTGCTGCTTTCCCTGCTCTGCGTGGTCACATTTGTTCTCATCCTCCGCTCGTTCCGAGATCCCGAAGTTCCTGGGGCACCTGGGTACAGACCGGTGAAGAAGATAGCACAAGAGGAGGATGAAGTGACAGCAAACTCAGCACGGAAAATACCACCGCAAGGTCGAGCTCAATTACCCCTCGGCGCATCACCGACAGCACCGCTCCGCGAACGCCTCCGGTATCAATTCCCCTATGAAATCGAAAACAAATTCCCCGCATACATCTGGCAAACATGGAAATACGGCCCAGGGTCGTTCTGGTTTGACGAAGACCTCCGCGGCCTGGAGGCCAGCTGGACAGAGATGCACCCGGGATTCACACATGAAGTCATCCCCGACGAGACACAGCAACACCTGATCAAGTATCTATATGGGTCAGTTCCGGAAGTATTTGAGGCATACGATTCACTGCCGCTCGCGGTCATGAAGGCGGATTTCTTCCGGTACTTGGTACTCCTAGCGCGCGGGGGAATATACAGCGATATCGACACGTTGGCACTCAGGCCCGCGCACACGTGGCTCCCCGAGGAACTTGATCGATCAACTATCGGATTCATTGTTGGCATTGAGGCTGATCCTGATCGCGATGACTGGCATGACTGGTATTCGCGCCGTCTTCAGTTCTGCCAGTGGACCTTAGTGTCTAAACCTGGGCATCCGATTCTTCGTGATATGGTGGCTTATATCACCGAGCATGCTCTGCGAATGAAAAGGGCCGGCATTCTCAAGGTTGGCAAGATGGATAAGACTATTATGGAGTTCACGGGGCCTGGGGCCTGGACAGATTCTGTCTTCCGCTACTTCAACAACCCGGCATACTTCAATATCCAGCCGGGTGATAAGAACATTACATACGAGGACTTCAGCCACCAGACCACGCACCGCAAGGTTGGGGATGTGGTTGTTCTACCCATTACCAGCTTCAGCCCCGGCGTGGGGCAAATGGGCGCAGGGGATCCAGATGATCCCATGGCTTTTGTGAAGCACAATTTCGGAGGTATGTCTTTATCTATGGCACATTCGTTTAGTCTCTTGTGGACATAGTACTAACATTTCGATTTCAGGCACATGGAAAACAGACCCATCGCTGTGAAAATGGCCCAATCTTATTTTACTCGATTCCAACCCTGTACACTGTACAATATCAGAGACCTATTGCAGGCCTTTGCTTGCGGTTCAACTCAATATTTGCTCCGATTTCATCACCCACACTTCCCCTCTAGATCTCCTGATTGTTTCTGCTCCCGTCGCAAACTCCCAAACTCTCAAAATCTCCGGCATCGAACTGTCATCATCGGTGCCTTGAATATGACTGAACCCAGGCGCAAGCTTTAAACCCGCTCCATGTTTCATGATACCTGTTCATATGATTCCCCACTTTGTTTTCATTGTTACATACACTGTTCTTTTACCTTTTTTTTGCTTGGTAAATGGTTTGCTACTAGCTACGTACACTAGCTGCTTATAGATTTTGATCTCATTGTTTCGATAGCCAAAAGGCGACTTTTTTTCGAAATTTCCCAGTGCATACGCATGGGGGTTTTGCTATTAGCTTCCGGATATCCATTATACGTACGAGCCTAGATAACGCATTACATATGACTATGTCGCGACAGTGCATCTCTAATCCGAGTATTTCACAGGTAAAACTACCTAGTCCTACTGGCCCCTGCCATCTATGGATATGAAAGCATGTGACGTATGCAGGTTATGACAGCTACTTCTTATCCTTCTAGCTACAGCACTGATTAAAGGGAAGAAATCTATAGAAGATATATACCTAAAAGATATATGCAAGCCAAACAATAACAAAAATAATAACACGAAGACTTAGCCTTCTTCCAAAGCACCTCGATCACCGGAACAGACTTGTTGGCCGCAATCCCAGCCCGCTCTTCTCATACGCCATGTCTATCATTTTCATCTGATCCCGTGAATTTTTACCCTCAACCCAATATTGCGTGGAATGCCCCTTAACACGGTTAACAAACTCTTCAAGCTGGTACCGATACGACATCCACCAGTCCTCACCGGGGAGGTTCGCAAACTCTCCCCCAGCCTCCTTGTAATTGTAAGCCTTATACGACTTGGACCCAGTCCAAGTCTTAACAGGCGTACGGTCATCCTTATTCCGAATAATGAAGGTATCCTTAACATCGACACGGTGCCAGATAACAGCGTGGATAAACCGTGTAGCGTCACCACCCGTGTGCGTAGCCTCTCCTGTGGCTCTGGGAGGGACTCGTCATCGACAACGACTTCCTTGTGCATGACGCGGGCCTCGGACGGTTTCCATAGGATGGACCCACGCATAGTGGTAGAAGCTTCGGCAATGCCACCGTTCAGAAAGCGGAACTTAGCTTTAAAGCTAGTATCGCACTGGTCGTGGATGCTCTCGCCAAAGATTCCAGGCTCGCACGTTACACACTCCACGGGGTTATCGTCGAAAACCATGCGGATAATGCTAAAATTGTATGTGCCTAGCATCATTATACTCCCGCCAGCGAGTTTGTAGTTGAACACAATGTTATCCTTATCGAGCATCAACCACGGGACCATAGAATCTGTGTGGACGTGGACGACATCGGCTGGGGTGATGAAGGACAGGAGCTTGTGCACTACAGGGTGAAACCGGTTGTGGAATGCCTCGAGCAGTACGGGGGCATTTGGCTGTAACAGTTCAGGTAGGTTGAAGAGAATCCCGGCCTCGGTAGCGTTAAGAGGTCGATGGCTTCTCTAGAAGAACGTGCTTGTCAGCGCGAATGGCGCGCACAGCCCACTCGAAATGCAAACTATTAGGCAAAGGAATCAAGACTGCATCGATCTTAGGGTCTTCGAGGATTTCATCATAGGACGTGCGAACATCCGGGATGTTGTGCTTTTTGGCGAATGCTGAGGCACGAGCATGAACTCTAGCAGCGACTGCTTGTACAATAACCTCCGGGTGTGAGAGGGCGGGTGTAATCAAGGCAAGAGGTCTATTGAATATCAAGGTCGGGTAGGTTCTAAGGTCAGGCATTGAATGCGGCTCACGCAATCTGGGGCTGCCCCGAGGATACCAAAGCGGATAGCATCATTCTTCTTTTTGACTTTGGGGGGGCCGAATGCCGTGAATACTCGCATAACCATTGCTGCCATTTTAACTTTTCTGTTTTCCTTCTTTGGAAGCTCAAAGAGACAAAGAATATGTGAATTTAATATACCAAAGTGGGAAGGGTAGTTGCGCCGTCTGGGTAAAGGTTGGACCGATTGACAGGGTATATAGATAAGAGAACGGTAGGGTATAAAGTCACCATTGTCTCTCAAGCTTTAGGCCTCTCGCTCGAAATATTCGGACCATTTTGAATTTGTCATCATCGGCATTATTGATGGATGGGTGCGCCGACGCGACGCCGAACGTTCAACACCGAAAACGGACATCCTCACAGTGCCGAGACCATGTGGCGCCCCTCTCACTGTGTCAAGACTTTAATATAGGGCATGATATAGGTTCTATAAGGGGGATATTAGATGCCTAAGGTATCACTATATGATAGAACCTAGATAGTTGAACTACTCTCTCTCTTTCTCCTCTCCGTCTATCTCAATACATACAGTGTTTTCTCTATTGATTCTCCATCTGTATCGTATCTCCATGAATAGGCTTCCCGTCCAGTCGTTCAAATATGTGTTAACGACTTTGTGTACCACTTCGACGGGTAATCGGAGGACAATGGCTTGTTGTCATTCATTCCCTCGCAGTCAACATAGAACAGTGGCACTGCTATTCTAAACGTGGCGGAGTCAGGGTAAAGGTTGACCTCCCCTGTCGTGGAGCCCATGGTTGCTTTTCCAGGCATGGTGATTCCCGGGACAGGACCATCGCATTGGCCGGGCTTCTTCTTCTTACTTTAAGCAGAGCACCAAATGATGTACCAAACCACCCAAGTACAAGCCGATCGATCGGACCCCTCCNCCCCCCCAACAGGTGGCCTGTTACCCAGATCCCAGATTTCATGTGCCCCGTTGAACTTTTTGATGCTTTTTCTTGCTCTTAGCGAGGCGCTTCAGATGTGGTGAACTGATTGGTTTCTGTCTTGGGAAAGATCTCCATGAGATGTATGAATTTCTACTAAGATTTAACTAGTACCTTTCTAACGACAAATATGGGCCAATGATTCCAGGCTGCGTCTCGTCTACTTTTAGCGCCAGACCCCAATAATGCACAGCCTAGAAAACATGTGCATGCTTTTCAGGACTCAATTTGCATACATATTCTACATAGGTTCTCATCAGCCAGATTGAAGCCCTAAAAAAGGGTACATGTATGATTAGAGTGGCCAAAGGCATACAGCACGGTAGGCTTAGCTGATAGGGCAGAAGGGGCGAAGATTCAATCAACGAATCAAAATAAGGGGGAAAAAAAGAAAGAAAGGGAAATTAAAATGCACTCAACAGCCATTCTTTTGAGGACTTACGCCAGGAAATAACCAATCAACAAATTTCTGGCATGGCTATGTGCAGATGCCAAGATTTTGATGTTTCAAAACCAGTGATTATATCCAATGATTATTCACAAGAGGCTAGCTGAGCGGCATGCGCGGGCTTCGCGCCGACCTGAAGATTCTCACTCTGTCTATTGCGCACTCACCCTTCTCACCCAGGCAGCACCAACTCAAATGTTAACCGGACACAAGCCGCACTCCAGTAGTTTATGATAGAGATGCGATACAAATAGAGAATCAATAGAGAAAACACTATATGTATTGACTGTGTCGCACGAGGCGAGGAGGAAGAGAAGGAAAGGAGAGAGAGCTATCAAACATGTAGGTTCAATCACACGGTGATGCCTCAGACATCCAACAGTTTATTAGTTCAATGGGTGTCCGTAACTAAAGGCCTATTTAGTAGTAGGTGGCGACCAGTATAAAATAGGCTAGTAATTCTATTCATCGAAGTCAAAAACCTCTTCGCGCCGAACGCAAGCGGTTACAAAGTCCTCACAATTGGTTATTGGAAAATAATAGGTGGTGGATCCGCACAATGGGGCCCCGATAGAAGATCAAAACAAGAGGTCATAGTAAGCTAAAATAAGGATATCCTAATAAGGTCAAACTGGAGAATAACCACTTCAAATGCACTTAGCCGCCCACTTTCTCAATGAAGCAATGATTGAACTGTCTCATCCTTTGTAAAATAGCGTTTAGGCTTAGGGTTTAGGTGGTACGTATGTCGAGTCCAGATTCGAGCCCAGATTTTCCTGTTTAATTATTTGATGACCACTTTATTCTTGGAAATTCATTCGAATTAAGTCAATCAAGGAATAGATTTGGAGCCTCTTAGAATAGATGAGACGCTCCAACCCCGCACAAGTTTCGCCGCATATGGTCTCATTGATTGTCCCCTAATCAGTATAATATTCACAATTCAAGAGCGAGGCTGAAGTACATATAGCATGTTTTGATGTTGAACACACTAATAAAAACACTTATAGCTTCAAATTTTAATAGGCGGGTGGGTATTCTGCAAAATTCTTTGGCATATTTGTTCCAAGTTCCAGATATAATGACCGGACAAGGATTGAACAGTCCTTGCCGCGCGCTAACAGTGCCTCAGAGTAAGCAGGGGTATCCTAATGCGAAATCTCAATTGTCGTCGAAATGGAACGTGAGGGGACTTGATGGCTCCACATAGTATCATAAGAGCGCCCGATATATCGCATTTGTGTTTGGAAATTACTACCAGTTTTTATATTCTTACAGGCATATACAACCTCCTCAAAACCTCTCAGCATTATGGGAAAGGGCACCAAAGCCCTCAAAGCCTTCATCGTCGGTATACCAGATGGTAAACTATCCGGATTTACTAGTGGCGAGCATACATTGTATAGCGAGACCAATTTCCGATTGGACAATCAAGGGGTATGACCGTCGAATGCAACTCTCCCTCTCCTATCCTAGTGAAGCACAGTTTGATGCGCTTATTTTCCCCTTGTCTGAGCTTAGACCAGCTAATTTTGTTCTGTCTCTAGCTCACCACCGGTGATCCTCAATACTACAACCTGCATGTTCAAATCAACAACCAGACTACCATTTCCACATTGCAGCGAGAGAAGGGCGCCACTGTCGCAAACACGCTAGTCCCCACCGATGGGTCATGGACCCCCGAGCAAATCCGGCAGGCGCTTCGGGCCAATATAAAGATTTGATGAATCCTAACTAGGCCAAATATACACAGCTTGGCCAGGAGAGGGCGGATGTCGAAGGGATACATGGAGCTTACTTTTGGGGTGTTTCCAGTGGATTGGGATGCGGCGAGACTGAGAGAGAAGAGAGAGATTAGGAGTGAAGAAATAGAAGTGAGGAACTCTGTATTTACCTGGTAGAGAATTGATATATACTTTATGTATGTACTGTTCTGACACCTGTCACAGCATTACTTCTAGCTCGCGGGGCATGACGTCCGACAACTAGAATAGCATACGCGCTTCTTTTAAGTTAATATCGCATTTGTACTGCGACTGTAAAGTTTGCTTTCTCTCAGAGACAGAGATTTCACCGGCCCAGATGGGAATCTATTGAATGGTCTTGACGTAGTCCGAAAGGTAGTAATCAGCTAACTATACGATTATCCAATTGACACTATCGGCATATACAAGTATAGTCTGGCATCGATCAGATCTACCAAGTATTGAAATTTGAGCCAAGTTGAAGAGTGTAAGTGCGTTTCTCGAACAGAGCAGGTATTTCTTTGTTTAGCAAGTATAGTTCTTACTCCTATTGGACTGCTTTGAGAAGTTTAATCCTCATCAATTCTATCGCGCAGGCTCCGGGGGTTGTCCACCCCAGCAGTGACGTCATTCATCCATGCACGTATATGCCGGGCAACAAACTCATTATCGCAATTTTGCACTGCAAGGTCGAAATCTCTTTGACGTTGGCTCTTGTGGAAAACCTCCACCCATCCCGGTTCCAGGCTTTTCATTCTATCAATAAACACATCACGAAGGAGAGTGACCTCATACTCCCATACGTGTTCCCAGTAGAGATCGGAGGCTTCTCCGCTCGCTTCGAGTTCATATCGTCGTAGATCAGGCTCGAGGCGTCGCGGTGGCCCTTTCAAGAATGCGGGGTAATAGCAGGCATTCCATAAAGGGAGTGCTGAAACACATTCCCAGTCTAAAATCGCTGCTAGCTCTCCGTTATCATAAACGAGAATATTTCGGGTAGAGAGGTCGTCATGAACCAGGACTGAGGGCTCCGGATTGCCTCCATTTGGTGGAAAGAAAGATGGAAGCAGGGTTTTCAGTTTTCCAATGATTTCCAATGTTCTTATTGCATCATCTGCATCATCTTCATCATCGCTCTCAAGATCGCTAGATGGTAGATTGTCTAGTGTCGACTGACAGTCTTTCTCGCTGAGAGAAAGACGTGATGTAATCCAGTCGCTACTAGACGTAAATGGCCCTCGATGAACATCCTGAAGGATATGCGATCCCCAAAAAAAGTGCATAGAAACTATTCTGCCCACATCTGGTAATCCTGTAGGCAAATGTTCCTTTTCAGATAGAGGTGACTTATTAGAATATACTGGGTTTCCAGCAGGCCAGGTCGCTTCAGGCAGTCCGGAATCATTGGGAATAGATGCTGTCCCATAGAGATTTCCAATTCCCCGGAATTGGTTCCGAAAAAGGCAACTAGAGTAGGCCGCAAACTCTCCAACCAAACTTGTTTTTGCAGAAAATGATAGAGAGCGCCACAGCTCTTTCAGCGGTCTTCCAGGCATTTTGGTCATAATGATCCATTCAAATCCGATAGGATTTTCTCGGGAAGTTTGATAAGTGATAACTCGAGGAACAGGGATATTCGCGGTACGGGATATCCAGTCCACTGTCGACACTTCACTCATAGTTTTATAGTACGGGTCAACAGGCAACGAGACTCGCATAACAAAGATCTCATTATCTATTTTCACGTCATAGAGTTTGTTCAAGGCGCCCTCGGCGAGGAAGTTCACCTGGACCGTGCTTGATGGTAGTAGCGACTGTATTGTCTGCTCGATGGCCTGAGGATCGGGCTCCACCGTCCATTGGGGTTCAAGATTGAAGGTTCTTTGAACCCAGGCAAGGCCCGGGGGCTGTACCTCCAGCGATTTCATTTCTGTCGTGATGTAAGGAACTTGTCCACCATGGGTTTCGGTGTTAAGATTCTGTGGTTTGAGCTTCCGTATGAGGGGCAAAACAGAATATCCGTAAAGGTCGAGAGAACGGTGTAGTTACAGTGTCGTGCCCCTGGTTCCACTTTTGCTGACGCCCCTACCGCCCACTGAAATCACTCGTCTCTTAAACACGCTAATATTGGTAAATGCGTTGAAATAGTACTATTTTCCTTCCTACAAACCCCTATTCTCCTATACTTTATATGGCAGAGCATCTTTCTGAGACAATGCCACGCAAAGTGCAGGCAATTATTGAGGTGGATGGCTGGTACACCAAATATTAGTAGTGCAGAGTGAATTTCATGAAGGTTTTTGGCTGGCAGTATATTATACAATGTAGGCGGTGTGGAGCGGGGGTACGAAAACTTATCGACTGTAATGAATGTATACATGGGGTTTTAGTTTTCAAGATGAAGCACAAGGCGTTAAATGCAGTGATTGCGGCGGGGCTTTTTCTAGTCTGGGTGGCGCCGTCGACGTGGGGCGTTTGTAAAGAAGCCAAAGCTAGACCGGTACCTGTAAATTCCAGCGAGGTCTAAATATCTGGGCCGTACCCAATTGCGCTGGAATAGTCAGGTTGAGCTAACTCCATAACAGGGAAATGCATAATGGAGTATCTAATTGTTGTCTCCAGTATGGCGTCTATTTACTACAATTATGGGTGTGCAACGTGTCCAAGTACAACTCAGGTCGCATTCACATGAAATATATAATCGACCAAGATTACTGCGTCAGCTCCCTTGGCTGAGTAAGTATTTCATCCCATTCCTTCGGACATTTCCAATAGTAGCCACCAAGGTGGGATAAATGCATAAACTCAGTCTCGACCAAGCTCTGATAATATGATGATGATGTAGTAAAGGGCGTGTGCGGTAGCATCTTGGGAGGAAAGTTTCCTGGCTGAGCTAGCTCGTTCATATTCATGGTCAACGACCGGTTGTTGATATTCCAGCCACTTGCATCTCTGGCCAGTGAGCCAATCTTGTCAAAAGACGGCTTGTAGAGCTCCAGCAAAATATCAGCCATCTGACCGTAGAAAACCCTCGAGCTTCTCCTCTTCAATGTTTGGATCCAGGAATGGGCGATCGTCCCTTTTATATCCAGGAGCTCTTATTTGAGTAGCCAAATTGGATGCGTGCGCAACATACTCCATGAGAATAAACGGACCTAGTCCTGCGGGACCCTCGTTTCTCATGCCATGGTGGATAATGTTTGGAACGGGGATATGCGTGTTTTGCTTTAAAAATGTCATAACTGCAACCTCATTTCGGACCTTTCGTCTGGAAACATCACTCTGCCCAGACATGGAAAACGTAGGAAGGAAGAGAATCCATCCTCAAAGACCATCCGAAAATACAAGTTGAACGCTCCCAGGTCTGCGATACGGGCACGATCAACCGGTCGGACCCAGTCTCGGTAGCCTGCCGTAAAGTTGATGACTGCTAGAAGCACATCATGGCTTATGACCTTCTTCTTGAAGTCGTCGAATATGTTATTGCTTCGTTCCCAAGCGGCGTCATCATATGCGTCATCATATTCCATCCTCATGCTGGAGGTTTTGATTTGATCAGACGGTAACAAATATGGGAGAGAGTAAATATGGAGGAGATGTGCTGTAATGGAAGCCGGTGATGGTAGAGACTAGGCCAAATCTATTATGTTTCGTACCGTCTGTTCATTGCCTGGTGGCTGGCGCGTATGCAAATACGCGAGTCCGTATATGTGGGACGGTCTCCACCAAACAGAGCGTGCAGGGGTATTCCTCGCCGAGCAGGACTGTCGGCCAAATCAGAGACGACCAAGGACTGTTGCCGCTGGGTAATAAGTCTGATATACTAATAATAATGGGCAACTGTTGGAGGTTCTATGTTAGCCACAACATGAAGGCGCTTGGATATCGGTCTCTCCTCTTTTTGGGATGAAGAATAGAGGCAATAGGCGCTTACAAGCAGCTAACCTGTGCTATAAGATGGAGGTGTTTCTTCTTTTGTTCAATCAATCTACGAAACAATCAGATCAGGACAGATTCCCTATCTATCCCAAGAAAATAAGTTCTCTCAAGCCTTATATGTCAGAGGTAACCAGCAGCTGTGCTGATGTCAGATGGCTTAGTATAGTCATTCTCCTAAACTACCAGTATCCAATATGACGTCGAATCCCCCGTACTTCTACAGAATACGCAATGAATCGTCCGTGGGCTGTTTGGTTGCCGTCATTGGAGAGTTATTGTCTTTGCCGCCATGAACTCGGTTTGATCTATTGTAGAGAAATGCCAAAGACGATATTTTGCGACATCATCCTATCTTCAATATTCTATACCACCATCGCTATGGCACAGCAGCGTGAGAATTGTCAACTTCAAACGCAGATGTGAGAATACTACCGAAAATCTTCTATTCCAGTACCGTTGAGTGTCATTTCATTGTCGATTCCATGTTTAATATAAATTGAAGTAGACAAAAGAGATATAGCAGTTGACGAAAAGCGTCCTGGGTCATATCATGCTTTTCCGTCTCCAGTAAAAGTTGATGCGTCTCCCTGATCAGACAAACACACAGCAGGATGGGGCATGATATCTTCAATCATCTCCTGGAACGGATAAGGGTAGTGGGACGTTTATTAATGTTAGTTGAATGATGGAAAAAAGACTTTGATTGTCATGACGCTGGTCATGACGCTGGCACCAGGTACTTCAGTCCCGTCGCCATGACCCCATTCCGCGGCGAAGGAGGATATCATACCTCGATTGATTCACTTAAAATGGGCGAGGTCTTCGCAGATATGAATAGCGGTGTTAAGTTCAAGGATCCTGCGACTGTCGAGGAGACAATTGCTGGTTACAATAAGGAGATGCCCCAGCGAGGCAGAAAGGCCGTACAGGATTCTAGAAGGATGCATGGAAATGCAGGGCGAGTTGGGCCTAATGGGAGACCCTTAGTTGTGGAAATGATTCCATTGTCAGATGTGGAAATCAAGTTGGGAATTGATGGTTGATGTCAGGACCATAGTACCAGCACGCAGTTAACTGGGTATGAGTCGAGTGGGAAGTTAGAATAAGGTGGTGTAGACGGTATCCCGATTAGGCCGGTTGTCATGATGGTCCGTAAAAACCCTCGTACACGTGTTTGGTATCGGATATTATATGTACAACATTTCTCATCGTTCAAAAGCCCCGAACTCCGAAGTCAGACGCCAAATCAATGGGCGACGCCAGACCTAACCGTAAATTCCGAAGTCACATATACTTTCATGTTCTCCGCTTCCGACAATATATGCTCCTCGCTATCCCCATCATTCGTCGGCGCTCCGGATCGAATATCAGTAACCGGCTGCCCCTCGGACTCATATATAGGCTCGAAATTGCTCTTTTTGCGCGCAATCGCCGACCCCGTCCCCGTGCCTTGGCGAACAGAGCCAAGCGCATAAGTACGTGAAGTGTCGCGGTTTCGGTATGAACTGACCGTGGAAGCGAAGGACTTGAACAGAGGCCCGTAGGTAGGGATGCAGGCGATGACAACCTGCACATTTTCGTTAGTTTTGCTTAAACTTGAAGAGACGTCAAAAATTAACTCACGCCCAGGCTGGTCTCCACACAAGACCAGATCACGATATTCTTGCTGTCGGTGTAGGTTTCCAGGGCTTTGACGGTGAAGATGCGGATGACCTGGATCACGGTCACGAAGAAGCCGAGAGCAAACAGACAGGCCAGGAGGACTTTTTGTTTCAGACGGAGCTGGAGTTTCCACAGGACTGGCAGAGGTAGTGCTATGATAATCAGGTCTAACGCGATGCTTGTGCCTCCAAGTGCAAAGTAGAATGGTATGGTATGGATGCAATGTCCCTCGAGAGAACTATCCCATTGTTTTGCGACCTGTACAATGTCAGATAACCCGTTCTCTTCAATTGGTGCGCACTGTTGAGGAACTGACCGGTGTGCAGGAGATTGATATGATAAATGCGAAGATCAATTGATTAACGACACACACGATGATGGCGGCAATTATGATTTTGCGATATCGCTCGATAATCCCCGCAATGCGCAGATAGGAGGTCAACAAGGCGACCTTGAAGCCGAGGACAGCGAGACAGTAGACCGGGCCGCCGGCGTATTGGATCTATAGAACAAAGTTAGAGTCAGGCTCGAGTTCGAACAATGTTGGTCTTGTGATGCACACCTTGCTAAAAGGAATAACATTCTCCTTTGGAAAGTAGGCTGCACTGAGTCCTTGGCCCCATCGTGTCTCTGAAATAACCATTCCGTCAGTTAGGCAGTTAACCTTGGTCAATGAATTGACTCACGAGCCACGGCGATTCCGGCGTATGCTAACGTTAACAGCGAGGCCACCAGTGCAGCATAGTCGTCAATCCAGGGAGAGCGCTTGCTGCTTATTCGCACATGAAACCGCAGACATACGGCCAGAAAGGCTAGAATTGAGCACACCAAGCAGACCCCGATCACTCGCGGAATGTCGCTGTTCGGATCGGTCTCGTGGAGGTTGTATACCCAGCCCATGCTCCGATCATTATCACGAGTAAGGGAAGTTGGCAGCCTCTGCAAGGGGATGTGGTATTCTTATTCATAATTACGGAGTCCACAGATCATCCGTACACGAGGGCATGATTTAATGAGGCGGGTGGGTCAGTGGGGGCTTATAGCGCAATTAAGTTGCAACAAACTAGATTCACAAACCATGGAAAACAATATGGATTTGGAATTAGGATTTTCCAATAATTGCTTTTTTCTTACTTTTTGTGTCATTGTTTAGCTAGCTATGAGCAAGCCACTAGAATATGTGCATTATGCATTATATAGCCTGTATGATTCAAAAAATTATATATATATAGAAATAAATATAAATAAATAATATCATCCTTTAGAACATGCTTTAGAACATGTCTTAGAATATCCTTTAGAACGTCGAAAGCAGAAAGCCACACTATGCAGACGGGACATACCGTGATCGGGCAAGCGTGGATCATAAAACCATGGAATGTCTCATTTTAAAGTTTGCTGAAAATTGCACAAAGTTCGGAGGTTCCAGCATCGAAAGGCTGAATGGTGGGGAAAGACTCCATGAGTGGTTGATTCTTTCCAATAAATCCCGGAACAATCTCCATTCCGAGGTTGGTTTCCAGGGCTAGCAAGGTAGATTAGCTGCAACTTATATTGCATACTGTGGATTCTTCTATGTTGTAAGCGAATAGCCCCTGAGCTTCTCATAAGATCGGAATACACATTTAAAAGAACCTGAAACCTGATACACTTGCATGAAGCCAATCCGAGATGTTTTTCCGCGCATCCTTCATTGCTTCGCTGTTGGCAGTTCTACCTGAGGCTTCAGCCTCATCGGCTTGCCGATGTCTGCCTGATGATGCTACATGCTGGCCCACAAATGCTGAATGGTCTCAATTCAACGAGACGATCGATGGCCGACTAGTGAAAACCGTCCCTCTCGGGACCCCTTGCCATGATCCGAACTACAATGCTGAGGCCTGTGCCGTCTTGAAGGATGGGTGGCTATTTCCCGAGGAACAGTATGTGGCTTTGTATGTAGAATGACACGAAGGGTCAGTACTGACAAGATTTGACAGCTATGAATCGTCTTCCTCGATTATGGCGCCGTTCTTTGCTGAGGGTGTTTGCGATCCATTCCACCCTGTCTCAAAGCCCTGCACACTAGGCAACTATGTGCGCTACAGCGTGGATGTCACCAGCCCGGCTCAGATTTCCAACACGGTGAAATTTGCAACGAAGCACAACATCCGTCTTGTCATCCGTAACACCGGCCACGACTACAATGGCCGATCCACTGGCGCCGGAGCCCTTGCAATCTGGACTCACCACCTGAAGGATCTCTCTATCGACTCTTACAGTGATGAGCACTATTCCGGAAAGGCCATTACCATGGGAGCTGGAATCCAGGGCTTCGACGCCTACGAGATCGCCGAACAGACTGGCTACCAGGTCGTTGGCGGTGAATGTCCCAGCGTCGGTCTTGCCGGTGGCTACACCCAAGGAGGTGGTCACTCCGCACTTGCCTCCCGCTATGGTCTGGCTGCCGACCAAGTCCTGAAATGGGAGGTCATTGACGGCCAAGGCAACTTCATCACTGCTACCCGCGACAATGAGTACTCCGATATCTTCTGGGCTCTTAGCGGAGGTGGTGCTGGCACTTACGGTATCGTCTGGTCCTTGACCGCGAAGGCACACCCCGGAACTCCTGTCTCTGGTCTGAACCTGACCTACACAAATGAGGGTCTCTCTCAAGATACCTTCTACGATTCCATCGAGACCTTCCACGCCACCCTGCCCGCTATCGTCGACGCAGGTGCCATGAGCGTCTGGTACTTCACTAACACCAGCTTCTCTATTGCTCCCATCACCGGTCCCAACATCCCTGTCACGGACTTGGTGGCGCTTCTCAAGCCCTTCACTGACAAGCTCGACACGCTCGGCATCAACTACAACATGGTTTCCAACCAGTACAACAGCTACTACAGCCAGTTCAAGGATATGCAGGGCGCCATCCAGGTCGGCACTGCCCAGTACGGAGGCTGGCTAGTCCCGAGATCGGTCGTTGAGAACAACAACCACGCCCTGCTGACTGCCTACCGTGAGATCACCGAGGCAGGCGGCACCTTCATCGGTGTCGGCTTGAACGTCTCCCACAAGGTGTCTGGTGATGTCCACAATGCAGTCCTCCCTGCTTGGCGCGACACCCTGATCGATACTACTCTGACGACCCCATGGGAATGGGATAATGACGCTCTCATGTTGGAGCGCCAGCGCCAAATGACTGAGGATTTCATTCCTAAGCTGACTGCGCTTTCTCCCCAGTCCGGTGCTTATATGAATGAGGTATGTAAACTGATATCTAGCTCTACGAGCTCTAATTCCTTTCATTCTTGTGTACACATGCTTACTGTTTTGACAGGGTGACTTCCAACAGCCCAACTTCAAGGAGGTCTTCTATGGCACCAACTATGATACCTTGCGCCAGATCAAGGCCAAGTATGATCCTAACGATATCTTCTACGCCAGAACCGCTGTCGGATCTGACGAGTGGACCGAGAGCGAGGATGGCCGCTTGTGCAAGGCGATCTAAGAAGAATCCAATTGGATTGAATGTGTACATAATATATCAAAGTTTCAGGTCCCATCATTTTTGGGCTAGATAGACTGGTGAGGTGTGATGAGGTTGATGCATACTTCAAGGCTCATCACATCAGGTTGCCGCCGGAAGAATCTATGTATATATTTCTACTATACTCAAGTTTCCCTGAACAAGGAAATAGATGTTCTCCATGACAATAGAAAAAGGTGGTTCTTAGCTTCTATCAATAAACGCTGCGGTTATCAGATGATTATGTGGGTGTGTCCATCCTATCTAGGCACCCCTAAGTAGAACTGTTCTCTTCCCGGATGCATCTTCTAATCGAGTCCTGGCTTTCTGTTGCCGATTTACCATCAGCCTGTGAATCTATTGAATAAATCTGTGATATGACACGAAATCTGTGCTAACTATAAGACCATATGTCCAAGATGAAAATACCTACATACTATAGTAGACGATATTGAAAATCTCGAATATAAAAAGCAGCCACCTATGTAACATCGCGATCCACTACCCATGACTATGTAAGTAATGTTATCACTTTACGACGAAAGGAGAGTCAAAAGAAGATGGCATTAAAACGGTCCCGTCCACAAGATTGCGCCTAGAAACCTTGCGAGGTTGTTGAGGCCGGGGAAGAGTATGGATTCCAGATGGTCAATGTCCATGACCATGATCAACACAAGGTGTGTGTACAAAGGGGAGTGTATGTAAAAAAAAAGGGGGGTAAAAAAAATCCATACTGCCCGGGATGGTCTCCATACTGTTGTCCACGTGTGTGGATGTGTGAGAAGGTCAAATTATGGCGGCGACACCGGCTGAATAGCATGGCGAGGTGTGTGATATCCTCCGATTCACCACAGACATACATGCCAAGGGCTGTCATGGGATCTCATCTGAAAACAGAAAGTTAAGATCGGCGCGAATGATCGCGAATGATCAGGCGTGCGGCCCCTGCGTGGAGGAGCATTCGCTCACCGGGGAGGCGTCCGTGGGGTTTCCCGTGGGGTTGGAGAGTGATGGCCGTCATCTGAGAATGCCGGAAGAATGAAGGTTCGGTGAGAGCTTGATGGGCTGTAATGGCGAACAAATCTTTCAGAAGTCACTGAATAACGGCTCGTACTTCTTCTTCAGATCCTCCGTGTAAATGTTCGTGTGTCTGAGGTCGGGGGGATCCGGGTATTCTTCAAAATTACCCGTGTCCGCGGGGTGTGATAGGCGGGGAATTATAGGCCCTTTCACCCGGCGATAAAACAAATCATCCCAGATGACATCTTGAAAGAATGGATGGGACTTGACTCGAGTCGAGCCACCAGAGATGTGGCCCAGTCGCTCCGTCGGATTTGTTTTGCAGAGTAAGGAGACAATGTTCTGTGCTGCAGCCGGCATATTTGGTGGGAAGCGTAGACGGCCTTCGATGATCTGCTCGTAGATGCGCATAGGATTCTGATCCCAGAAAGGAGGCTGCCCGATCAAGAATTCGTAAATCAAGATTCCAAGAGCCCACCAGTCCACTGCAAGTCCATGGCCGCTGTTTTGAATGACCTCTGGAGCTAGGTATTCCGGTGTGCCGCATAATGTGTACGTCTCGCGGTTATCGACTTGCTTCGCAAACCCGAAGTCAACAAGCTTAAGGTGACCGTCGGCATCCAACAGGATATTCTCCGGTTTGAGATCTCGGTAGGCGACTCCGTGGACGTCGTGTAGGAACTCGATTGTCATTGTTATTTCGGCCGCATAGAATGTCGAGACTTCTTCGCTAAAGCGTCGTTGTCGTCGTAGATACGTGAATATTTCACCTCCAGGACAATAGTCCAGCTAACAATTGGTCAGCACCCTATGATCATCCGTGTTCCGAGTTGCAAAAAGAAAGGTTGCCATACCAGCATGTAGAGGCACTTCTCATCCGAGAATGATGCGATCAATGTGGTGATGAAAGGGTGGTCAACCACCGCTGCGAGGGCCTTCCGCTCGTTGCGCACATGTTCCACTTGCTTGAGTTTGATCACTTTCAGTCGCAATCAGCACGAGTTATCCCTCGCCACGCGCAACGTTAAACAAAGTGGCGCTTACCGTCCGCCTTTCGAAGAATTTTCAGCGCATAGACTTTGTCCTTGTCCTTTTGGTCTTTTAACCTTGCGAGCCACACCCGAGCGAAAGTGCCTATACGATGAAAAGTATGAACTGTCAGATGCGACACTTGAGAAATTATGGGTTAGGCCACGCGCTGACCGGTTCCAAGAGTCTTGACGAGCGTAAAATCGGTCACATGCAAACTCCTCGAGGAAATGCACAGTTGCTTCTCGTCCTGGCGCTCGGTGATGAGGAAAGGGTTCGAGGATCGTGGAGAATGGCGGAGGGACTCGACGAGTTGCTTTTCCCTGTGATGCAGGTTGCCATTTACCTTGGAGAAGACCATGGTTCCTGGCGCCTCATTTGGCGAATGTTGCACTGCTCCGGTTGCCATTAGAATGGTCAAAGATCATGTCGCGGTAAAAGGGTTAAAAAAAAGTGTATGGAGACCCCGTTAGCGCGCCACCAATCGGCAACACAGGTGGATTCCGCGTTTCAGATGATAAAGAACATTGAGGTTCGAGGGTTTGAAAGAATCTGGGGTTTAAGAAAAAATCGCGGGGCAAAGAGTTGTAAGAATGTAAGTTCTGCCTCTGACGTATTTGTTATTGGGGGCGGGGCTGAACGGGAAGAAACTACGATGATAAACCGGACTGAGCTCGTAGCTTTGATTCGACCCGATTCTATACATGATCTTCTATTTATACACTGGAACTTAAGAATGCCTTAGATTCAGAAATCAGGTCCATATCTCGATCCAGTCCCATGGCCATTATCTGTCCTAGTTACGGTTTTGGTACACATTAGATAGTGTAGTTCGAGCCCAGGATGGCCGGTAGCGGACGAGAAAGTGTTGCTCAATGAGTTGTTGCATGAAATTCGCTCGGTGCTCAAGACTTTGAGTTTAGGATCAAACCGACAATCAAGCTAACCACCGTTAGTAAGAGTAATCTAAAGAACCTGGACTCAGAAACATACCCATAAAGCCCAAGAACTTCGCCGAAAATCAGGATGAGAATCATTCCCACATAGACCCGAGACTGCTGCATGTATGCTCGAACACCCTAGAGTAGCTGTTAGGGCTTCAATAGTCCTTTCACGTTGCGCATATAGGGTCCTTACTGCATCACCCACAACTCCGATTGTATAACCAGCAGCCACACCCGTAAGACCAACTGACATTCCAGCGGCAAGATGCATGAAACCTCTGTGCAGTGTCAGCTTGTGTCAAGCTCCACATCCACGGAATTCTTGAAACATACGTGTACAAGCTCATATTGGTTGATGGGCCCACTGCTTGCGCAATGAGCACGGCGATAACGAGACCGTAAACTGCAATGATACCGGACATAACAACGGGGATGAGGGACTGCAGTCATGAACTCAGTTAGCTACCGTCCTGTCCACCAAGAAACGAGTGAACCTGGGTAAATGTTTCTTACCTTCATGATGAGGTCGGCCCTATAAGTTCCCACACCTGCAATTCCAATGCCAGATTTTGCTGTGCCATAAGCTGCTCCTGCTGCTGTGAGATTGTAAGCTGTTGTCCAAATACCTAGGACCTAGAGAGCTAGCTCCATCCACGCGAGGTATTTCACGTACACCCGAAGATCATCTATAGAGAACTGTTAGTATACAGTTGAATCGGAACGAAGATATAATCAACTCACTGCAGCGGCAATGCCAGCCTAGTTATAGGAAGCCTGTTAGTTTATCAACCCCAATGTTCTCGGAACCTTGAACTCACGAAGGAGAAGAACGGAGCGAACTTGGGCGCAAGCTCACTGTCTGCCATGGTGATGTTAGAGCAAGACTGATCTTGCAAAGAAATACAAGAATGAAAATGAGAGCTGTTTGATACAAGATCAAGAGCAGGGATAAGTTCCTGTTGATAGGGATTCGGGGCTTTGGGGTGTTCCACATGGCCACTTCGGCCGCCGTAGTCCCTCGCCATTGTCTGGGCGGTGACGATACCGTACCTCTTGTATTCCCGATCTCGACCCTCAACGCTATATCACCGGCAGATTAGGAGGCTTTGTATTGAAATTACTATACCGGCCTCGCCGTCACCTTCGCCATCCTCGTTCTCCTGGGTCCCTCCCCCCCCCAGTTTACTGCATTTTCAACAACTACCACCCCCACCTTCAACAACTATACCTTTTTACTACTCACCTCAAATCTTGGAGGATGCTGAGGGCATGAAATCGAAAGGAGCCTTGACTTAGTTGCGCTCACGGCTCCTGGCGCTTTTCCATTAATACCGCTTTGATATTGCCTTTAAACTCCCCATAACTGAGGGGAGTTATGGAATATTGAGTCCCATCAGTGCTTTGAGACAGTCTATTATTTCTTTCGAGGCCATTGCCTACGCGGCATTTTTTTCTTTTTTATCTCACTTCACCTCCATTGTTTCTCCCGTTGTCTACGATCTTGAACAGACCATTGCGACGCCCTGAACGCTCTCCACGATCAACCCGGATACCCCTTTCGCCTTGTTCGCACGCCGGCATAGATATACCTCGCATATCCGATTAAACCAACCGATACTCGTCTTGGATCGCTGATACTTTGTGAAAAATGGCGGATTTGGGGGGTCAACGTAGCCGGAATTACCGGCCTCACGGACCCGCCTCGTCCACGCAACGGGATGCAGCGTATTCTGATATCTTCGGAGGCGCACCACCCGCAGGACGCTCTCATACAATGAATTCGCAGACTCCGCAGTTCTCGCAGGGTCGCGCTCATACCATGTCATCGCATGTCGTACACCCCCAATTTCAGAGACCGCCGCCGCCGCCAACACGGCAAATGCCAAATGGACATGGACCGCCATCGGCACCACCAAATGGATATCCTCCACCCCCACCGTCTGGACAGTATCAGGCCTACAATCCAGGCGCATCGGCGACAATGTCTTCACATCAGCTTCCTCGACACAATCCAAACACCCAACAACGCTTTGCTGCCTACCCTCGACCTCAACGCCTCGAGTCAAGACCAAACCCTGCTCCGCAATACCCAGATCCTAGGGATTTCAATCGTCCTATGCCCCCTCCTGCGCTGAATTCCGATTCGACCCGGTCAAGATCAATGGCGAAACTAAGCGGGCCGCCTTACCAGACCCCGCCAAGCAACTTCAACCACACCTCTGCCACTGCCTCTCGCCGTGAACAGTATCATGCTGGGGCTCAGGTCACGCAGCTCGGACGTCCTGTCCCAGAAAAGCATGCGAACGAGCGAGCTATGTCTATGACTTCTTGGTCATCGGATCGGGATCCGCATATCATGAACAGCGGAAGGTCAATCCCATACCGCAGACCTCCGTCAAGTCACGACCAGCAGATTCCAGTCAGGTACGACTCAATGATGCAGCCCAGTCCCGACGAGCTCGTCACATCTCGTCAGCCAAGCGATGCATCGCAAAGATCTCGGACTATGTCTATGGCATCCACTGTTGCGCCCGATCGGACGATGAGCGTTCAAAGCCAAGCCACACAGGGCACGCAGGGCTCCTCCGGCAAAGCTACCCTTGTTTCTAGGGATTCGCAACGCAAAGTTCCGGTGGTATATCCTGCTATGCTTTCTCTTGTCGCTGAGGTTTTCAGGGAAAAGATTTCACTCGGCGAACGACAGAAGAACGGTCTTTCGTATCAGAACGCATTCTCGGGCACTGACTCGGTGGACTTGATCGCCTCCATCATCAGAACTAACGACCGCAACCTCGCTCTTTTGCTCGGCCGTGCGCTGGATGCTCAGAAGTTCTTCCACGATGTCACATATGACCACCGTCTTCGAGATGCACCCGGAGAGGTCTATCAGTTCAAGGAAACAATGGGAGAAGACAAGTCGACAATCGAGGTTAATGGAGTGTTCACTCTCCTGACTGAATGTTATTCTCCCACTTGCAACCGGGACACTCTCTGCTATTCTATCGCTTGTCCGCGACGACTCGAGCAGCAAGCCAGGTTGAATCTGAAACCTGAGCCGGTACTGGGAACATCGGAATCCAAGACTGCCCTGCCCCCCGATGATGATGACGACAATGATAACCAAAAGCTGTGGATTAGCACGGTGCCCAAGGAGATCTCGGACTCTGTTGATGATCACGAGAAGAAACGGCAGGAGATTATCTTCGAGGTCATGTACACGGAGCGTGATTTCGTCAAGGACCTAGAATATTTGCGGGATTTCTGGATGCGACCATTGCGCGCTGCTGGAACCACCACCCACTCCCCAATTCCGGAACACCGGCGTGAGAAGTTCATCCGAACTGTGTTTGGCAACTGTTTAGAGGTCCTCAAGGTCAACAGCGCTCTGTGTGAAGCCCTGAATGCTCGACAAAAGGAGAGTCAAGTCGTTCACACCATTGGCGACATCTTCTGTCAACATGTCCCTAATTTCGACCCTTTCATCAAATATGGTGCCAACCAACTTTATGGAAAGTACGAGTTTGAAAAGGAAAAAGCATCAAACCCAGCTTTCGCCAAATTCGTCGAAGACACGGAACGTCTCAAGGAATCTCGGAAGTTGGAACTGAACGGTTACTTGACGAAGCCTACAACTCGTCTTGCAAGATACCCGCTTTTGCTTGAAGGTGTTTACAAGAACAGTGCGGATGGCAACCCTGACAAAGAAGATATTCCGAAGGCCATCAAGCTGATTAAGGACTTCCTTTCGCGCGTCAATGCCGAAAGTGGAAAAGCGGAGAACCATTTCAACTTGGTCCAGCTGAACGCTGCGCTGAAGTTCAACTCTGCGGACTATGTCGATTTGAAGCTTACAGAAGAAAATCGACAAATGCTCATGAAGATGTCATTCAAGAAGACCACAGCCGACAGCTCGGATGTCACTGCGTATCTCTTCGATCATGCCGTCCTGCTCGTTCGCGTCAAAACGGTGAATAAACGAGAGGAATCTCGAGTTTATAGGAAACCCATTCCTTTGGAACTGTTAGTTATTGCGCAGATGGAAGAGGTTATCCCACGGCTGGGTATTGCCAAGAGACCTTCATCCAGTCTCCTGTCGAATAAGGCTATCATCAATAATCCCCCTCCTGCCAAAGATGGCGGACTGCCGATCACGTTCAGACATCTTGGCAAAGGTGGTTATGAGCAGACTCTTTATGCCACAAGCGCCGCCACACGGCGGAAGTTTATCGAAGCGGTAGAGCAACAACAACAGAAACTGTGGGAGCGAAACAGCAATTTCTACAACAAGACGATCCTGAGCGAGGGCTTCTTTGCAGCGGTCAACCGAATCAATTGCCTTGTTCCGATCGGTAAGTGGAAGATTTCTTGTTCACCTCAAGTCTCACTCGCTAACTGCTACCAGATGGAGGTCGCAAATTAGTTTACGGGACTGATAATGGTATATTTGTCTCTGAACGCTGGCCCAAAGACAAAACAGCGAAACCAAGAAAGGTTCTAGAGGCTACCCAGGTCACGCAAATCGACACTCTAGAAGAGTACCAGCTGCTGTTGGTTCTAGCAAACAAAACACTTTCTTCTTATCCTATGGACGCTCTTGATTACGTTGAGGGCCAAAACAGCATGGCAAAGCGGCCCAAGAAAATTCAAGGACATGCCAACTTTTTCAAAGCAGGCATTGGTCTTGGTCGTCATCTTGTTTGTTCAGTCAAAACATCAGCACTATCAAGTACAATCAAGGTCTACGAGCCGATGGACAATCTGGCAAAGGGAAAGAAGAAGTCTGCTGTCAGCAAAATGTTCCAGGGCGGCCAGGATACCCTCAAGCCATTCAAGGTTCGTATTTTCTGTTGCATATTTGTGGTTCAATTCATGCTAACACTTTCACCCAGGAATACTATATCCCTGCCGAGTCTTCTTCCATCCACTTCCTGCGTTCTACTCTGTGCGTTGGTTGTGCACGTGGCTTTGAAGTGGTCAGTCTAGAAACAACGGAGACACAGTCTCTCCTTGACCAGGCCGACACGTCTCTTGATTTCGTGGCACGAAAGGAGAATGTGAAACCCATTCATATTGAGCGTATGAACGGCGAGTTCCTACTCAACTATAGTGATTTCTCATTCTTCGTCAACCGCAACGGGTGGCGAGCCCGTCCGGACTGGAGGATCGCCTGGGAGGGCAACCCCAACTCATTCGCGCTGTCCTATCCTTATATCCTGGCATTCGAACCCAATTTTGTTGAAATTCGACACGTTGAAACAAGCGAATTGACGCACCTTATGACCGGCAAGAACATTCGCATGTTGCACAGTTCCACTCGCGAGGTAAGCTATTTCCAGGTTTTCTCTTCTCGGAGGCTTCTCTGGGGTGATTTATCACTGATCAAACGCTAACTGGTTTTCGTAGATTATCTATGCCTATGAAGATGACCGGGGCTATGACACTGTTGCCAGTTTAGATTTCTGGACCAACAAGCCGCAGCCAGCCGCTGTATAATGTCCGACGGGTGCATGCCACAATGAACCCTGCTTGACATCGCCGCTTTGACGCTGTCACCCACTTCTCTCTTCCCGGGGAACATTAGGGACTTCTTTTCCTAAAGTTCTCCATGAGATTAATCCTTCACTGGATGTGTGATCCCACCACGCTCGCAAAGTCGTGGATGTATGTACTGTGTTGTCTCTACAACAGTTCAGCCAACCATCCACATCTACTTGGCAAACACCAATCCCTCCCTTTCCTCGACACCAATTACAACAAATCGGGGGTTCTTCCCGTCTTTTCTACGCAATGTACAATGGAGCGCAAATACCACTTCTTGCGTGTCTGCTTTCTTGCTTTTGGCTGCGTTTCTCTTTCATTTTTTAACTTCTTGCGGACTGCATTTGCTCCCTTTTCTCTTCTTTCTTAAAAATTTTTACCTTTCTTTAGCTCTTTCTATCTCCGGCTCTGTTTCCTTCCGCATGACCATATTCTCGAAACGTCTTCGTTCTACCTGTATCGTTTTTAGTTCGAGGCATCTTTTGTCTGTTATACTTAGCAATTTCCATTGATGTGAATGGCACCGTTGCGTTTCAGATGAGGAGATTGTAGTAGACTTGAGCTTAGTTAATGTGGATATTCGACGTTCTTTCGTGGTCTTTTTACATTCCCTCATACTAGCCAGAATATATAACACGGCATGAAGCAACAATATATTATGTCTCAATACTATATCTCTTCATGTTCGTTCAGAGCTGGATGATTGGTCCATATGCAACTAGAAATATATACCTAGGGAGTATATGTACGAATTTTAAACCAATAAACGAGAAAGTGTGAATTGGACAGCATGTCATCGTCCTTGCTAGAGAAACCCTAGACTTCGACCTCTTCGTTCCCTAAACACAAGGTCGGGCAAGCCCAACATAACTAATATGTTCAAGCTATGTATATTCATGAATACTTGATGTCCGCAAATCAAGCAGGTTGCTACAGATGGTACACGGTAACCAACTACGTTACCAGAACTAGAAAAAATGACAGAAGCAAGCGAGCTAGTCGGGTACTTTTTCGTCCTCAATTACTATCGGGTTAGGAAGACAGACGAGGAGAAAGGATAGTCAATGAACAAGACAGGAGCCACGAACGCAAAAAGAAAAACAAGAGAAGAGGGAATATTGCTGCGCTGCGGACTTTGGACAAGAACAGGAGAGGAAGCAGAGGAGATGAGGAAATAGAAATGACACAGCAACATATGACAGTGGCAGCTGGGATGTGATGGAAAGGAAAAAGAAGACAGGAGGACCTGGACACGGCGGAAAACATGTGCTAGAAGGGGAACGCGAGCGAGATGTATCGAGGCCGGGGATCCCGGAAACCAGTAAAAACAATTCCCAACTCGACATAGTTCAATCTCCCATTGGAAATGAGAAGCATTGCACCCTCAATTCGTGACCGGAGTGCCGTAATCTATGTTGAGGTGGCCCATCCCGGCGGAGGTAAGAAGAGAAGAAGAAAAAAAAAAAAAGCTATTAACGTGAATAAACAGTCAATATTATCCCATGAACAAAAGCCAACTTGTTAGTGCCATAAAAAGTCCATGCTGGCACAAACGGTATCACATTGCGAACTGGCGCCCCGCTGAATGAGCTGTATCGTCGACAGGGTATATCTAGGCCTCTCCGTTGGCTCCTTCCTGGGTTTGCTGCTCGCGCTGCATGCGAGCCTCGATCTCTCGGAGCTGGCTCTCGCGAGCCAACAGCTCCTGTCGCTTCTCAGCAATCTCACGCTGTACCTTGATTTCAATCTCACGGAGCTTCTCCTCCTCGCGGCGGAGCTGCTCCTCCTTGAGACGGACAGACTGGTTGGCAAGATCCTCGGGGTTCATAGCAGAATCATAGCTAGGGCTGCTCCATGCGTTAGCGGATTGATCACAGAAATTTCTAGTACCAGGAGAAACGTACCCAGAACCACCATCAACGCTCTTGCTGAGCTTCTCAGTACGGTAGTTCTCATACAGGAAGTCGTGAGTGATCTCCTTCAGGTCAGCCAAGTGGCTGTGGAGCAAAGCGCTACGGATAGCCAAGAAGTCCGAGTGACGAGGGTTCTCAACCTCCACGACACCCCATGGGTACTGGCGCGCGCGCACTTTCCGGTTGTCAATCTCAACGAAATCTTCCGAACCAACGATAGCGAAGGGCATCAGTCCACGGAGCTCGGCATTCTCCTCCACAGTGTCCTCATCATCCTCCTCGATGTCGTAGGGGAAGTTGTAGACGGGAATGCGGTAGTGTTCAATGTCCTCCATGATCAGCTTCTTGGACTCGGCCAATTCGGCGGGAGTGAGTGAGTCGGCCTTTCCAATGACAGGAATGACGTTGACACGGGGAGAGAGGCGCTTCATCAATTCGATATCGAGTTCACGTAGACCGTGGCCGGTGGGTGTGATGAAGTAGAGCAGCACATGCACTCGGTTATCCCTGAATCGAGGGTTACGCTTAATTCGCGACTCCTCTGCAAGAATATCATCGTATTGGCGCTCAAGGTAACCGACAATCTCGCCGAAGCTATCCGAAAAGTCAGTCCATGAACATCTGTCGGGTAACTGTGTGTACGTACCTGGCCTCGTTGTCAATCTGGTCACCAAATCCGGGGGTATCGACGATGGTCAGGGAGATGCGGGTTCCTTCCTCATCCAACTCGAGCTCTGCCATCCCGGTGTCAGTATTGATAGCTTTGAGATAAGCGCCGTGTGCGGGGGGACGATTTCAACTGACCGACAGTCACGGGCTTGATACGGACACCCTCCTCAAGGTGAGCATTGGCAGCATCATCGGCATCCTTGCCCTCCAGAACCTGCTTGCCGCAGAGAGTGTTGACGAATGTTGTGCGGCCTGTGGAAAGGAGATCCGGTTAGTCCCAGGAAGTCGAGTAATTCGTTTCAGACATACCTGTTCCACTGGCGCCGCACACCATCAAACAGAATTGGATTCCCTTCTTGACATTCTTCTTGCGACGAATCTTGATCTACCCGGAACGAGTACGGGCATGCAATTAGCTTGGGAAACTTTTTAGGAAGGAAGCTCCCAATAAAAGATGTACATACCGCGTTGAGGGCTGACGACATTGTGAGCTAAAGAATTAAAGAAATGTAGGAGAAAGAAGACCAAAGGAATTAATAAAAGAAGAAGGGTGTGAAACTTGGCTCTCCTGAGAGTCTGGAGAGAGTAGGGGGGGGGAGGAAAGACAGTTCGTGTTTCCCCCTTTCCCAAATGGGCGGCCAATCACGGGACAGCTCTTCTTCTCCAGTCTGTTACTTTACTTCTACAAAGCTCTTGATCAGTCCCAATAGATTACTGGATTTAGGGGAAAAAAAGGAAATGTAGTAAATTGTCAATTATACGGGTATTCCTCATATTCTCCATGTACAATATTGCCTTCATTCCCATCCACCAACATCGAACATCAACTCAGGGGTTGATCAAAGTGGGTCGCTGCTGGCAACCGTATGATTACCTAACCAACAGCCTGAGGTGTCAAAGTGGATCTCGCCCGCATTGCTCTTATCGATTAAGAAGCTCGGGGAATCCCAGACATCCTGTGAAGGCATTTGAAGCATTAGAACCTGAAAAGATCATTAAGGATTCAGTATCTATTAAGGGCAGGGGACTTCATTATACAGAGTCCACCCACATCTATTTATTTGATCAAGAATATCCTTTCCCATGCTTCATTAGCATACAGCAATGAATACCCGCCAATCTATCGATGAGTCCACCGGGCCATATTCGCTCTCTGCAACATTTAACCATGATAACAGTTGCTTCTCAGTGGGCTTGGACACGGGGTTTTGTGGTAAGGAATGCTTGAGTTAGCTGTCAAGAGAACCTTGGAAGAAGCTAGCTTATATCGTGAACTATGGAGCTCAAGCTGATGAACAACCCGAATAGTATATAATGCCAACCCTTGTGAGCTCAAGGTCTTAAGAGGTAAGCGAGTTATCGTCAAGTTGATAAGTACAAATATATTGAAGAACTTACCCTGACTGTCTTATTCGCACTTAAGATTTCAATGCAGGCATTGGGGTGGCGGAAATGCTTGGCCAGTCAAACTACTTGGCCATTGTCGGGGGTGGGAAAAACCCCAAGTTTCCACAGAACAAGGTAAGAAACTATTACCAGCACAACTTGTGAGCATCTTAAACTCACAGACACTCTTAGTTGGTTATATGGGACGACGCCAAACAAAAAGCGGCCATCACACTTGAATTCCGCACCTCCGTCCTCGGTGTTCGTCTCTCCAAATCAAAAATTGTCGCTGTTTTATTGAACAGTGTCCATGTCTTTGCATTCTCCAACCCTCCGCAGAAACTCTCGGTCTTCGAGACCTCCGACAACCCTTTGGGGCTGGCCTGTCTCGATAACAAGTTGCTGGCCTTCCCCGGCCGGTCTCCGGGCCAGGTCCAAATGATAGAGCTGGAGACCGGCAACATCAGTATCATACCCGCACATAGCACACCATTGCGGGCTATGGCCCTGAGTCCCGATGGAAACTTGCTGGCGACTGCGAGCGAGGCCGTGAGTACTCTTACACTACAATCATCTATGGGTAGGTTATTGACGCCTATATAGGGGACCCTGGTTCGTATATTCGCTACGGGAAATTGCACAAAACTGGCAGAATTGCGACGTGGTGTTGACCACGCAGTGATATTCTCAATTTCCTTTTCGCCGTCCAATACTTTACTGGCAGTAACATCTGACAAATCGACCCTCCACATCTTCGACATCCCCCATCAGCAACCCGCTCGTCGCAGTCAGTCGCCATCACCAGCATCCGAGGAAACATCTAGCCACAAATGGGGAATCCTTGGCAAGATCCCCCTGCTTCCTCGTGTCTTCTCGGATGTTTATTCATTTGCCAACGCACATTTTGAGATTGGCGAGCAAGCCAACCTGGGCTCGCCACATGTGCCACCGATCGGGTCATCATATGGCCGGCCTCAGAAAGGCCTCATAGGCTGGTGCGATGACCACACTCTGTTGGTAATCGGATCTGGAAAAGAAGGGCGCTGGGAGAAATTTGTGATTCGAGATGGCGAGGAAGGCAAGAGATATTGTGTGCGGGATAGCTGGAAAAGATATCTCGGTTGACAGAGATTCCCAGTCTGTCATAACAAGGGTAGTATATCGCACATCAAATAACCAACACCTTGTCCGCAGCACAGCTCATTGCCAGCACCAAGCACGGATTGCATCACTTACTGGACTGGGAAACTTTTGATTTGCCAGGGTGACGCAAGTCACGATGAGAGAATCTCGGCAAGAAATATGGATAGCACCGTAGATAACCTTGGAAGACTTTATCATATCTCATATATCTTTCAATGGCGGCGATCATGTCTATCCCGGTCACTTCGGTGTCTTCGGGACTCGGGCGAGCGCGATTTCCTCGGCGATCGGTCCCTTTTAGATTTCTCTCCTCTTTCGGATGACCTATGGCGAGATCGTCTGTGCCTATCTGGAGAATGATCGTCTCGATGTCTCCGCTCGCGAGGAGAACGGGAGCGGTGTCGCCGGTGGTGCCGGCTTGACCGTTCTCTGCTGTCGTCGCGTCGGCGAGACGACTTCTTGGTGCTGTTCCACAACTGGATTGCAGAAGCGACTTCTTCTTTCTTCTCCTCGATGAGGAATTCTTTCATCGGGTCTTCCTCGTCATGGTTCCGAATCAATTCTTCCAGCTCCTTCTCTTCTTTCAGCATCGGTCGCCTCTCTTCTATCTCGGCTCTCCTTCTCCGGTTGTCATCCTTGTCCTTGTCCTCGCTGATAACCGGATCTCCCATCAACCTGGCAACATTGTCCTGCTCTTCTTCGTCATCCTTCCGCTTGTAGCGCGCATGATCTACTCGAAGCAAACGGCCCATGACAGTTGCACCACCGAGGTTATCCACAGCAAGATCTGTGCTGCGCTGGTCCTCATATTTCAGAAAAGCAAATCCCTTGCTCTTGCCTGTTTCCTTGTCACGGACTAGATTGACATGCACTGGTTCTCCGTACTGTGAGAATATCGTGATAATGTCACCTTCGGATAGATCAAATGGAAGTCCTCCGATGTAGATATAGGCTGTGTCGCGGTAGTCTGCGTGCCATGATGCCTCTGGGGGTCTATAAAAGGTAACACTGTCAGCGGGGAAAAGAGCTTTGGGGCACTTCACAAGAGTTCGACTTACATCGCATGCTCAAGCTCACGCTTATTGAGCGCCTGGACCTGGCGAATAGAATTCATTGGGCGAAGTGTGTGTGAGAGAGAGAGAGAGCAGTTCCAAGATGTGGCAGAGTTGGAGAGAAAGAAATGTGGAGCCCGCGCGGAACCGTAATAATCAATTGTTTACGGAGACGCACCTTTATAATGCAAACTAGCCCCCTGCTCGACGTGCCAGAAAAAGACCTTCCTCTCTTTTTTTCGCGAGTCGCAATCGAAGACCCTTTCGCAAGTAGAGTTGTTTTCAACTGGGCCTTCATTTATCCATCTTCCTCGGGATTCCCCTGACCCGCGACGCTGCTTCGCCTTTCTCCCCCTCCGCCTCCACATTTCCACGCGCACAATATTTCCGCTGTGCTACGGTAGAGACAAACATTTGGAAGGGTGAATGCCCTTTGAGGCATGGTGGGACTAGACACGATGTCCTCCAGTCCGAATCCCGGGTCGAAAGCGGCCGGAACGAGCAGTCGGCCAACCAGCAAAGATGGCTCCAAGAAGAACATTTGGTCCTCTCTATTAGATACTGTTGCCAACGGCAAGCGCTTGCCTGAGAAGAACTTGCTAGTGCTAGGTTAGTACCTGTTTCCTCTGAGCATCTCAGTCCTGCTCATCCTTATTGCCTTTCGATTCTCGGACATGTCGCTAATAGCTCGATGATAGGTGGCACACCGGACAGCCAAAGGGAATTTCTAGATACTTTTTCCGCGGACACGTCTGCAGACCCTAGTTTAGCAAACGACAAACGGAAAGGTAAAGGGAAAACACCGCCAATCGCCAATCAGTTTGCGCTTGGATACACATATCGAGATGTCCTCGATGCGGATAAAGAAGGTACATGGGAAATGCACTCTTTTACTAGCTTCAGCTATGTTAATGCTCTTCTCGTGCAGATACTCTGGCCCGCGTCTCGGCCTACCTCCTGTCCGAGCCGTCTCCGTCATTCGCGCCTCTCCTCAAACCACTCCTGACCCCCAAGTCCGTCCCGGAAACGCTGGTTGTCATCCTGATGGACTGGTCAGACCCATGGACGTGGGTTCGAAGGCTAAGAGAATGGACGCGCCTGCTACGTTCTGTGCTTGTTTCGCTTGACGATGAAACCAAATTCGTTATGGAAGAGACCATGACAGAGTGGCGCGATCGTAAAAGGGGAATTGATCCCAGCTCTGCGGCTGCAGGCGGCATATCAAACTCAAGCGGTCTAGTTACAATACCTTTAGGACCTGGTGAATGGGATGAAGGCCTCGGAATCCCAATGTGTGTTGTTTGCCAAGGGGTACGTACACTCTTATCCAGAAATCAATTGCTGATAAAGCTTTGCTGACTTGAGTATTCGATTTTCTCAGGCGGATAAGATCGAGAAATTGGAGAAGGACCACGGATGGCATGAAGAGCAGTTTGATTTCGTTCTCCAGTTCCTCAGAACGATTCTTCTGAAGCGTAAGGACTTGATTACCCTGTGTTTGGCTTTTTTGGACTCTTTTCTAACCGCCAGACAGACGGTGCATCGCTCATCTATACTACCCCATTCCTTGCAAACTCTCTCCAGGGCCTGATCCATTCTTCTCTTGGCATACACTCTCTATTGAAAAGAGAATCATTAAAACATAATGTGATCGACCGGGACAAGATCTTAGTGCCAGCCAACTGGGACTCATGGGGTAAGATCCGAATTATTCGGGAAGGATTTGACATGGAGGGAGTGTCGACAGCGTGGTCAATTGAGATCCAGGACCCTCCCGAGTCAATCTATCAATCCACAGATGACAACCCGCAAAGCGAGAACGGCCTAGCAGAAGAAGGTACAAGTGCGGTGACGATGTTCGAACAGACGATCACCGATCCCAAACGAGGCATAGCCAACCCTCACGGCAACACGACCAAGATCGAAATCGAGACCACCGACCTCCAAGATTTCTTCGCAACCCAAGTGGAGAAACTGGAAGAACTCAAAGCCAAGGATGAGAAGGAGAATGCAAACCAGCCAACCCCCCAACTGGAGATGTCTCCCATGGCCGACGAAGGCAAAGTCAACGATCACATCGGCCCCGTACAGTTCAACATGGGCGGAATCCAAGTGGACGCCGATGATATGTTGAAAAAGCTTCGGGTAAGCACCCGGCCAGCACGGCGTCATCACCCTCCCCAACCCAGGACATAGCTAAATATTACCCCAGGACCGCGAGGCTAGCCGAACCATGAAGAAAGAGAGCCCGTATGCAGGCACCGGCGGCAATGATGAGAAAGCGCACAACCAAGCCCTGGCGAACTTCTTCGCTGGCCTCGTCAAGAAGCCTGGGTCCAGTCCCCGTGGAAGCCCCTCGGCTTGATTCATTCTTTTCTCACTGTATTTTAGTTCTTTTGTGCGTACATAATACAGAGGCCGGGACTCGCTCCTGGCGATGGGCCGGGTGGTTTGATATATGGAGATGAAAGAGCTATTGAGAGGCCTTTGACTGTGAAGGGGAGACAGTCACTCTGTTATTCTAGCAGTGGATGGAGGTCCGGTGGCTTTTCGGCAGGTGTTAGATAATGATACCAATATGAAGTCTGTGATTTGTTAGTCTAAATGTCTTCCCAGCAATATGGAGGACGAGACAAGTACGGAGTAGATTCGCTCTTTGTTGGAGTTATAACTGTTAAACACAGCCCCAGAATGCTTCTTAGTAGAACTAAGAGTTTTTTTTTTCCCGTAGTCTATTTTACTATTATTTGGTAACTACTTTTCCTGTACAATCCTCTGACATAGATAGCAAATATAAAACCCAGATCAAGAGTAATTCGATCTTCAAATTTTGCTCAACTCCTTTCAACACTTACCAGTTCTCCCACACAGCATCAGGCAAAACCTTCCGCATAATAGCCCAGTGCTTGAGCGCGCTGCGATCCTGGAACTTGTGCAATCTTCCAACCTCCTTCGCCCACAGAACAGATCTGCCACCCTTGGGCCAAGTGGAAAACATGGCAGCGTCAAGTTCGTGCTTGGGAACAAGATAGCTTTCACGAGACCTGCTGCGCAGGAAGTCCGCCGAGACAGGGTCGCGGAATTGAACCGGGGTGTTGGAGCTCTTCTTGCAGAACAGAACCATGTTGGTGAAGTCGGTATCTTCGTCTTCTCCGGACGGCGCTTCGCGGAAGATGCGGCAAGACGGGAAGACCGCCGTGATGGTGCGGACGATGAGGCCGGTTGGGTAGAGGGTCAAGTCACCGGCGTAGTTCTGGAGTTTATTCGTTAGTGTATGGTTTAGTTGGGGGCTTGCTGCTTGTTGCGACTCACAATGGCAATGGCACCGTCTTCCTTGAGCAGCGAGTGGAGGCCTGACAGGAACTCGTATGTGAAGAGTTCGGCGGGCTCGGCGCCTCCGGTGAATACATCATGAACGATGTAGTCATACTGGGGTTTCTTCGGTGAGGACTCTGCTTTCTTGACGAATTTTACGGCGTCTTCAATGACGGGGATGTGGTTTGGCGGAAGGTTGAAATACTGAGTGGCGAACTTGTGCACCACAGGATCGATTTCCACGATGGTAGTTTCAACGCCATGTTTGATGAGCGCAGAGGGTGTTGTGCCAATCCCAAGACCACTGCTTTCTGTCAGTAAACCGGGCGATTGATGCTTTTTGAATGATTCTTACATGACCAGCGCCTTGCTGTCTGCGTCAACGCGGGGAACGCCATGATCCGGCTCAACCAGACGGACAGCCTCGAGCATGGCAAAGATTGCATAGATAGGATCTTCCACCTCAGGCCGGTAGCCTGGTGCCAGCTTGGTCCACTGTCCACCGAGCAGACTGTGATCGCAACGCATAACGCGGAATCCGTCATTCTCGTTTTCCAAAACAGAGATGTATCCAGTGTAAGCTTCCTGTCGTGCCAAGAGAGAGTAACCTTCGTGCTCAATTGCAGAATTGACACCACTGATTCCAGCGAAATGGACGTTCGAGGTCACTGAGAAAATTATAGAGGGAATGGCCAGGACCAGCCATTTTGACGGAATGAGCGCAGAGTAACAGGCAGCGAGAAGCATTTGCATGCCCACTCTGGTGAAGAAAACCGAGGTTCCAACAATCCATGAAAGAACAAAATGGGCGATGTGCTCGCCAGCCGAATAGAACACATATGTACCGATCAAGGGCACATGCTCAACAATCAGGTCACCCTGCGCTTCAAGTCTCAAAGCAGTCTGGATTTGCTTTCCGGCATAGGCGACGGTCAACAGCACTAGAGGATAGTAACCGCAGAGTTCCGTGACCACCGGGCCTGTGGGGTTGCCAATATTGGAGCTTTGCTGCTTGATGAAGTATTGGAGTGTTGGAACCCAGAATGCCAACACAGGGAGCATGAAACCACCGAGACGACCTAGACGCTTGAGAATCTTGTCTTTCAGTAGCCATCCGACTCCGCCGGAGATGGCCACTCCAAAACTATGGAAGATATGCGCTGCGTAGGATCCATATATTGGAGACAAGACAAGCTTCGAAAGGGGCGAGTAGAAGGCAAGCAGGATCAGCAAAACCACGCCGGTAGTAAACCGCCGGGCATCAATGTGCTGCAACATGTCCTGGAGAGACATGATTTCCAGCTGACGCAGTTCTTGATATAAGAATAATCAACCAAGATAGCGCATCTGCAAGCTTGTTAGCAACCTGAAACTGTGTCCTTTCCCCCCTTATTGCACTTGACATCCAATGAATAATAAAGAGGTATTTTGAATCAGATCCTCGACTTACACGTTCAGAACAGACACATATCAAAATAATCTTCAACGAGAAAAAAGTTATTGCGGAGATGAAGGCAACTTTTGCCGCCGAGCTCCGCGTTCCCAACTTCCATTCTCCTCTCCACCTCCACACTCTGAAACACACCGAAGATGCCACATTTCCCCAAGGATTCCGGGTTTACAGTCAAAGATACATCCAGCGCGCAAGACGCTGTCAAAGTCAAAAACCGTCGCAAGCGGTATCTGGACTTACACCCAGAATACTTCTCGGCGGGGCTTGAGCTAGCCGGTCCGCCTGCTCTCTTCTCTCCCATTGCCAGTTGATTGTTTTATACATTGCTCGGCCTGCTTTATCGTGGTGCCAGCTGGCTTTGCATACAGAAGCGAACAAAAGAGAAACACAATGCTAATCCTGCTCGACTCTCCACAGACCCGTTACTTTACGATCGTCTCATCCGCCGATTCCAGACAGCACAAGAAAGAGAGGCCGAGGGGCGAGCAAAGGGGTTTTCAGGGGTCTTAGAGACCGACCTTTTGCGGTCCGAGGCCAAGATTTATGCGATCGCAAACCCGGACCCTAACGCTATGATGAGCTACACTCGCGGCCCAGATGGGGAGATCCTCGCCGAGGACCGTGATGAAATACCCCCAAATAAGGAAGAAGGCGAGCGGCTCTGGCGGTGGGAGATGGGACTGCGTTTCATGCAGGGCAATGACACTGATTTCGATTACAAGACGGTTGATGAAAATGACGACTACGATGATCACACGGATGAGCAAGACCAGTATTTCGAGGATGAGGAGCCTGAATGGGTGGTTGACGGCACTCGCGGGAACGACGCTCGCCCAAATCTCCAGGGAGAAACAGGCATTCAAGATTTCTAGATTTAGAAAAACTTGTTGCGTGTTCCTGGCCTGTAGGTTACAGCGAAGTTTGCTCGCTGGCTACACGTGATGCTATACAATATTGCCCGTGGTGGTCTGTCGACTACCTCTGAAGTATCCCGCCCTCGAACGGCTAAAAAGAGGGACTTGGCCCTGCTTTCGAGTCTCCTGCCCCATTTACAGAATTCTGTTCGTCGTTATGATGTGGATGTGCCGGCACGATCTAAAATTGTCTGCGATGGCCGCTGGTTGCCACGAGCTGCTATCCCGAGAGACAGCAGGTGCTCACACTCGCACTCGCACTCGCACTCACACCATCGTTGAAACCTCAGTTCTATGAGGACGTTCCAGGTTGGAAAATGATACGATTGGTCGGATTCCATAGCTGGTCCACGCGATCACTTTAGACTCGACAACAATCGTCGGCCGCTACGGCCTCTGTGCTTGACAGTATACCTTGAGGGATTTGAGTAATTTGTATTTGGCCTCAGATGATATTAGGGACGTTATTTGTAGGAAAATATCAGTGTCTTTCCATGGTTATGTCTTTGGTTCCTTTCAAGTTGTAGGGTACTGCATTTGTGGCAATGTATGGATTTGTGTACTCGGCCTCATAGTTCACCTAGGTTAGCCTTCTTTATAAGGCCGCGGGGGGCCCTAAATCAGCGATTATCAAATCGCGCAGGCCTGCGATCACCTGGGCGAATGCGTTTGTCGTTTGTCGTCCCCCGCCTTTGTTTGCCGCTGCCTTAAGCCACTGGAAAAATATAAATACCTGATCCAGTCCCCCCAACTTCCTCTTCTTCTTTCTTTCTTTCTCCATCCTAGTGCAGGTGCTTTACACGTATCAGTGAGGAGAAATCCGAGATCGTGTTTTTGCTGGTTGAAAACTACCAACAGACCGCTTCAAGCAAGCCTTATCGCATGCTTGGGAATTTTTGAAACCACACTCGTCAACTCCTTGACTCTTGGAGTCCTCGAGTTTGAATTTTCTTCGGGAGACATCCGTCACTCTCGCATGTACATTAGGTCTTTTCACTACTTGTATATACAGCAATACAAAGCACTCATCAACTTAAAATCAATGTAAAAGTCAGGCCTTGGCCTTTATGCTCGCTATTCATGCAGCGCTCTTGGCCAAAAGTGCAATGGCCGTCTCTCTGAGCTTGAACTTCTGGATCTTTCCACTTGCTGTCTTGGGGAAAGACTCCAAGGGGCCCAAAAAGAAGACATGCTTCGGAACTGTAAACAAACAAAACATCAGCTCAGTCCCCACGACAATTGTCAGGATAGTCCAACACCGACTGAAAACGACGTAAACGACGGAGTTGTCTGGGTTACGACTTACTAAGATGGTTGCTGAGCTTTTCACGCACCCATTGCTGGATCTCCTCAGCAGTGACTGTATTTGAGTTATGGTCCCGAGGAACAACGAAAGCAGCTACTGCCTCGCCATATCTCACGTCAGGGACGCCGACGACCGACACATCTGCAACGCCATTGTTGGCTAGCAAGCAATTCTCAATCTCTAGGGGGTGTATATTCTCGCCACCGCGGATTATCAGATCTTTGATCCGTCCGGTGATAGTGATATATCCATCTGGTGACATGGAAGCTTCATCTCCAGTCTAGAACCATGAGGTCAGAGAAAACCAGCTTTACTCGAGCCAACGAAATTGAACTCACATGCATCCACACTTTGCCAGAATCATCCGGAATCATCACCTCCGCGGTCTTTTCTGGATCGGCCCAGTATTCCTTCATCAGCAGGTACCCGCTGACTGCCAACTCACCCCGTCTCTCTATGGGTAGAATTACGTTCTTTTCCACCGGGTCCACGATCTTTGCCTCGACATGTGGCATGAGCCTTCCGACAGAGTAGATCCGCTTATCAATGGGATCATCCGTCGTTGTCATAGCCGAGACGGGGCTTGTTTCCGTCATTCCATAACAAATAGTCAATTCGGTCAGATTCAGTACCTTATGCAGCTTTTTCATTATCTCGGCAGGAATACTGCTTCCGGCAGCGATGCCCGTGCGAAGATGTTGGAATCCCTCGCTGGAGACTTCTCCCGTCTCGATCAAGCTTAACTCCTCGAGAAACATTGTCGGTACACCGTATAGCGCGGTACATTTCTCTTCTTGGACAGCCTCTAACGCAGCACGAGCATTGAAGGATTCACTGGGGAAGACGATGGCTGAGCCGTGGGTTGCTGTCGCCATATAGCCTAATATACTGCCGAAGCAATGAAACAACGGCGGTGGGCAACAGATAACATCATTCGGCGTGAGAAGCATGCGATCACCAATCTGAGAGCCATTATTCAGAATGGAGCGATGGGTGAGGCATGCTGCCTTGGGCATTGATGTGGTTCCTGAGGTGAACTGGATATTCACAGTTTCATCCGGCGAAAGGGTTCGAGGAGGGAGCGGGCTGCCGTCTGCAGTAAGCTGGGACATAATAGATGCATACTGCGTCAAGCTTTTATAGGACGATATATCCACGCGGCCTTCGGAGTTGTCGACCATAATGATATTTCTCAGAGATGGGACAGATGCGGACTCCAATTTCGACTTGTGGAGGTCTTCAACAAGGTCATTGAGTAAAGGAACATTGCTGCGTGGCTTTTTTCGTGGCAGATTGGACTCTGTGCTGATTAGGAGATGACTGGATTCCAGGTGACCCAGGGCCGCAATCACTTGTGCAGTATTGAATGACGGGTTGAGCGGAACCTATTGGATTATTAGACCCAACGATCCTACGACAATGAGAGGGCTGACCTACCAAAACGGCACCAAGTTTGAATAACGCGTATGTTGCCTTGTCACAGATATTAGCCTCGCTCTTTTCTTCCTACCCATTTCCACGGTCACCCAACGTACAACAGCGTATTCCATCGAGTTTCCAAGCATGACTCCAACCCGCTCACCCTTCCCAACACCCAGTGACTCCAGCCCCCGAGCGAGAGAATTGCTTCTTGTGTCCAAGGAGGCATAGGTTGCCCGATCATTCTGATGTCTTGAGACAACCCTTGACAGTATAGTTAGTATCTCAAGTCTCAATTGTCCAATCTTGCGACACGGTTCTCACGCTGTTCTATCTCCGCATTCCGCGACAATCTTGGCGAAGTGTTCGCCAACTGTGGACTCAATCAAGGGCGGCTGATTGAAAGCAATATTGTCAGAGACATATTGCTCCCCATTGTTCTTGGACAGAGGATACTTACACCTGATGGCCCCCGTGCATAGCTCTCTGTCAGTAGCCCTCTCTTGACCAAGGATGGTTGTTGAAGGATTCTTTTTCCCCCAAACGCAGGCCTTCGACAGGAAACACGACCTCTTAGGCCAAGCCCTGTTAGAATTCCGCTGTAGCTCATGTTCTTCTTCCAATGCTAGCTTGACCAAGGTCTCATGACTCTGATGGCGATTGACTGTATCGACTGAAAAGGGCACCACAGTATGTAGCAATTAATCAAAAATGGAGTTGGAAAGGGATTGAAGAGTGCAAGGGCGGAGTAGGTCCGCGGCATAGCTTTCCCCGCACTTTTGGACGTGCGGGGATCCCGAGGAACTAAATCTACATTGGCCTTGGAATGTATTAGAATAATAAAAAAACAATGCTAGATCTATATTCATTCTTTGCTATCAAAATCAGTCAACTCCAAAATTCAAAATGCATAACCTATGAGAGGATTAGCCTATTCCTAGTCAGTCCCAGAACCATCACAGTGTCCGCATAGACAGTCATAGTCTTTACTTCCCCAGTAGGTATCACCATAGCTAACAGTAATCTCTTCAAAGGGAAGAATGTCACGAAGGGCATCAACTGTGCACACAACTCGGTTTCCAATGGTGCGAATCGTGAACTGCGTCGAGGGCCGGCACGAGTGGCTGATGTAGCGGGTCCAGTTGCCAAACTGGTGAGGGCAAATTGTACACAAATTGCGGGCTTTACTGGGTTTAGGTTTATCATCGTTTTGCTGCAGGGGATAGACCTCCTCTACGGAAGTGGGAAGGAGCTCACCCATGAATATATCGAGAACATCACCACGCTCGAATCTCGTGAGCGTTCGAACACCAGTACCCGTACCGGGGTATTCTCGCAGTTCAACCAGCTCTCCTGCCCGAGATGGCAAGCGGCAATCACAAGAAACAGGGCTGCCACATAGAGAGCAAGCACTTCCGACCTTGGTGGGACTGCCATTGGGCGTATGGCGAAGCGTCGGGTCCTGTTTCTTGCCGCCCCACTTCTTGGGATCATAGATACTCTCGTTAATGTGTTGCTGCAACTTGCCATTATAGGTAGGCTCCTTCAGCTTGCCATCAAGCGTGATAACTGTGTGGTGGGGGTGGTCGACTTTCCACTTCATGTATGTCTCGATTTCGAATTTCATATCTGGAAGTCCTGGGATGGGGTAGTTCTGGTGGGCGCAGAGAATGTTACGCCATTTCAGGGCACGGCTATGCGCATAAAGTTCAATACTCAAGAAGTTCTCTTGAATCTTCTGGACCAGGAACCCCCAGGTTCTGTCGCTGGCTTCTTTGATACCTCGTCGGAATGCTTCGGCGTGGGAACAGATAGCAAACATCTTCCATCCGAGCCCAGTAACAAACTCTAAGAATCTACTGTTAGGTGTGACGGGTTGGAACTCACCATGTTCCGCCTTGAAGGATTCCACGCGGGACATGTAGTAGCTGATCTCCCGCTCCACAAATCCTTCTGTGAAGACAAACATGTTGGAAAAAGTCTTTTCACAACCGTAAGCTTTCTCGTTTGCAAGTCTCTCAAGATTGCAGTAGGCGTTGATGTCATGGTACACGGCTTGGATGATATCAGTAGCTTCCTTGTTTGACGTCTGGTTCAGAGCGTCTTCAGAGCCCCAGGGTGGGAAAAGCTTCTTCAGGTCGACAGGAGAAAAGGGAGTCTTTCCGCCGGCCTTCCTCTCGGTGGTCTTCCTGTTGGTGGTCTTCCTGTTGGTCTTCTTGACCTTCTTGTTGGCAGTCCTGCGGGTATTGACTCTCTTAGTCGCGTTGCTTGCGTTGTTGCGGGTTGGAGCCATTGTGACTATATAATAAAACAATTTATAAATGCTTGTAAAGGTGAAATTGAAATGCTGGATGCTGGATGATGTGTTGTTTCGAATGTGTGATGAATGATAATCTGGCGCGGAAAAGAAGGATCTTTATACTCGCTCGCCTGAACTCTCATTACAGCCCAAGTGCTATTGCAATATTAGACACTGCTTTGTTTCAACCCTAAATAGTATTGTGGTATAAAGACCCGGAGTAGGCCATTCAAGCACCTGAAAGAGAGACAATGTGTATCCATTGTGAACGTGAACTAGTCCCACACATGAAACTTGATAAACTTGGAACTGAGAGCTGAAAGAAATGAGAAAATGACCGTATATTTTAGGCTCAAAGAAGTGAAGAATCGGACAAGAAGAAGCAGAAGTACAAAGAGACGCAAATAGCGGAATGACGCTTGGCGTCATGTGGTGGGGAAGCTCCGTTGCGACACTTTGTCTTTGTCTTTCTTCCTCTTCTCCCAACTCTTCTGCCTTCATTTGCTTTGTTCTATTTGCTTCTTGTATCTCTTGTCATGCTTGTACATTGATCCATTGATTTTCAGTTCTAGCGCAGAACCAAACATGGCCTCCGAACCGTCCGAGGAAGCTATTGCCGACTTCGTCGGCTTCACAAGCACGACGCGCGAGCAAGCCATCGACTTCTTGAAGGTAGGAAACTGCACCTGGTTGATTAATAATATCTCTGCTAAATTACCCCCTACAGGCAAACAACCTCGACTCACAGAAAGCGATCAACGCGTACTTCGAGGATCCGACAGGGTCTCAGCTCAAGGTAAATTCGGTGACGCGCAGCAACTCCGGGCTATGATCTAACATCTCAAAGCCGATACCTACCTACTGGCATGATAACAGAAGCTCTTGTAAGATCACCTACTTATGCGAGTTCGGTTTTGCAATTAACATACCCCGCCCCAGCATGGGACTTTGCCCAACAGGACAATGCGCCACCAATTCCAGCGACAGCACCGCCCTCTCGTCCTCCTTCCCGAACGGACATACGCGACCCAGGACAAAATACTGGATATCAAGATTCCGTTGGGACCGCTCCGAAAGGTATTACGATCTTGACATTTCGACTGCAAGAGGGATACTAATTTGCGGTTTGACAATATAGAAAGTTCTGGACAAGGTCTCAGTCTGGCGGAACGCGAAGAAAAGGAATTACAGCAGGCTGTTGCTATGTCACTGAATTCGGAGATGGGACAGCAGGAAACCGGGGTGACGTTGCAGAAACAGCCGCAGTTCGGCAAAGCAACCCGAGATCACTACGAAGAAGGTGCTTGGGCGATGACCTTGTTCAACACATCCTCCGAAGAAGTCATGATTAGCCCAGACCCGGAAGACCGCAAAAGAGTGGAGGGCGAGCCTGCGTTCATCCGCCCCAACCCTGAGGGCATTTACCTCGGAGGGCTTTTGACAATTCTCCATAGTATTCCCCTCGCACGAGAAGCTTTGCTCCTGCGGAATAAACCGCTATTTGACTACGGCCATGACTCGCAGTGGTGGAACGGGCAACAGATTAACCTGCCAAAGATTGTTACGGTGAACGATGGCAAGATCGGGGATAGCGACTGGGATGATATCATTCACGAAACCCAGCGGCTGATGGCTTTTATGGATACAACGAAACGTGCTTTTGGCAGCAGTGACGGCTTGGCAAAGATCAACAGCATGTCATCCTTGTCGGCAGATTCGGAGGAGGTCGTCACCAGGTTTTTGGAAGCGTGGCATGGTGCAGCCATTAAGGCAGATCCTGAAAATCCACTGGCAACCATATTCACATCACATGCGTACAGGAAAGAACCTTTCCACGAGTTTTCTGAGCCCGATACCAGGGAACTCTTCACTTTTGAGCCTCCTGTTGAGCAGGACAATGACCAAACACTCTATGACGTTTTGGATTCTGCTTTATGGTCTGACAGACCAGGGAAGGAGCTCGATGACGCATGGCTTGAACACTTAGCAGAGGTATTAGTCGTTAGACTCGATGCTCTTCAAAAGCCAAAACCTGTGGGTGTGGATATTCATTCTGTGTTTTATCCAGATCGGTATCTTAGCAGCTGCCGAGATTTTGCTCGTGAATTTCGTGCAAAACGACAGCAGATACAGGGAGATGTCTTGAGACTCGAACAACTCATTCATCGCTATACCATCCCACGGGACCCCGTGGGGAGCTCGACGATCAAGGAACTCCTCGAACAAGCTGCCCAGGCGGTGCCAGTGGTTGCGCCGGGGCAAATGAGCGAGCCTGATCAGTCCAGTTCCGGAGCGGCAGATGCAGAGACAATGCGAGTTGCAGAGGAATTGAGAGCAATTGCCAAAAACATAGAAGCCAAGCTCAAAGGTAAAGACAGCCATTACTACCATACTCATACTGTCGGCTAATAGCCCGAGCGCAGAACTCGAACTTAGGAAGCAGAGTGCCATGAAGTCTCTCCGTGAGATATCAAAGACACTTACCGAACCTCCCAAATCACCTTCCGAGCCCCCTGTCTACAAGTATACGCTACGAGGCGTATGCACCGAACCACATGTGACTTACGTTTTATCGAATCCAAAAACAACTGCCCCAGGGCACCTGATGGATATGGACTCGGACACTGAAAACAGCAATGACTACCAGTGGTGGCGTATCAGCTTCTCGGCAGAAGATGGAAAAGCCCGACAAGCCGAAAAACAAAAAGCCCAAGGCAACACTGCAGCCACACAGGATGGCGAGGTTGTCGGCTACACTGTTCTGAAAGTACAAGAGAATGAAGTCCTCCAAGCCGCTCGTGAAGAGTGGAGCTCTGTCTTACTTGTCTATGCAAGCGAGAATGCTGTGAATGCACAAGTGGATCCTGCGCCATCACAGCTTCAGGTAAGACCCACAGTCTTCCTCAGATAGTTCTAGAGTTTTCGGCTAACTGAAAGCAGGCCTTCGTGAACAGAGACAACGATGCTTTTGGGGACGAATTTGGGAATACCCCGACCATAATCTTCAGTGACCAGGAAGATTCCGGGGCGGAGGCGAACAATGCGGAAACTCAACACAAAGGACACCCTGAAATGTCAGAGAAGGCAACAAAGGTGAATGTCTTTGACTATGAAGTCTCCGGGTTCGACGACGAGCCAAAACCTAGCCAAGAGATGCAGGAGAAACCCGGAGCGAGTCTCCTGGGTCATCGTGCCGCCGCAACACACTCCACAGGGCCTATTGGCCCACAGATGGACTCAGGGTGGAACAATGCTGATGATGAGGAAATGACGCATCATCTAGAGCATGCGAAGTAGCATTGAATGAAGCATGCGGGGAAGCCTATGAATAATGAGTGAATGATGAATATGTAGATACTGTAGAGCAATGTCAGCTTCGGCTATATGTCAATTGGTCAGACGGTAATGGACACCCAAGCCCTAAGCATCGATATTATAAGGAGAATCACAATTATAGCAGACAGGTCCTTGCGTAGGAACCTCCCGAGGTCCTGTACGACGTACACTTTGTACTCTCCAGGTACAGCTAACTGATAAGCTTGTCCCCACATTTTGCTATGTTTGCACCTCACTAAGCTCCTGGCACCCTTTCTCAGTCAATGTTGCAATTACCCCAATTGGTATTTGATCTCTACAGACCATGGCCCTAGAAAGTGATGCAGTGGCCGGAGCCACCATCGAGCTCCTCGAAGCGCGCCTACGCCGCCTCACCTACCTCCTCACGGGCGCCACGGACTGGACCGGCGTCCCTACCGCACCCGAAAAGCCCGCATCCCTCGACGAGACAGTCACCCGCCGACTGGCGCGGCTAGAATCAGAATTAGAACGGCTTAGTCGAAGTGTACCAGCCGTACGGGATGTTCTACAACTCCGTATGTGACCAGTGATGATGTTATTCACACGCGCATTACCACCACCACGAACCCGCTCATTCTTACCCTCTCCCTACCTGAATTCTGATTCCTAATATCTGCATAATCGACTCTCCACTGTCCTCCGAGCCACCCCATTCAATTCCACACTAACACAAATCCAACCAGACGACCGAAACCCTGACCTCTTCCAAACAACACCACCCCACGAAATCCCCGAAGGCCTCACAACCCAAACCCTAGCCTCAATAGTCCTCTCCTACGCCACCGCCTTCCCTGAAACCGCCTCGCGCCTAACATCACTAAATGACCTCCCCGTGCCTGACGCGCAGAGCTCCGCGGCACTCATCGACCTGCAGCCACAGCTAGACCGGCTCGCGCAGACGCAGAGCGATCAGGCGGCTGAGATCTCGGAGCTGCGAGTGCGCACGGCGCGCGTGCTGCAGCGCTGGTATGATGTTGGGCTTGTTGGAAGTGGGGAATGCTGGGCTGAGTGGGAGGGGAGACTTGAGGATGTGGAGAGAGAGATTAGGAGGGGGGAGGTTGTTAGGAAGGGAAGGGAGGAAGTTTAGACGGGATCTTTCGAAATGGTATTATTTTGGATGATGTTCTGGGAAGGAGCTGGAGGGGTGTGATGTCTCTGGCTGTTGCTGTTGTCTGCTTTTTTGTTATGATACCTCTGATTTGGGCGCACGGTGTTTTTATCTCGAATAAGCACATATGGGATAGTCCTAAGTTTAACATATGTATGGAATGGTTTGATCATCTAGCTCCAACATACATGTATGTACATGCGTATGTATATTGATATTCGGGTTTACATCTGAGAGGAATATGATCTACAGCTCGGTCAAGTTGCGAAGTTTATACGTTCTAAGATGGCGTATGCAAAGCTATGCCCCAGGCTAGGCCCCTCTTGCAACAATTAGGTGTTTGTAGTACATTCTTCTCGACGTCATTCCATCCGGATGGATTCCTTGGAACGTTTGAAGTCAATTGGAATGCGCTAACCTACCCCAGTTTCTTCCCCCACAAACCGTGTTCGGTTGTAGAAAGCGGTATATTGACTACTAACTTGTCAGGATTAGGATTGAGCTGTCTATGAATGATATCCAATGGTGTTTGTTGTGTGTCAGCTAACATGAATAGGCCACTAGTGTTGGAGTACTAAGTATATCGTGCCAAGCCCACCACCACCACCTACCCTGTTGCTACTCCGTATACCACTAAGCTATCGTGTTTTTATCTTTTTTAAGGGAAACGCTTCGTACCGTGAGATCTCCGTATCAAGGCGACGACACTTAGATTAGTATACCTATTATATGTCCTACCTAGGTATAGCCTTCCAGAACTGGGTGGTTTTCGCCTTTTTTTTAAAACCCCAAAAAACCAAAAAACCAAAAAGAAAAAAAAAAGGAAAGTTGAGCCCAACCCGATTTGAACGGATGACCTTGAGGTCTGGAATCTCACGCGCTACCTGGATGATTATTAGTGATTGAATTGGACACCTTTGAAGTGGTGAAAACGTACCGCTGCGCCATAGGCCCAAGTTGACGATGAATTTGCCAATTTAAGGTATTAAGAATGTATTCTCGTAATATGGCCTATAGAATACTACCTGAGGTACCTGAGACACAAAGCGGAGGTGACTAACCGGATATTTATAGATTTCCAGATCGAGTTCATTTTCATTGTTTATGTTTAGAGAATGAGGAAAAGTAAATAGAGTAATGTAAACAGTTAAGATTGTTATCCAATTATTTATTATATTCTCAAACCGATCAAGTCCAAGTAATTTCCATTGAAATTTCCTTAATTTCCAAAGAGAATCGAGACCGTCGATTTCCAGGGGGCCCGGACTCCACTGCGTATCTGCCACTTTTCCTCCTTTTTATCTTTCCCTCTCTCCTCTTCTCTTTCAACTGTCAATCTTATCCACTCTTTTATTCTTTTCTTTTTATTGATTCTATCTCTTGTTTCTTTTTCCAGCCTGGTGCTGTTTTTTCCTCTGCAAGGAGATTCTTTCTTTTGACTCCCAACCTCTTCCATCCCCACGGATTGTCTCTGAACCCACTTCGGTCTTAGGTACTTTAATCCTACATCTCCTTATGTCTTTCTTTTATATCGCTCTATTTCATTGGCACATGCAATTACACCTGTCGTTCCCACACTAACTAACCGCAGTCACTCCTTCCCGTCCGCCTCGTTCAGGACCCCGACAATCAACAACTCTTATATACAAGCGCATCGCTCATCGCCTATCGCCATTCCCTCTTTTTCTTCGATCATTTCATACCAATTCCATTCCACAGCCTAACCCAATCCGCAAATCCAACATGGCGAAATTCCGGCCTAGCAACATCCTAGGCGATCCATTCGCGCTCATGACCATCTCGATTTCGATTGTTCGTTCGACTTTCTCCTACATGACTCGACATAGACTAACATACAATTCTAGCTGGCATGGCTCATTGCTTTTATCTCATCGATCATCGCCGACGTGCAAACCCAATATCCCAACTACTCATGGTGGGCCATCTCATACATGTTTTGTGTCATTGTGGGCCTCGTCACGACCTTTGGCACGGACACGGGCCACGTTTATGGCGTCGCAGTATGATGGCTCCTCAATGCAGAAACATGACAAGACTCTAGTACTGACAATGTCTCCAGATCGTCGGTTACCTTGCCTGTGGCCTCGTCCTAACATCCACGAGCGCAAACAACCTGATCTACGGAAAACAAGCCTCCATGCAAGCCGCAGGCGCAGGTTTCATCCTCCTTTCCATGATCATCATCCTCTGGATCTTCTACTTCGGCTCCACACCCCAGGCCACCCACCGCGGCTTCATCGACTCGTTCGCCCTGAACAAGGAACAGCCGGGCGATCCCTCCTACCGCGGCAGCCGCCCCATGTCCAGCACATTCGGCGCTCGCCCCGATACCGTGGCAACCAACAACACCCCGCAGATGTACACCTCCGCCCAACTAGGCGGCTTCGAGACCTCGTCCCCCGTCTCCGGATACCCCGGTGGCGCGCCCGGCACCGAACGAGCATCCTCTGCGCCTCGCTTCGGTACCCCCAACCCCTCGACTCCGGGTAACGGCGAGCAAGAAGTGAGCGAAGTGCCCCAGCCAACAGAATACCCTTACCGGGCCAAGGCGATCTACTCATATGACGCCAACCCGGAAGACGCCAACGAAATCAGCTTCGCCAAGCACGAGATCTTGGAAGTATCCGATGTGAGCGGCCGATGGTGGCAGGCTCGGAAGCAAAATGGAGATACTGGCATTGCGCCCTCGAACTATCTGATCCTTCTGTGATCTCTGGTCCGTATGCATGATGTCTCTTCTTTTTGTCCGAGTTCCTTGTCATTTGTTCTGTCGCAAAATCTGTTTCCCTTCCCCTTGATACCCTTCGGATCCAACCTCGATGTGTGTGTGTACTTTTTTGGTTCCTTTAACGTGATGTCTTGATGGCCTCCTTCTGTTCTGTGTTGCATGTCCTTTCTCTTCTTGGTACTTTTTTTGTGATTTGGGGTTTTGGGTTTTTGCTCTAGCGGGTGGTTATCCTGCGTCTTTCCTTTATGCTGCTTCATGGCTGAGGTGCTATTCTCCATGATCATGTTGGAATAGGGTTTAGAATTGGGGTCTGTTGATCCCGATGAAACACTTGTTTTCTACTCCGTACATGAAAGAAAAATAAACATATGAGATGGTGTCTATATGCTAGGATAGCGATGTCTTGACGGTAGACAGTGCAATTCACCGTATTGTGCGTTTACTACGTGTGCGTCTACGTAATTTGTCGAATCCACCTTGACACTTGGACGTGGGGCCTTCAAAGGTCTAGAACACCCAGCTGATTTTGAGCACACATTGGATATTTTATAATATAGACTACCTTATTCGATGTCCACTGTTTGCACCTATTTGACTATGGATCGTAAGATTTACATTTTGAATCAAAACCGTGGGTGTGGTTGACTTGTGAGCCAACAGCAGTGTGTCAAGTGTTGATAATTGTAGTCTAGTACCCCCTTTTGGTCCGACACAGTACATTCATTATTATTCAGAAGTGCCATAACAGTTACGACATTGCCTGTAAGTCAGATAAGACAGTGAATCAGACAGATATATCCACATTTTGATTTACGCACATCAACCCACCTGTTTTCCGTCAAAGTTCACAATAATGTAAATCATCTTGCTCAGTGGTATTCACTCGTACTGGTTCATTAACAACAGAGATATTGGGTGAGATATTAGCTCCATGTCTGGGACCTGGCCGAGCTTATCCGCATTTCTAAATCACTGTTGGACTGTAGGTTGGCATATAGTGGTTCACCACCGGGCGAGTTCGGCGAGTCGTTTTTAACCTCCTCTTGTACGATATGGAAGGGCCCCGAGAGCCGAGTCGCAGAATAAGAATCGGTGCCAACTTGCTGGGGGTCAGTAATCAGAAATCAAGAAATCAAGCAGGGTTGCATAGGTCCCATCACATACATATAGACCAGTATATGTATCTGGTAATCATTGGGACCCAGATTGTCACTGCGATAATTTGACCGAAAGTCCAGTCTGTCGGGGCATAATATAACGAGGCATAATATGATCTCTGGGAGAATTGTAATATCTCGGAGAGACTGAACGTGATATTGACGCCAAGAAGGTACATCTCCGCTAGCACTGTCCATAACCTTGAGAGAATCCAGACAGTTCTGGACTCTCGGGCTTGCTTAATAGTGTGTTGGAAACGGGAGTAAGCTGGAAAGAAACAAGGGTAAGAAATGATTTTTTGGAGAGCCAGCACTCCGCAAATAGCAAGACATCCACTGGACCAAAGTGAAGCAACAAAGGGAGATACACGGCCCGTTGCGCAGTAGACGACGGGTGGAGGGTTGTATCCACATTTGTCTAAACGACCGAGGTCGGAAATCTGATCGATGCTAGTGGTATTCGGCTGCTCCCACGTCTCGCTAAATAACGTAAATGTTGAAATGGCAATACTGGCCACGGACCAAAACAAGATATATGCCGAGTCCAGATGAGACCTGTGCAAGATCCATAGGCCAAAGGTCACTGTTCCGATAAATTTTGATGACCTCCCCGTGGCCTCTGCAAAATTTGCTCTAAGTTGTGTCAGGTTAGTTGCACCTAGCACACTCGAATCGCCAGATAAGGCAACAAACAGGGCGGTCTGGATGGAGATGACAAAGAAACATTGGGACTCCTGGAAGTCGACAGAAATAGACTTGATGATTGACGCATGACGAGAAAGCGTTGCATCTCTTGAGACAGAGGGCATTTGTTGGCTTCTTCGCTTGTTGCGAGAAAGACGTTGTGTGCAGACGTGAACCAGTTGTAAGACTCGGATGACTAGCCAGACATAGAACAGAATCAGGACCTGTATGATATATGCAGTTACCATCTATATCACCTCGATCAGTCATGTGGTTTCCTGAAATCAAGATTCAAAGGGCAATAGCAGAGGATTACACCGGAGCCAGAGATATCCTCATTCAGATCCAATTTAACAAAATCACAACCTGGTGCCATAAAATGTGTGAAAGGAGATATGGCCATGCCATATGAATAGGGGTAAAATGAGCGACTTAATCCGACTCTAGCGGAGTTGGCTAAACTAGAATCTCCATTGCAACCAAGTAGTTTAGCATCGGGCTTGAGGCAATACTGTTTCATGCAGGCGTCAATCGTAAGCCCAAAGGTGTTATTTGCATAGACGAAAAGACCCTTGTAATCATTACTGGGTAAGTAATCGTTGTCTTGCCGACCAAAGATGTGGAAGCAATGGGAAAGCGTGTGGACAGAACGGAACGCTTCTGATGGATCCAGACATGCTGCTGCTGTCATATTGGTAGCCATTTTCTCATTGCCGAGCTTGAGATAGCATCAAGTGAGGAGAAAATGAAAGGAAAAGGTTGATCCCCGAATGATGTTTGCCCTGTTTCAGCCGCATTTTTGGCCCCTTCATGCGCGCGGTAAACTCCGACTCTTTATATTTATCCGGAGTAGCGACGGGGCACTGGCTCAGCGCTATATGTAGCCTAGAAAGGTGGGGGCTGGGGCTGTGTACTTATGTTGCAGGAGAGCAAATAGACAAACGATGTTGGTATTCTAATACAGCAGCATATAAGCAGGAAATATATTATACTTTGCATTATGATAATCGCTAGATATTTGCATTACCCTATCAGCTCATTGATGATGTCGTCAGACTTTGGTCTTTTTTTATTTACGAGACGTAGCAATGTGTTTAAGTTAACAGTTAGTCAGTGTATTGATATTCCGTAGTCCTGATACAAACTAGGCTGACTAATACACAATAATACCTACCTACCTAGGTACCTGGTAGTTAGGCAATCTAGATAATCCACCTCCAAGCTATGGATTCCGACGGTTTTTAGGGCCGCACGTGATCAAAGTAGCCATGAGAATACGAGGTAACTGCCAGAGTAAACCTCCTGCCATGTTGATAACTTCGCATACAAATGGAACATATACCTACTTGACGTCTCTGTTTCTTTCTTGCCACTTCCTCTTTACCGTGCTCGGCAGTGAACTTATCGTTGCGCGACGCCTTTCGACCTTGAGCCCCTGATCGGCTGCAGATCTCTAAAGAAAATGAACCCTTCTGTGTCAAGTTTGACGACTTTTCCTCTGGAGGTTATCCTAGAGATATGTTGGCAGCTTGAGGCCCCCCAGGACCGATTGAATCTTGTATGCTGTTCGCGACAGTTCCATAAAATATTCCTGCCATTGCTCTATCGAAAACTATGGGTTGAGGGCGACCTCCTCCGCCCAATTGTCAAGCTTAGCGAGACTCTTGCTAAGAACCCGTCTCTCGCAGCGTGTGTGGAGGCCGTACATCTGTCCGCCTGGGAGACAGAACAGGGAACCCACGAGGCAGACTTCGAGAAAGCGCTGAGATTACACAAAGAATATCCTGCCATTGATGGTGAAGATGAACCGTATGATTGGTCGCTAGATGGGAGCGTCCGTTTAGATCGCATTGACTACGGCCCTCTCTACGAACAGGCACAGCGCGTGACTCGCTCTACAGACAAAGCAGACTTCTGGCTGGATGCGTTGCAGATCGGAAGTGGCGACGCATGGATTGCACTACTGCTTACCTTCTTGCCTAATCTGCGGCGACTCGAGGCTGAGTTCCCCTTCGGTTCCCTATGGCTTCACTTTGCTATGAGATGGGCTGCAACACGGGGCGTGATCTCTCTTCCGGCGGCCTCTTTCCCGCCAATCTCTGAGGCGTATGTGGACTGGAGCCCTCACGACATTTGCATATGTGCGGAGCACGTTATGCCTTTCTTCTTGTTACCATCAATGCGCCGGTTTTACGCAAGCGATCTGAATGGCAGCGTAACGGGCGGTGATGACGACCTATCGAGGTCAACCCCGATATATGGGACCTCGTCCGTTACTCATATTGAGATCAACGGGTGTAATGGGAGATGGAACCTGTTCAAGGTGATAGGCTCCTGCAAAAGTCTCCAGTCTTTCAAATACAATCATCGGGGATGCCTCGACTATAAACCAACGGAGTTATACGGTGCTCTTCTCCCAATGAAAGAAACACTTGACACGATATGGCTGGATATTAAGGAAAGGTACAATCGGCATGGTGACGATCACCAATGCGACGATGCACTTCCTTCCTTCCGGGACTTTACTGTTCTGAAAACGCTCCATCTCAGACTAGGGAACTTGCCGGTTTTGAAGGAGAGAGAATCCGACATGTCCCTTGCTCAAGCCCTTCCGCCTTCAATCGAGACTCTGCAAATTGCGGATACAGGAAACGTCGGGGATCTCCAGGTCTTTGCCCAAAAATTGCAAGATCATGTTAGCAATGGCTTGGAGTCCACTCCCGCATTGAGACAGATTGACTTCAAACCTTTGTCCAATTCTGCAGAGGTAACAGCATTAGTGGAGAGCATGACTACAATCTGCGCCAAAGCGGACATGAACTTCCGAGTGTGCGGTATTCCCGGTGGTCGGACTGATTGGGGTGCTGCTGGGTTTGCACCACCTCCATCACGACCTGCCAAAATAGATTGGTTCTGACTTGACTTTCGGTGGTGATCCATGATTTACCCCGTGTAGTAGAATATTTTCTGCGGATTACATCGCGGATAAGCATGTGCAGCTAGGGCTTAACGTAGCGTCCCATAGTGCAGCTACTGTAGGCTGTTGATTAAGAGTTGGGGGATGTGGGGGATGAGAGAGGAGCGTGTATTTTTGTTACCATACAGTAGAGTTCGAAATCAGTTTTAACCCTAAACTCCTGAATAATGGTCCCTTGTCCACATCATAGTTTGCAGTTGCCGGTCCACTGATAACGATAGCACCATATACACCTTCCCAGGCTTGTAGACCAATATGCGGGTGGTACCACGAGGATCCATACTGGATAGCTCGCCATTTATAGGTCATTGTCGAGCCGGGGGCAATAGGACACTGTGTGATTGAGGGAACACCATCATTGGGGTTCGTGTAGTTCTGCCGAATACCGTGCTAGTGCATGCTCGAGCCATTTATTGCCTGGTACAGATGGTTGGTGACGGCATGAATCCGTCGGGAGAAAGTGTGACCTCTTTAACCTTGAACCAGTATTCGCGCGTGACACCTGTGTCCGGGACGACATTTTCATAGTCTGTATCGACGCTGTAATTGCACCAGACAGATCTACCATTGGGAGTATTTCCTACACACGGAGTCCCGGTACGCCCATAGGTATTGTGAACTCGAGTCCTTGTGGCAATTGGTCGCAACATTGTTAATGGGTTGTAGGAGTATTGGGCATAGGCAATGCCAGTACCAAGTAAATTGGCCAAGGCAATAATGAATGAAAATCTCATGATAACTTGATATCAAGATCATATAAAAGGACTTTTGATATCTCTAGAACGAGATCGGGTTAGCACTTATTCCACCAAGTCATGGAAGGAATTTATATACCTCCCTTAGACATCCAAGCTGACCTTTTACGAACGCCTGTTCTGGCTCCAAGGTAATCCACCTCGTAGATTGCCTCGTGAATTGCTAGTAGATGCTGGCATACCGTCATCTCCAACAGACAAAAGCAGAATGCATAAGCAAAAAGATGATACATTAAGCCACGAGAGAGAGTTAGAGGCCTTCCATCTCAGTTTCAGCGTGGTGCAAGACTTCGTGTTTGCCGTAAATCGATTGTTCAAAGCGTATATCTCATTGATCCAGGCATGGATATTGAAGACACATCGAGTCACGAGGGAGCTAAGGCCCTCCAGCTCAGTTTCAGTATGGAGGCGAGACTTAGTGTGTGTCCCAAATACACCGTCCCAGTGGGCATACCTCAGTGATTCATGCATAGATAGCGAAACAAGTTGTTTCATCGACAAGCATTGCGAAGTTAAAGGATTTTATGGTCTCTAGCCATCTAATCTAAGCCCTTGTGTGCCACCCCTATCTGTAGCACCACATCCACGTGGGCCCATGCATTATCGTGATCAGATCCTTTTCTTCTCAGGTCTCCAATGCAGGGTTCCTGATTTCGTGTGTCGATAATCCATCGCGGATGTGACACGGTCAGATCAAGTCACATAAGGGCAATTCGGGGCTTTGCCGCGTGAGGATGACGCTCGTGTATTACTCAGAGAAAAAGGGCCAAGGGTGATTGTGAGCCAATCTCGGGTGTGAATGTAGATGTGACTCAATATGCGAGAGTATATGGTGTGAGGATGCGCCCCATTTGGGCAGTGCCTGTTCAGCTAGGCCAGCCTTATAAGGCAATTTTGATTAAGGGGTATTGTTTCAGGATATATAGGGTAGGCAGCATAAGATGAGAAGATCAAGGATTCTGAAATATCCAAGCCAGAATTTCTGTCACACTGATTCCGTATATGGCTCAGCTTACCATTCCAGCGCTGGGTTCATCTCACTGCGCTTTCAAGGGAATAATAGGGCACTCCAGGGCATAGATATATAGAAGACGATTTCAAAAGCATCTTGATCAAACTCTGGATACACAGCAGTATACCTATCAAGCAACAAACTTCTCAGCGTGAATCTCAAAACATGATCTCGATTATCTTTGCTGTGGTTGCAATCTTTGCAGTTGCCTATGCGCATCCAATGGAGAAGCGACAGGCCAATGGCCCGTCGAGTTTGTATGCATACGGCAAGGGCATCGACGGGCTGCCTATCTTCTATGCAGATGGTAAACATCTCCCACCGTTAAATGGATCACCACCTAATCATATTGATCGAATAGTTCAAGCCCAGATCGGTGATCTGTCACTGTCAAACGCAACCAACAAGTTCGCAGTTTCTTGTAGGCTTGACCTCCGAGTCCTCATGACGGATGTCTGATTAGATATAGTGACGTTTGGCGACAACCAAAACATCTGGGTTGCTCACCCCAATGCCACGACCACAACCACCACTGAGTCTGACATATTCACGACAGCCCGTGTGGCCTCCGACACCAATTTGCTGGGATTGAGCGATACTGGCTTAATGGCTTGTCCAGTCGTATTTACCACTCCGAGCGGACAGGGAGGTAACAACACAGTTGCCACGAACACAACCGTACCAGCACCACAAACCAATGTGTGGACTTTGTATGGAAAATATGTTGTGTGCAGCCAGGACGACGTCAACTTCTACGACCAACCGACAAGACAAGATGGATGGTATATCTTACTATGGAGTGCAACCTCAGATGCAGCTCTTCAGAATGTCCCAGTGACCCTAAGAGCCATCGGCCCTGTCTCTGGCTAAGCACTGGTGTTCTGAGGGCGTGCCATCTAGGTCGTTTTGTGTGTAGTGGCTATATTGTTATTGGCATTTATGTTCAGCTATTTAGGTTGAATATGAATCAGATGGCTTTCATGTTGATTTAACTCTGCCTGAATGTTGATTTAGACTCAGTTCACGCAAGCCCTGGCGGTTCTGCGAATAAACCTGCTATATCCAAGCTTAAGGCTCCTATGCATACTGCATTTCAGCTCTATATATATACATAGCACTTCGCCTAACAGAAAACAAACCCCGCAATTTAGATGCCTAATAATCTTGTGATTTATGTATTCTGTTTTTCTACCCCAAATGCCCAAATAAACCCCCCAATCCTTTGTAGGTTAGTCCAGCATTAGCCTTAAAAAGGCCATAGCTTTTTCCTTGGCCGGGAGATCAACTAACCCAGCTGACTCCAAGTCCCCAATTTCCCCTCTCAACTTCTTTGACCTTTGACCTCTTTGCCTTTGAAGCTATATTGACGGAAAAGTACGAAAAAGTCCGAAAAGTCCGAAAAGTACGAAAAGTACGAAATTTTCCTTATCCGGGAGAATAACAACAATCTGTGTTTCTCCCACTTTCTCGTCAGAAATGAAGACCCAACGATGCCAGAACGGATATCACGTCTGAAGGCGAAGTTACTTGGACGATTATCTCCAAAAGCGGATGCGGATCCGAGTGCCCACTTCAACCAGAAAACCCCCTCGCGCCCTCTTGACTCCAACAGATCCGACAGCATCGCATCTTCAAATTTGGACATCGGTTCTTCTCGCGACCGCCAAGTCGAGGAACCCCTATCTCCGGGGACAAACCAGGAACTGAATTCTTCCGTGTCTGCGCCTTCGGAACAGCCTCATCACACAGGGACTCGCAATTGTACGCCGTCGACCGAGCCGTATAATTCCTCCTTGCCGACTCCTATCTCGGCCGATCCTCCGTCTCCCCTCGAAACCCCTCCGTTATCGACTCCTCCGCATTCCGATACCACCTCCTTCCGGTCCACCCACTTGAAAGCTCAAACTCCAATCCTACCCGAGACTCCATTGACCCCAGCCTTGGATACTGTTGTCGAGTGGCCTACGAATGATCGCCGACCTTCTACCTCATACTTTCCTCCACCAAGCAAGCGCCCGAGCCTTGCGATCCGTCGTCAATCTCTTCTCCCAGCGACACAGCAACACTTGATTAGCGGGCTACTGGACGCGAGTCTTTTCTCTTCAGGTGACCAGGGTAGTGGTTTCACTCCCCTTGTTCCTCACGAGATGGTCACACGTCGGGTTTGGGTCAAACGGCCCGGTGGATCGGCCACCTTGGTGCCGTGCAGAGACGATGCGGTGGTGGATGAGCTACGCGACCAAGTCATTATGAAATACGGAAACTCATTAGGGAGAAGCTTTGACTCGCCCGACATCGCTATCCGGGTTTCGCCACGAGAGGGTGCGAATCGACCAGGTCACCCTGAGCGCCTTTTGAGCCCGGAAGAAGCCCTGTCATCTATTCTCGATGCATACTATCCCGGTGGACAAAAAGTCGAGGAAGCATTGGTGATCGATGCACCGCCACGGCGGACCCCAAAGCCATCGCCGCGCCATTCGATCTACCAGCACCACCATTCGGAACCCGGCGAGCATGGCGACTACTTCCCTCTCATGCCGCCGGTCAATGCGAATGCGGACACACCCTCTGCACACTCGGGATCTGCATCAGCAGCGGCTACTGCGCCGTCGATTTCCATTCTCAACACTGGTGTTGCTCCTCTACTGCCATCTCCAGGAAGCCGTAGGGCACGGCATCAGCAACGACCTCCGTTGACACGACACAAAACAAATTCTCCCACTATCCTTCATAACCAGAATGCCCAAACTCCTGGCATAACAGGTACGTTTTCAGACAACTTTGCATTGCTCCACATGGCCACTGACACCCATAGAAACCGGCGCTACTCCTCATTCCCAACCTATCCCGCCTCCGACCGCTCCCGCAGTGCCTACACCCCCGCCGGCAGCACCGCCGGTAGAATCTCCGCAGGTGAAATCACACACTCCCCCGGCAACTGCATCACCACGCGTGGTCCGAAAATCAAAAGCAGCCACTTCTCCTGGTGCTATGTTTGGCGGGTTGATTGACGGCACCGTTCCGCCAATCAATGTCCTCATCGTGGAGGACAACATCATCAACCAGAAGCTTTTGGAGGCCTTCATGAAAAGGCTGAAAGTGCGCTGGAAATGTGCAATGAACGGCGAAGAGGCAGTGCGGAAATGGCGACAAGGTGGATTCCATTTGGTCTTGATGGACATCCAGCTGCCCGTGATGAACGGTTTGGAAGCCACCAAGGAGATCCGGCGTCTGGAGCGCTTAAATGGCATTGGTGTCTTCCCGAAGACAGCCTCTGGACGCTTTAGCGCGTCCAGTACATCTCCTGCGGACCGAAGACCCGGCCTTCACCGTACGGTCAGTGAAGAGGACACTTTGTCCGATCTCTCACTGTTCCGGAGTCCAGTCATTATCGTCGCATTGACAGCTAGCAGTCTGCAAAGTGACAGACATGAAGCATTAGCTGCTGGCTGCAACGATTTCCTGACCAAGGTAAGTCGGCTCCCTACTGCGACCATTTTCTTCTCAAAGAGTATGCTAACATTTCTCGAATAGCCTGTCGGATTCCCTTGGCTTGAGCAGAAAGTGACAGAATGGGGCTGCATGCAAGCTCTAATTGACTTTGAAGGCTGGCGCAAATGGCGCGGCTTCTTGGACTCTACTCGCGCCGCCTCGCCAGTTGATACATCAGCCAGCCCGATGCAAGGTGGCTACCGCAAAGAACCACCACAGGTGGATCCCCCATCGCCCTCGACCTCCCGCCCTGCTAATAAGCCCGATCACCAGGAACCCAAGCCACATCTGCCAGATGTTGCGCAACTCATGCGGGAGGATTCATGGGGTAGCGGCAGTCCCGACAGCCTAGACTCGCTCTCAAGTCCGCAGTTGCCAACACCGGGAGATACCGCGCCAAGCAGTAGTGCGACGGCCGCGCCTCCGGGTGAAAAATGAGGACGGATTTGTCTTTGGATGGGTTACCAAGCTTTGGTCCCTATACGCTTCTATCAATCCTTTTCCAACTTGTTTGATTCGACTTTCTGTCTCTCATCGAATACCCCGTATAGCAACGTGTCTTTTCCAATCTCATCCTTTCATCTTCGTCATGGTAGCATGCACATCACTTTGAGGTTCTCAAACCTAATGCACCTCGTGAATCTTATTTGGCCGTATGGATCAATCTTGTTATTCTGCGCTGCATACGGGCGTCTTTTCCTTCTGTGGCTGGTTTCTTTTGTTTCGTCCACTATTTTTACTCTTACATACGGTTGTCGTGCAATGGATATTCTCATATACACGACCGAGATGTCCCGTGCCTATATTATTCAATGTATAGCTTTCTTTGTTCGTTCCGATTATCGGCTAGGGAGATTGGTGATATCCTCCTTGCACTTCATTAATTCTTTGAGCGGTGATTCGTATACATACATTTAGCCATAGTATTCAAAGTATTGGCTTCGACATTGTACACAATCCATATCCCTTTCCAGAATCTCCGGCATTCAAGGTAACACAACATCCCTCAAAGCAACGAACTCGTCCAATAGCTGTCAATCAGATACGAAATCGATATGTACATCTGCACAATGTGATCATACCACCAATCACGAGAGAGCCGCATGACCCCAAGTACGAGGAGCAACCCAGAGAAGCTTTTAGAGTAGCAAATAATATCAAGTCCGGACTTTTATGTACTTATGCAAATCTAGTTCCGGGCTTTGTCTGCTGAGTATTGTCCTGCATGTGATGTTCCTATTGTCTTTGATTCCTTAAATACCTTAATCTGGCCCCCGATCCTCTACATCCATATATTCTCCATACACCTTACACCCTACACCCTACGCCTTACACACATCCTACATACGAGTCTATCGTCTATCATTATCTCCCGAGCAATATACCATTTACCAAAATACCTCCTCTCACACCCTACAAACTACAAACTACAAACCACATACCCCGCATCTCACCATTCACCCCCTCACTCAGCTCGACCATGCAGTCATCAAAGACGCCATCAGCTCCAGCCTCCCCTACTACTACTTCATGGATCCAAAGTGCCATCGCCTCAATCGGCTCCATTTTCAAACCTTCCTCCAAGGAAGACGAGTCTGAATCCGATGCGATTTCCGGATGGGTTGGGGCGAGAAGGCGACGCTGTCGATCTGTCGGGGAGGCTCGTTGAGAGTCGACTATCTGGTTGTTTGGTTACTTCCTACATGCATGACCGGGAAGAATTGAAACGGGATAGGAATGGAAGGAGGATGAACGGAATGGCGGGACTGTTGGGCATATACCTCGTGCTTTTTTCTTTTGGCGAGGCGCTGTGCACATCATTTTGATATCTCGGGGTCTTTAGTTCTAATATTTTCGGGGTTCTTTGTTTCTAAGGGTTTGTAGGACTGGTTAGGAATGAATGATATATAATATCCATACAGTATTCATTGGTTTAGAACTATGAATATGGGAATGATTTGACCACTCTATTCTGCTTGCACTAATATCAAGATTGATAGTCTAAACTAACTGCTGTTGTTATTTATGTTCATAGAGACTTAAGGAGCATTTAGTTCATACATTCAGCCTAAACCATGCGGCTACTTTATCGGTGTTTATAGAGTAGGATCTATTCTACAATCTTCCTTTAACCGCCACGACTATAACCCAATCAGGCCTTCTCAACGTACTAAATCTCCATAGCTAATTATTCCTGATGAGTAACGATCCTTAGCCCGTATTTTTGGCTGAGCTAGACCTGGTGATATTCGCCCGCACCTTCCAGTGTCAGCCATCTTTGCCTCCAGGGCTTCCTAATATACAGGGGCCATCCAACACTCATATTTAGATATATACTCAATCCAAATATCTTCCAAAATATTGAAACTCGCACACATCTCAATAAGCCATGGAGGTCGTCGGGGTCGTCGCGGCAATTCCCAGCCTGAAAATGCTTCAGTGGCTGACCACCGCCGTTCGAGGGTTGTCAAAGAAAAAGCATGCAGCGGAAGCAGCAGCAGATCTGATTGTGCATCTTCAAGGCATCAAGCAGTTCTGAAAGGTGTCCAACAGAGATGGAAAGATGGTCCTCTCAGTCTATCTCAGCTCCAAGGGCTTTCGCCCATCCTAGCCCAGCTGCAAATTGAGCTCTCCAGTCTCCAAGCTACCCTGCAGACTAAGAGTGCAAAAGAGCCCCGAAGGTTCTTGAGAAAAGCTATGCTCTTACCTACCGGGATAGACAAGGCACTGGAGAAGTCGCTTGTTTCTCTATGCCAGCTCAAGACATCGCTCACGTTGATCATCGCCCATCACCACGATAAAGTAGCTGAAAATAAGTCTCTCTGGCTTGGAAGCCTAGTCAAATACTGATGACAGTTCAGAAATGTTGGGTATATCTTCTGATGAGTTACGATTGAAGTTACGTGCTCTTCTGCGACCACCGGGTGATAGTTTTATTCCCAAGAGGCTTGAACACACCTGCGAATGAATTTGGTCACATGCTACATTCAGCAAGAAGTTGGCTGGTGGATAAAGATAGCTATATTGATTGAAGACTGTCACGTCACTTCATTACGTGGGCAAAAGTTGTTGCCCTATCTCAAAGCCATCGACACAAGCCTCTACGCAAGCAGCGAGGTAAAACAGGCTGTCTCTCTGTATAGAACCCTGGCAGAATCCTCTCTTGAAGCTGGGAACCGGCCAGCAGCGGAGTTGCTATGGGCCGATGCCACAGCACGGTGCTTCGCCAATCCTATCCAGGGCTTTGTGGGGGCCTGATACTGTTGAGCGATGCTGCGCTACACAACGGGAGATTCCGCCAGCGGAAATTGCTCATTGGTACGGCGTATGCTAACTGCGCTTGTGACTGTTACGACGACTGGGATGAAGAAAGTTACTTCGCGGCGGAGCATGTCGACGATGTCGAACACTTGGCGAGGATTGCCGACGTGTCAGACGAGATGAGGCTATTTTACCTCGTAATAGCTTGTGCACACGTAGCGAGAGCCAGAAAAGCAAGCAATGCAATGGATGTACCCAGACATGGTGAATGGAGTAGGAACAAAGATGAAATTGAAGAGGATGAATATGAGGTGGACGAGCGAGGCTAGGGAGGGTTTGATCACTGACCTTGAAACGCGTCTGAGGGATATTAGGGGAGGCTTGCTTCTTGACAAGGCCATACAATCAAGGGCACAGTCTCTAGGGAAGCAGCTGAGGCGGATCAAGAGCTTTGCGGGCTTGGTTGAAGCGAAGCCGCAGACTTGTTGGAGGAACTATAGTCAGACACGCTCTTGGGAGCTTTTGCCTGGTCTTCCAGGTCGATTATGACTATGTATTATATGAGATCTACCTCTAATTACCTCTACTGATCAAGTTCTAAGACTGTATATATCCTATTCAGTACATGTACACATCGCGTTGCGACAAGGTCACGATCTAACAAGATCGAAATATAGCCAGCGTGATGCGCTAATCAGCAATCAGTTTTGATTGCTACGAGAAACAGATATCCAATTGAGAAGGGAATGGTTGGGGGTCAGACTAGTACTTTACGAGTACGAAATACTTAGAAACGGAATGAAAGTTGAAGGACGAGCTCTTGGGATCTGATAGAATATCTATTCCGAGACAATTCATTTCTATTAAATTGTTTTTATCTCGTTCCTTCATATTAAAAAGCAATCTCATATTTTCTCCCCTCGCAATTTGCATCCTTTAAAGGTATAGTCCTGCCGATCGTTGATGCAACTCGTATAGGCCGAGGCTAAAGTGAAGAAACGAGCCTTTTTTAGCATCTTCGGAAAATAATTGTTACATCGTGTTCGTCTCATTCATCGAAGTGGCTTGTCGATCTCGTCCTGCCAAGCAATCTCGTGTTTCTTTCGACCTCGTGTTTGGTTAGACCCTGCCGATCGCCCTTGCGGCTTGTATACGAGGCCGATCTGAAGAAACGGGACTATTTTTGGCAACATATCCGAACTTTTAGGGCTTCATATCGTATTCGCCCTGGACGTTTCATCTGCAATGGCATTTTAGCCCCAGGGTAGGATTGATTTTCGGCATCTTCCTCGTATTATGAGAAAATGAGAGTAACTTACGAGCTCTCTGCGCGCGAGAGGATCCAAGTCCTACTTCCTAGCACTAATTTTAGACAAATTCTTCTCGACTATCGTGATAGTACTCGATCCCACCCTAATCAGCACTGGGCAAAGATCGACACAGCAGTCAATGTATAAGTATCCAAGTCCGACCTGATGAACAACATTCTCGATACAACAATCAAGCCCTTCAAACATTTTACCTTCTCTCCTGCCAACTTGCTCTATTCGCCAACATGCAGCTCACCAACTTGGCTCTGACCCTAGCCGCGGCATTCTCTATTGCCAACGCGTACCCCATCACCAGCGATCAACTCAACTGCCGCTCCGGTCCCTCAACAAGCGACTCAGTCGTCAAAACATACAAAACCGGCGCCGACGTGAAGGTCTCCTGCCAGACCAACGGCGAATCTATCAACGGCAACACCATCTGGGACAAGACATCCGACAACTGCTACGTCGCCGACTACTACGTGAAGACCGGCTCGGACAGCATGGTCACCGAGTCCTGCGACGGCGGCAGCTCCGGCGACGGCAGCTCCTCTTACCAGGGCAAGATCAGCCGCAAGGAGATCCTCTCCCGCGGCCAGTACTGGGTCTCGCGCCACGTCCCATACTCCATGAGCGACTACTACCCGGACCCTCAGGGCCGCAAGTACCGCACCGACTGCTCCGGCTTCGTTAGCATGGCTCTGCATGCCGCTTCGCCGGGTGCTAGCACCGTCAGTCTCCCCGACCTTGCTAAGTCTATCTCTTGGGACGATATCAAGCCTGGTGACTTTGTTGGAACTCTTGGTGCTGGTACTGGCGGTGCTGCTGGTCATGTCACTCTGTTCAAGTCGTGGGCCGATAGTTCTAAGAAGGAGTACAATACGCTTGAGTGCCGTGGCACTTACGGCTGTGTTGCGTACAAGCGTCCTGTTGGCTGGAAGGTTGGCAGTTACACGGCCAAGCCTTACCGCTACATCCATGTTACTGACTAAGTTGGAGTTTGCGGGATTTCGGGGTTGAACAGGGATAGGACCGATTCTTTGTACATGTATATAGTACTTGTGATGGCCGCGGTTGAGCAGGCGGAGGGATAGGAATGAATAGCTTCAGATGAATTCCTGGGATCAGATAGGCAGAAATCTAAGGCAAGGTTAATTTTGATTACTCGTCCAAGTACATCATTTCCTTAAGAATGTAACGCGAGTCCAGAAATAGCACAAAGAAATGCTATGACCAAGTGTTCGAGAGGCGAGAAACAAGCATCCGAGAAGCGCGCGGTAAATGTGCTTCGACAGCGATTAACCGAAGTGAATCAGCCTTTCTCAACGAGCTCACAGCATTTCTTCGAGAAGGTCGTTCTCAGTATCAACACGTGTTTTTTCCGTCAGCATTGCCCGGTTCAGTACGTTGGCTAGTGTTCGAGATGGTATTTTTTCAGGAATATAGTCAACCTTGGGCAATCGCTGGTATGTTAGGGCTAGATATGTATCTAGTTATATAGATATCTTCTCCCCCTTCTCAGTTTGCTAGGTGCATAGCAGAAAGGGCCAAAAAAGGGCTTAATTTGTGAAATGGACTTTCCTATATAACCTTTGGTCATTCACCCAGGTGGGCATACAGAGGCGAATTACGCCATCCAGGGCTGGGCGAAGAGGTGATTATTCAATGCGTCGTGACCAGGCAACTTGGGAAACTTGGAGGTCCAAAATGGAAGGAGAAATGTTTCGACATTATCCGATATATAGGTACATAAGTGACAGCCTCCTTCGTACATCCATGGATGAGTATGCGTACAAGTAAAATTACAAAGGCCGTAGCCAAGAAAGTTGCTGAAAAACACAAAAAAAGAAAGAAACAGCCCGGGGACTATCCCAAAATAAATCAAGCCTCCACACGGGTAGGAATCTTGACTTCGCCGCGTGTGCGGTCGCGGTGAGGAACACCGTAGCGACGACCAGTAGCCTTCGAACCACGGCCATCAACGCCAGTAGTCTCTGTAGTGTAGATAGTATCCTTGATACGGTAGTCGAAGCGCGAGTCCTCGGGGGAGACAATATTCGTCTTCTTCTCACGGCGAGCCTGGAGGCGCTCACGGCGCTCTTTCTCGAGTGCGTCCTGACGCTCGAGTCTCTTGGCTTGGAGATCTGCAACAGCCAGACGCTCATTAGGGTGCGCGAGGCGGTCGCGCTCCTGGGCAACCAGGTGTGGGTGAGGAATGCGCACGTCAGCAGGTTGCAGGATCTGGCGGGCGTTGGCGCCCTTGCCGACCCAGCCGATGGAGTTGGGATCCTCCATGATCTTTTCGGCGAGGTCGGAGGGGTGGGAGATTTCCGTGGCCTCGGAGTGCTCCATTGCTGGGGCACCGGAGAAGACGCGACCCGCCTCGACACGGTTGAAGGAGCGGGATTCGGGGACGGGGTAGAAGATTTGGGAACCTGTCAGGGGGTGGGCAGGGAGGTCGTTGATGGGTTCGTGATATGTTTGACGCTCGCCTTTCTCGGCGAGAGGGGTGGTGGGGACCATCTCGTGGACGGCCCGAGCATATGGAAGTGCTAGGGGTTTACCCTAATTTGAGATTCGTCAATTCATGTCACGCGACCAAATAAAACTTTATAGGAATCCAAAATGTAAGGGTAACGCAGTTCAGTTCAAAAAGTAAGGTTTAACCATGTAGGTGTCTTCAAGACTAATCGATTTTTTGTGACTCATCATATGCGTGGAGGGTCCAAAAGGGAAGGGAGGAAAAGCAGAAAGGGAAGAGGTTCATACCTGGGCGCGCTGTCTCTTCTCCAATTCCACCAATCTCACGACAGCAGCAATACGCTTCATGTCGATTCCAAGCTCCACACTAACAACGCGGACACTCTTCTTCTGTTCGACGACGCGGCTATAGACTTCATTCCGTAGCTCCTCACTGAGGATAGGCTCGCTGATGAAATGTTGGTTGTTGGGGAACGGACGGGATGTCTCTGAACCCTCGTTGCCGCCTCGCTGTTTTAAGCGAGTAAGATAATTGGTTTCGCCAGGAACGTGGTGCTTGAAAACGGATCCTTCATTGTTGAGCCATTCGAACATCTGCCGACGAAGCTTGGTCTGTGCCTGAGGTGCTGCCGTGGCAGAAAATTGGCGCGAAAGGCATTGTGATGATGCAGAGGATAATGAAGGAATGGAGGAAAGTGAGGATGAGGAAGAGGAGGTAGATGTGAGGTAGGGAAGAAGGGTGTTGGACACACTCCGGCTTTGCATCCGGGGTGGCATCTTGGAGGATATGATGGGGGAATGGGAAGGAGAATTTAACGTTAATCTGAATGGATGACGCTGGATTTTAAGAATCAAGGAGTTCCAGCTGCCATTGACCCTTTTGCAGCAATAATTGAAGGATGGGAGTTTGTCGGGTTGTAGCGGGAAGTGTAGGTGTCGGCAGGGGAAGAAACTTCTCGGTAGTGTAGTCACGTGGTATCATCTCCACTTGTATACAACCCAAAGTAAACATCTTCATCCTATTCCCTATATTGACCCACAACGTAGTAATAATAGATTCTCAGTGGTTCTGACTATATCTAGTAGATTTTTAGACATCAAACTTACTGTAACTCATTGTTGACAGCTCTATGCTTTATATTTGGGCTTACAACTGAATACGAAAGTGTCTTGAAAAAGATCATTAATCTGACCGGCGTTGGCCATTGTGCACGGGACAGAGGAGAACAGCACGAAAAAGTCGAGGTCATAGCTACTAATGACACAAAGGGGACAGAGGGCTGGGGGAGGGGCTGAGTTTGCGTTGGCTTCGGCAAAAGGCTACTAGTTAACAGCACCACGTAGAGGTCCAAGCTCATAGCTGTTGGATCTTCCAGAACACCCGAAAGCATTCTGAAAGACCCCGGTCACAGGTAAGACCGGAACTCTTAAAAGAGGAAGACCAAGCAGATGCCAGTCAGTACGAAAACTTTACATCCTTTCAAGGGTCCACCCACCCGTGTGTAGGCTAAATGAAACCAAACACATACGTCCATCCTACACCAGCCTATCAGGAGCAAGACAAGACCGAAGCCAGCCACTCCGTCAAGAGCGCGAAACGATCCCATCACTCCACGATAAAAGGACTGAATGCATCCTCCGATGACACATTCTGTAGCTTTGAGGGTGACGGTGACTCGGCAGCTGGACGGAAAGGAATGTTCTCGCGCAATGTAACTCATTCCTTGATAGTAGATCGAGAGCCTAAACGGACGGAAACAGAGCCATTATCAGACTCATAATCACTGTCTTCGTCCTCGGCTGCGCCCTGCATATGAGCAATTCGAGACAGGTGCCACCTCAGTTCCAAGAGTTCCATAGAGGGTAGTGGCCGTTCATCCTTGTTGTCGGTCTTGACTGTGAAAACATATCCTGAGGAGATTCTAGCGCCCGTCTCTGTATTGAAAATGACGTTATTCCTCCCAGGAGTCTCACGAGGTCGGTACTTCGGATCCTGATATGGGTTCTCCGAAGTTGAGATCAAGTCGGTCCGATTATGCTTTGCCGCCCCTGGCATGTTCTCTTTGAGAGGCAGCCAATGAAACGAGATTTGCATCTCGGTTCGGTCCTCACTTACCCAAATAGGGTGGAGTGCAATCTGTGCACGATCCCAGTATCTGTGCACATGGACTTCCAGAGTGATCCGGTTATAGAGTCGCTCCATGTCCATTGTGCCCTCAGACAGCAACAGGCTTCGCAACTTACCGACTTTTTCTTCACCCCAGAAGTCTTTAAGCCAGTCCCAGCAATCGAATGCAATGGGGTTTTCATCCTTCGTGCCATTCAGCTTCTTCGACAGGATGTGGACACTCTCAATCAATGGCAGTCCGCGCTTTGTCACCACGCACTGATGATCATCACGAGTGCCACTCTCGGATGCGAGCTGGAAGCCGTATTAGCACTATTTTTTTTTTTTTTGATTTTTAGTGAACTGACATCCACCGTTTTCTTCTCCTCTTCCCTAGCCTCGCGCCAAACGGAAGCTGACGATTGGCTGCGCTCTCGCGTAGCGGCGGCCGCAGTAGGGGAGCGGACGTTAGGAGAGCGAGATCGACTGCGTTCACGAAGACCTGGCCAAGGCAGTCTGCTAGAAGAAGCAGAACCTGGAAGTGCTTCTGCTCTACTAGTCGTATTAGTATGCCCCTCAGAAGCCCCTGGTTTAAGTTGAATAGTTAGCCCAATGTTGTAGAGGCAACTTGTAGATCAACTCACAAATACGAGGAACATCGTATTGCGCAACGACCCTCCTTAAGGCACGTCTGCGTATTTCTCGTTCTTGCGCAGTTTGCGCATTCGCCATTTTCTGGAGAACATCGAGGTCGCTAAACCACAAGGCGTACAGATTCTGCCGTGGGATCACTCGTAGCCATTTGTCATCCTCGACGATTTTATGGACGAGTTGTTGACGAAGAGGGTCGTCAAACTCGGAAAATATGTGTAAAGGATCTTGCTGTCCGTCTAGAGGACGAGCCATGATGAAAAGAGTAGAAAATAAGTGAGGAAAAAGTGAGAGCGATGTAAAGGTTCTCAACAAAGCACAGCACTCCAACAAAGAGATACTGTAAAGAAAAAAATAGAGCTCACTTGTAGATACAAAGTGAGAGACAACTGAGAGCTAGGCAAAGCTTCTCAACGGTACTGAATCTGCTGTAAAAGCTCACTTGTACAGGACAAAAAAGCTCCAAAGTGAGATTTTTAAGCTCAGCAAGATGCTGGAAGCAAGAGATAAAAAGCAAGACACAGTCTCAACAATGAGAAGCTGTTCTTGACAAAAGATAGCCCGGTAAGGCCTTTGTAAAGACTGGAGGTTGCTCCAGGGAAAAGAGTAGTACTGTGAGTACCAAAACGAGTAGTAAAAAGAGTATAAAAAGAGGACTTCATAACCTGATGGAGTCTGTCGAATACAAATGCGCCACGATCAAAAAGAGATATTTATCAGTGATCTTGGCTACTGCTTTTGACTTTCCAACCTTGGAAGGTTCCATAAGGTTATGGGGCCGCTCCTGCTTCAGGTGAATACATAATTTGGAACTGTCCACTATTCTCTATAACTACATACCAGGTAGGTAGGATCTGGAACACCAAGCCTACTTTATTAGGCTTAGTACCTATATTACAGATTCAGTCCGAAATATTGGGCTAAACCTGTACTCTGCACTCCGCAGTCCGCAACAATCTACCTAGGTAGTCTCAACAGGGTACAGCCCTCCAAAATATTGGGCTAAAGCTTTGTACCCGGATATACCGCCCTCCAAATTCTGCCAGTTCTGCCAGTCTAAAACCCCCAATATAGTTAGCGGGTAGGCACGTGATTCAGCACTAACGGCTAGCAGTCAAAGGTATGTACGTAAGGAGACTACTGAAAAAGACCACTAAAAAGACATTTAAAAAGACTACCGGAGAAGACTACCTGAGAAACCATTAAGAAGACTACGGGCGGATAAGTGGCTGACTATATATTCCTGTGGCAGTAGATAACGGGCAGGCGGTATACAGGGCGGTAATATGTAGGTACAAAGGCTTAGCCCCATATTTCGGAGGTCCCACTGTAAGTGGTGATAACTTCGACTTCTCGCCGTCCTTGCATTGCAATTATATTTGAATGTGTGTTCCGCAATGAGGGATGGAATGAAAATGGGTCCCGAGCATGATCAGGTTTGTGTATGTTGGAAAATTGATGTGATTTGCAGTACGCTTGGTCCTTTAGTCCTTAGCGCGACCGTTGGCCTATCTGTTCCGGGCACCAACCTTGGAAGCTCCCAACTGCCCTGAAGTAGAGATGGCTGTCCACTAGATGATTCCAACGTTGCTTGGTCATTGGCCAGTATAGTGGACAGGGTCTTGAGGACCACCTGAGCATGTAATAGAATTCTTTAGTGGTAGGAGATCCAATCAAAATGAACGTACTACGTACTTTTTGCATTGATAAGATCTTGGCGTGTTCCAGCAGGTTCCCCGGCGTTACCGCCCACGTGATATGACCATTGATGCTTCGGCGGGGCGATCCCCCGGAACGACTAAAGGACAACAACATCCAGGGGAGCTTGATTGATCATTAATTCCGTGGTTATACCCTCAAAACATTCATTCTCCGAATTCTTGTTTCTTCACCGTTTCTTCCCTCAAAGTTTTATGTATGCCTGACTTCAAGCTCTCCGCAACTTTGGAGGGCCACGGCGATGATGTAAGGCTCCTGGTCCCGGCGTCTGTGCCGACGCCGTTGACCGTGCCCCCCAAACCACACAGATTACTCACACAGTTTTGATTTTTGATCTAGGTTCGCGCCGTGGTCTTCCCAAATCCAAATGTCGTCCTTTCCGCCTCTCGTGATGCAACAGTTCGGCTCTGGAAGCTCGTCTCCACTCCACCTCCCGCATATGACTATACCATTGCTGCACATGGCGGCGCTTTCATCAACAGCTTAGCCTACGTTCCTCCCACATCCGAGTTCCCAGAGGGCCTTATCCTTTCCGCTGGACAAGATGCAATAATTGAAGCCAGACAGCCTGGCAAGGGTGCAGAAGATAATGCAGATGCTATGCTTCTGGGTCATGGCCACAATGTCTGTGCTCTAGATGTGTCTCCGGATGGAAAATGGGTCGTGAGTGGTAGCTGGGATTCCACCGCCCGGCTATGGAGGGTTGGGAAATGGGAATGTGATGTCGTACTGGAGGGACATGAGGCAAGTGTCTGGGCCGTGCTGGCCTATGACGAGAACACAATCATCACGGGTATGCTAGCTTCGTGCGACCCTAATAAGTCTTACATGCTAACTTCACCCTAGGCTGTGCTGACAAAATGATTCGGATGTTCAATACCTCGGGAACCCTACTCGGGAGCGTACAGAACTCAAACGATGTTGTCCGGGCCTTGTGCAAGCTTCCTGCCTCGAACTCTACAGGAGCCCACTTTGCCTCAGCTAGCAATGACGGAATAATTCGTCTTTATACTCTGCAGGGTAAACTCGTCGCCTCTCTGCATGGTCATGAAAGCTTTATCTACTCCCTTGCGGCACTCCCATCTGGCGAGCTCGTGAGCTCCAGTGAAGATCGTACCGTGAAAATCTGGAGCGGGACCCAGTGTGTGCAGACTATCACTCATCCTGCAATCTCCGTATGGAGTGTCGCAGCTTGCAGTGAGACCGGTGATATCGTCACCGGTGCTAGTGACCGCATTGCTCGTGTTTTCAGCAGAAGCCCTGACCGCCATGCAGCCCCCGAGGCCATACAGCAGTTTGACCAGGCTGTCAAGGAGTCAGCTATTCCAGAGCAACAAGTTGGGAAGATCAATAAAGAGGAGCTACCTGGACCTGAATTTCTCAAACAAAAGTCCGGAACCAAGGAAGGTCAGGTCCAAATGATCCGAGAGCCTGGTGGTACTGTGAGCGCCCACACTTGGTCTTCGGCAACACAGGAATGGGTTGCCATCGGTATGGTAGTGGACTCGGCTGGAAGCAGTGGTCGGAAGACTGAATACCATGGTCAGGATTATGACTATGTCTTCGATGTTGACATAGAGGATGGCAAGCCTCCGCTGAAACTACCATACAATGTCACGCAGAATCCATATGAGGCTGCCACCAAGTTTATTGGAGACAATGAACTCCCTATGACGTATTTGGACCAGGTTGCCAACTTTATCACTCAGAATACTCAAGGTGCCACTATTGGGCAGTCTCAGGAACCCGCAGGCGCTGATCCTTGGGGCTCAGACCGACGTTACCGTCCTGGAGATGCCGCAGCGACCGAAGAGCCTCAGCCACCTGCTCCTGAGCCGCGCCCTAAGGTGCTCCCCCAGAAAATCTATCTCTCCATCCGCTCAGCAAACCTCAAAGTTATCACGAAGAAGCTTCAGGAATTGAATGCACAACTTGTGTCTGATGGATCAAAAGACGTGGCTTTGAGCCCCTCGGAGGTGGAAACGGTTGTCGCCCTGTGCGGTCAGCTCGAATCTTCCCAACAGCTCCAAGCTTCACCCGAGGTTGAATACGGAGTGCCATTGATTTTAAAGATCGCCACAACCTGGCCTGCTGCTAATAGACTCCCTGGCCTAGATATTCTCCGTCTACTAGCGGCTGCTGCACCATTTACAGCATCCGCCGAGTACAAAGATGAAAATGTTGTGTCGGGTGTGATATCCAGTGGTGTTTTTGAATCTCCTCTTAGCGTCAACAATGCAATGCTCGCAATGCGGACATTTGCTAACCTATTCGAGACCACTGCCGGCCGTGATCTGGCCATAGGCTCATTTGATCAGATCTTGGCAGGAGTGAAGTCCGCCTTGGCCAGCAGCGGAGAGTCCCCAAACCGCAACCTTACCATCGCCATCACAACACTCTACATCAACTTCGCAGTTTATCTTACCTCCGAGGGTAGGAACCAATCCCCAGAATCTGCAGAGCGAGGTCTGGTCCTCCTGGAGGAACTGATTCGGATTATCGCTGGAGAGAAGGACTCAGAGGCTGTTTACCGAGCACTAGTCGCTCTCGGCACGCTGGTGACAGCGCTCGGAGAGGAGGTCAAGAGCGCCGCCAAGGAGGTCTACGAGGTTGAAAGTGTTCTCTCGAGAGCCTCGGCCTCTGGTCCTGGGAAGGAGCCGCGCATCAAGGGCATTATTAGCGAGATCCGGAAGGCCCTCTGAGAGTACGTGCTATTTTTATTCGGTATGCATATATCAGAGATGCATTACCTCCTAACGACGACAACGCGATTCCCATACAATGGCTATTCATTACCTTCTCTTCCACTCCGCAATAGATAAATCGTAGATGTTCTTTCATTCTTAACTGAACTTCAACTAGCGTTCTCATCAACCCCGTTGCCTTACAATCTCCCCTCCGCATCAACCCCAATCTCCAAAACCTGATCAATGCCCTGATACTTGGGCAAATCAAGTCCGTACTTATCAGTAATGTCCTTGGTCAAAAACCTGCCACCGATAAAATGCCTGCCCCGATAAAACGCCACACACGGCTTGGGCGCAGACAGGCTGATCAGCGCATGTGGCATGAACTTCGCGCCAGGTCCGTCCTTCGGCGGTCCGCACTGGATATCCCATGAGCTGGGTGCATCAACACTCAGCACCTGGATGTTGGCGGATTCGATTTGCGAGACGATTTCGCCGAACGGATCGCGCAATGCTCCGCCGAACGAGAAGCCGAAGATGGCGTCGACCAGGAAGTCTGTTGTCTTTAGGGCTGATTGGAAGTCATCTATGAAGGGAACTGAGAGGTTTTCGAGTTGGATTCTCAGGCGCTGGGTTGGGTTAGATTCGCTTCATGTTTCATGCTTCTAGTCTTCTTCTGGTGGAGGGCTGCGTACTTGATAGAGCTCGTTTTTGCCCTGTTTCGGATAATAAACTGACGGTGTGTAGCCATAATGGGCTAGGTGGCGAGCGGCTACGAGACCATCTCCTCCTGGTGATCTGTTAGGCTGATGTTGCTCGAAATGGCAAGGTTAGAGGTGTTTCTCACCATTGTTGCCTGGTCCGCAGACAACTAGGATATTCTTGCCTGCGTTTGGCGGATGAATTTTCCATACTGATTGCTCATTGTATCAGTCTAGGCTGAGGGCATGTTCAAGGTCGATGGAGCTTACCGGCTTGCGAGACAGAAAGGCCCGCTAGCTCCATCAACTGGTCCAGAGACCAGCCACCTTTCTCCATGAGGTCTTTGTCAAGGGATGCAGCATCCGTGGCTGAAATTGCCTAGTATAATTGTCAGCTTATATGTTGTTGGAGCTAATATCAGACAGCAATACCTTCAACGACATTATTGCGGGTTTACTGTAGCGGCGAATGGGAATAGGTAGGCGAAGATGGGTGAGTGCAGAACGAATCATGTATGTCAGCGTCAGCGCTGATCTTTTCGCTAACTGAGTAAATTGACAGAAACTGTTTAAACCAAAGTGACACCAAGCTTCGAAGTAGATCTACTGACGGCCCTCACACCATTACATCATATATACGCTAGTCCATATTTGGCATTATCGGATCAATAATTCTTCCGGACCTCCTAGAACTTTTGCGGAGGCAGACGGGATCATCAAGAGAACAGTCTTTGCGCTCTTTCCAATTGAAAAAGCATTACACACCCGCCAAAATGGTTCTCCGGATTCGACTAGCACGCTTTGGCAACAAGCACAACCCCTTCTTCAACATCGTTGTTGCGCAAGCCCGGTATGTGATCATTTCCCCGTGAATGGATACCCCCGATACGCCCTCCAACACCAAACACTGGAGTTGCAAGGCTAGGGAGTGCTTCAATCTGCTGTGCACTGTATCTTTAAGAAGAATTGGAATTGACCCTATTATCTTCAGCTCCGCCCGCGGCGCTAAGCCCCTCGAAGTCATCGGCACCTACAACCCCATCCCGAAGCGTCCCACGAACTTGTACGGCGAGAATACCGATGCCCGCCCATATAAGGAGATCGCCCTCGACCGGTCACGCGCAAAGTACTGGCTCGGTGTCGGCGCGCAGCCTAGTGATCCCGTCTGGAAGCTGATGGGCATGGTAAGCCTGACCCTTGGTTTTATCCGCCAAATTTTTGGGAATCAGAGCATCAGAGAGAGATGGGCGGCTTTTGTCGGGTCTGCGTTCTTAGCAGATCATATGGACTGATGGGGATTACGTTGTTATTATACGGACTGCTTTTGCTAACTCTTGAACCTCATTCTAGGCTGGCCTTGTTGCGCCCAAACCTACTACTTTTGACAAAGCTTGATTCTGCTTGTCTGACTCCTTGACCCCTTGACTCTTCGATACTGTGTGGCTTGCAGCATGCTTGACCTTTACATAGTTTCCCAAGGTTCTGCCCTCCGGCATTCTTTGTGTACTCGGCCGGACAACATCCGAGAACCTTGAAAGGTCAAGACATGGCACCCTCGATGACGGGTAGGCAGTCGTGCTGTATTTCTTTTTGTTTCTCTCCTGATTTTGCTGGCATTTTTGGCGTTATTGAGTTGCCTTGTGGGAACCCCTGTACATTATGTGGCAGCCTGACTGCTCTGACTCTACGCGGTAGATGAGCCGCAGCATGAATATCGACTGATACGACTTGAATTCGTCTTTACGGTGAAGGGCACATGTTGCCTAGATGGGCAGACACTCCGTACCGAGGTAGGCTATGCGTTACCAGCATACTTGCCCATAAACTGCTCACACCTATATCCATGGATGTCTACATTGTAAAGTCATAGATGCTACTAAACCACAAACGAAGTAAATCTTGAATGCATCGGAAGATACCCTTGGAACTTGATCAAATTCAGTAAATTTGAAAGCCAAAACATTTGACGCGCCTATGACCAGTTCAGGCACATCGAAGAAGTAGTGCTAATAAAGCCCCTAGGCAGTAGCTTCTCTCCACGGCCCAACCAGATGAACCATCGCCCCCTCGATAAGCCAAGTCATTTCCCCGTGGCAGCCAATCCCATGTGTTACCGGGGTTGGGCCCGTGGCAATTGGTCAGTGACCCTGGAGGATCGCCGGTTTTTGACTTTTGTGATTCCGTGGACGTGTGTGATGACCTTTGTATTTTAGTTTTATAGAATGGGTTACTCCGTAGATGGACTCCAATATTGACATATGGCTGAAAGTATATGATATTTAATATCAAACTGTTGGCTCTTATGATCTAGCCCGGTTAACGGCAGTTGTAAATGTATTCAAGGTTCATCCAATAAACTGCCTAGAGGTACTAGGATGGATTACCGGTTTGGGAATACCTGCTCTACCGTGTCTATAATGTATGTTGTAGTAATAAGATCCCTGTGATATATGTTTTTCATTTCATAGGGCCCCAATCGCGTGCAGAGCCGTACGGCAAGCCGCATAGGCACTTGCATGGCCGGTGCTTTTCCAGAAGAGACACATTCATGATCCACCCGTCGATCTAATATATAAGAGAAGATCAAGAAAAGAAAGAAAAAAACCGGGGGCATTCCACAGTTCACCATAAGTCACCTCGGGGCACGCACTAGGCAACTCTCTGCATGCGGTCACTTTCCAGGGCTAAGGGTGTAAGACTACGTAAATTTGTGTAATGATGTGACTATGTACTGTCATTTACCTCAGAGTACATCTCCTAATAGGAGGATCCACATACAACCCCATGTACCTCCACTGTCACATACCTGTTCCCCATTGAGTCGCGTCGTGAAGGGCAGATCCATGGATCTGGCACTTGTGGACTGGCACTCGACCGTTCCGGACTCTTTTCTTCCCCCCCTCCCCTGCACTCTCCTTCATCCCCTCCTTTCAAACCTTTCTCCCTTTTGCATCCATCTTACCATTCTTGTCAATTTCCATCTTTATCTCAATCGTTTTCACAGCGCTCATAGTCCCACCTGTCGCAAATCCGATGAGACACCATCCGAGTGAACTCGACTTTCGATCAAACCGCTAATCGCCTTCGCCTTCGCCTTTCGCCTTCTTCATTTCTATCGTTGCATCGCGTTTGGTGTACGATCTCTTGTCGCATTACCGATTACTGCTTCGAACTTCAACTTTCCAACTCCCGCGACTCCTTTTTTTCATACCTGGACTACCTTCCCCTGTGTGATCGCGAACCCCCGAAAGGCGAAAAAAAATTCAAAAAATTTCGAATCTCGTGGAGGGATGAGCGGCAGCTCTAGCCAGTCCACTCGTACGAGTCCCGGCTCTTTTGGAACTACGCAGCTCACAGAGTCCGTGTCATCTGGTTCGCCCCCACAACAGTCACTCCCTTCTTCGCAGGCGCCTTTGACGGCTCAGCATGCGATGTCGACCGACGTGTATAGTCCGAATGCGTCGCAAGCGCCTTCATCTATGAACCCATCTTTCTCATACCCTTTCTCCCCTATCGGTACAACAGCTTCATTCGATAACAACATGCGCTTGGGCGAGAACGATCGCAACCTCCAAGGCCTGAATGGCCTGAATCGCGGAAATGGAGGCGCGATTCTCATGCGCAAACTTCCGCGAAACACGAGCCGTGAAGCTCTGCGCAGCATGCTTCTTTTCGCCAAAGACTTTGTCGACGCGGACTTTGTGACCTTGGACCTGCCGGAGGATGACGGGTTCTTGACCGCGATCGCGCGATTCATTACTTTGCAAGCCGCCGAAGAGGCCAGGTCTCTCCTTGATGGCAAACCGAACTCCAAAAACGACGCCAACATGGTCGTCGAGATGTACCCCGGCCCGATAGGAGCGAATCTGTCGAACACGCGCCGTAACACCATCGATCATACCGCGAGTCGTGCGCTGATGGGTGCCTCAAACGGTCCTCTTGCGCGTCAATCGTCGCGTTTCAACGGCACTTTCCAAAGCTTAGAGAGGCTCACCAACGCCAACCCCAACCAGCCTATCGGCGAAGGACTTCCTCCGACCTCGGAATCAGGCTCGCGTATGCACAGCCTTTTCTCCCCACAATCTCCGATCGGAAATGGCATTGATAACCTCCCACGCATAACCGGGAAGTCTATGATTGACGAAGACCCGGACGAGGAGACAGGCGAGCTGCTCAAGGATCCGGTGGGCTACGCAGAGAATGGTCATTCTACCAATGTCTCCGCCGGACGCCGGGCCACCAACCCTCAGATCCCGACCAACCGCTTTGCCAATATGTCCCTGTCAACCAACATGTCGCCACCTTTGCAGAACTACCCCGGGGGTGGCGCGCAACGTATGGGCGGTGGAACACCCGCATCTGCATACCCGAACCAAGGCCATAGTTTCCCATACAACGCCCAGCACACACCACGCCACAGCCTCCCCGCTGCGAACCCGAATGACCTAAACCCTCCTTGCAACACTCTGTACGTGGGCAACTTGCCACCCGACACCTCCGAGGAGGAACTTAAAGCCCTTTTCTCCAAACAACGCGGGTACAAGCGACTCTGTTTCCGAAACAAGCAGAACGGACCCATGTGCTTTGTGGAATTCGACGAGGTCGCCATGGCCAGCAAAGCGCTGAATGAGTTGTACGGCTACAAGCTGTCGAACAGTGTTAAGACGGGCATCCGTCTCAGCTTCTCAAAGAATCCTTTGGGTGTGCGCTCTGGTCAACCTGGCAGCATGAGCTCATCCAACTCGGCCTCTGGACAGGGCGCAGTCCCTGGGGGCAGCAGCTTGAGTGGAATTCACAACAACATGTTCTCAGCTGTCAATGGTCCCCCTCCCGGACTGGCGGCACCCCCTGGTCTTGGCATGCCCATGCCTGCGCCGCCGATGCGCAATGGCACCTCCATGCACACCCCCGTCAATCCGCATGCTGGTCTGATGGGAAATACCTCATACAACCCCAACTCGGGCCTGGGAATCCGAAACGGAGCTAATTCAATGATGATGTCGCCGCCGCCCCCTTCTAATTCCGGCGGTAACAACAATGCGGCGCCGAACCTGAACGGCTATAATTCCTTTTACCCTGACTACATGATGGGTCGCTAAGCCCATCCAAGCGTTATATTAAGATAATGCCCGGCATGTTTGAACGAACTGGGATATCTGGCGCATTTGGGGATCTTCGTTTCGTGAGCTAGATCAGCATTCGGCGGCTGCATAACTCTCGGGAGTACTGTTTCGGATTTGCTTTTCTGTTTTTTTTCCCTCCCTGACTTTTCTGCCAGTCGTTTTCATGGCTTTTCGTCTTTCTGTTGCATGGGAACCTAGGCGCTCTTACATTCCTTTTTTTCTTATCTTTTTTTTTCATTGGGAGGATTGCATTTCAGGTCATTGCCAAACTTGTATTCTTATCTGGTCGGTGCGAGGCGCTCGAGAGCGCATTTGTTTTTGTCGGCCATTGCGCTTTGTTCACACCTTCATACCCTCGTGATTTCTTGCTTTCTTGTTTACCTCGTTCCTTTATTCTGGTCCATTATGCAATGCACACTAATGCGTGTTTGCTGCCTGCCCTAACCAGGGTCTATACGAGCTGTTATCTACTTTATTCCACGTGATTCCCCCTGTTTGTTACATCTATCCCCTGGATCTTTCTCGATGCATCGTCTGCGTGGATCGGAAAGGATTTTGCTGATTTACTTGCTTTCTCTATTGCAATGCGTGTTTATTTCTATGCAAGTACGAAAAAAAAGAAGGGTCTTATGTGGCTTTCTTTAGCTTCTCTTTTAATCTCTCTCTACTCAAATGGCATGAGCTACGGAAGGACATGACATCGGCTCACGTCGGCCACATATTGTCCCAGGCGTTCGCGTTGGTTTTATCTCTCTCCTGCCATATTCCTCTCATCTCGGCGGAGACGAAGGCGTCCGGCCCATGCATTTTGCTCGAAAGCTCTTCTCTCATCTTGCTTGCATTGCCACTCGTTTTTGCTTTAGGTCTGGCTTACGCTCTTCCAGGAGAAGAATGAGGAAACGAGGCGTGTCTATTATTTTTTTACTCTTCCTCTTACACCGTCTTGATTGAGGGTATCATACCGATACATTTGCTTTGATCTGTACTTGATACAATGAACTCGTGCCAGTTGCCCTGGAGAACGAACCCATTTAATCCACTTATAAATAGGGATTGATATATGTACCCCCGTTTGGCTATTGTCCCACTGCCCAGATGTTGAGGCATCTAGGTAATTCTGCCACTATAGAGGTTTCCTGCCGTATTTTCTGCCAATAGTGAGAAACGTGCATTTTGATCAAAGATCGTACATTCTGCCTGATTCCTAATGCCTGATTCCTAACTTGAATACATGTAGACAAGATGTACAAGACCGAAATGTTGACTGCTCATACACCGCCCTCCAAATTCTGCCTGTCTAAACCTCCTAATATAGTTAGCGTGTAGGCACGTGATTTAGCGCGGAGTTAGCTGTCAACGGTATGTATCCAAGGAGACTGCCAAAAAAAAGACCACTAACAAGGCATATAAAAAGATTATCGGAGAAGACTCCGTCGTCTAGTTCTGTGAATTTCCCTAATGAAACTTCCACATGTTCTAGAAAAGCTGTATGTTCTTCTAAAAGGTTCGGACCGTGACAAAGTTATCTGTTGTTCGATGGAGTTTTCCATTTGATTGAAAATGTTAGGAGAGGATTGGCCGTATTTCTGCCTAGTCGACATTTGGAGAAGTTGTTTAGGGGTTCGGATGGATTTCCTTGAAGCGGCAGTATTAGTATCCAAGAGCTCGATATTCATCGTTTATAGGCTTTTTCAAGTTACCTCCAAGGTTATAACGACTACGTAAGTAGTCGTATGCTAGTGTCGTATTTGGCGATCTTGCCATTTCTGCGAGGTTTTGATCCGATGGTTTTCTATGTACAATCCGACGTAGAATCCACTGCAACTCTAACAGCTCCTTCGATGGGAGTGGATTGTTCACTGGATCGTCGGGTTGTAATAGTAAAGATGTGCGACCGTATTATGGATTTCGTCTGGCCATCAATGAGAGCAATATTTGCCCCTGGGCTTTCCCTGGAACTGTCGATGTCATCGGGAAATGGGTGCTTTAAGGTCGCGATGGGGTCAGAAGCGTTGCCGTGATGTTGCCAGCAATAGGCAACCTCAGTGGAAAGCACCTTCCATAGAGGTCTTATCCTCGTTGATGGACAGGACGAGTAGCACATATGGCATTCTTCCAGTAAATGTGGACTGAAACATTGAGCATGAGGAGATTCTCCATGCGCTCAGTGTCTATTTTGGCGTCACGACCATTGCCAGTCATTAATGCTTGTTTCCACTTTTTCACTCGGCTGCGGGCCCAGAAAATTTCCAGGAAATTCCACTCATCCTCTCGTGCGGTCTTATTCTGTGCGGCGTTGCCATCCAGTTTGAAAGGAACGATATGGGTCGCCATGATGAGAAACAAGTGATAGCAACGATACAGAGTATACTTCAGATCGTGTGGTTGGAGGAAAGGAAGAGAAAGGTGGGGCCGAGCAAAGTGGGACCTTCTGTGGTTGGCTGCCTATTAGGTACAGCTAATCACGTGATAAATTCCAATGTACAACATAGGACTAGTAGTACTCGGGCCTATACTACAAGCACAGTCGACCTTCTACCCGTGATATTTGAAGATATAGGACTTGGGACATAGTTGGGTATCAAAGAGGTGCATTAGGTATCTCAAGTATATTTTCAATCTATGATCACTTTCCATATTTCTTTTATATTTCTTTCATATTTCGTTCAATGCCATCCTAAGCATATTTTTTAATATCTTTTTAAAAAATCTCTTCTAGATGCCTTGCTAAATATATTGTTATCGACTTTTGAAATATCAATGTCAGTTTAGAAAACTTCGTCGTAAACTGCCCGTAGCATATGTGAGCCTCACGTGTCTCAGCCTACCGGAATCAGACTAGCGTATACCTTACCTAATACATGATCGGCTCCAGCGTTATTGTTTGAAAATGAAATTCGATATCCCATCTACACACTGAAGGAGTCTCATATTCCCAGAGGCTTTCTCTCCTTTTTGAGGTGTCTGGTTGGAAAAGTCGTTCAATCCACTTTTTTTCGATCCTTTGTTCTCGGCTCTTCCTCGAACCCCACATATCTGATGACTTGACGACCCTGACGAATCTCTTATGTACCTTCCTTAGACATATTGAACACTCTCTCGGTCTTCTTCCTGGATTTGTATCTTGATATCAAGTCGTGACCTCTCGGTTGGGCACATCGCGTTACGCTCATCTGATACGCTATCTGATACCTAACATCAAAACTACTGGAACCTCGGGAACTTCAACGCCAACAAAATGACTGCCGGTGAGTGATATGTGTAGATGGGAATTGAAACCCACTATTTAGGTATGTTTACTAATACTCTTCAACAGATATCGCCAAGGTAGTTCCTCTGACGTGCCACGGACATTCTCGTCCTGTGACGCATCTGAGCTTCTCTTCGACCGTCGAAGACGAGCAATATTACTTCATCTCTTCATGCAAAGGTAAGAAAGACCAATGACTCCCCAATTTACCGCACATCCACTAACCAACCAAAGATAATAACCCCATGCTGCGCGATGGCATAACGGGCGACTGGTACGACAAATGAAACCAAGCCCAAAATGCACGCACTAACATCACTGTCCAGGATTGGAACATTCCTCGGCCACAAAGGCGCCGTATGGCAAGCAAGGCTCTCCGCCGACGCCGCCATCTCAGCCACAGCAGCAGCCGATTTCTCAGCGTAAGTATCCCCAAACCCCACCCCACAATGATATACTAATCTCGACACCGGAAACAGCAAGGTCTGGGACACCTACACAGGCGAATGCCTGCACACACTGCAACACGCACACATCGTGCGGGCAGTAGCATTCCCAATTCAAGCAAACCCGCAAGTGCTCGCGACAGGTGGCGCAGAGAAGAAGCTACGGATCTTCGATCTAACGCGGGGCGGCAGTTCCAGCACAGGCTCAACGCCGCCTCTCCCGTCCTCGGCTACGTCTGAGAACGGGGTGGCGAGCTATGAGATCGGCGCTGGCGTGCACGGTGGCACGATCAAGTCTATCGTCTGGAACCAGGATTACAATGTCGTCACGACGGCGGCGGAGGATCGCAAGATTCGATGGTGGGATCTGCGGTCGCGCGATCCGATCGTTGAGTATGGGGTTGATGGCACGATTGGCTCTTGCGAGTTGAATAGTCTCGCGACGAGACCTAATGATGCGGGGATTTTGACTGTCGCGGCCGGGAAGAGTGTTTATCTCTTTGATGGCGTGCAGCCTGGTCGGTTGCTTAAGAAGGTTGATTATGACTATGATGTTGCTAGTGCTGCGGTTAATAGCGAGTCTGCTCGTTTGGTTACCGGTAGTGCGAATGATACTTGGGCAAGAGTTTATGACTTGAACACGGATGAGGAGTTGGGTATGTTTTGCTACCTCGGCTGTTGTCTGTTTTTTTTTGGCGTGGGAGTTAAGCTAACTTTCTTCTGCAGAGGTTCAAAAGGGTCACCATGGCCCTATCTGGTCTGTCAGCTTCTCTCCCGATGGTAAGCTCTACGGGACTGGTAGCGAGGATGGTACTATCAAGTTGTGGAAAGCATGCCGCGAGCCCTATGGACTGTGGAGGTGAACTTGTACTCCCATAATTGTTACATTGTACAGAATAAATCACGGAAGAATCTCATATCTTCTTCCATCATTTGCGATCCTTGTTCTATTTATAATTGGCGGCGGCTTTGATTGGGTTTATGCTCTATCAACTTGTATCTTGCCCTCATTCATTGGCAGCAAGTAGCCTCTTCTTCTTTGTATACAGGCTTTATGGCATATGCGCACAGGCTTTTACCCCCAACTAGACGATAGAAAGACATGAAGGAAGACACCGAACAATGCAATAAAAATAACTTTATCATGGCCTCCCAGTTCGCCGGTGTGGGCATGCAAGGACAAGGATAAGAGCCCAGCAAGGGTAAAGAAGAATCGAAGCAGTAAAAATCCGAATGTGTGATATGGACCGAGTTACAATTTGGTTGTTGAGGTAAAGTACAGGGTTTCAGCTCTCGGGCCGAAAGGCTCAGCGATGGAAAAGAAGAGAAGAGTGGAAAAAGGCCGAGGTGATCTTAATTCATAGAAAAGATCAAGAAGCAATGCGATCGAAGCCCGAAAGATCTGAAATGCTCAAGACAAGCGAGTTTCCCGTAGTTCGAGTGACTGAAAAGTATTTACTCGATCATATCGATATCATCATCGGCAGCGGTTGCGCTGGGGGCCGGAGCAGTCTGCTGGGCGACATCCTGAGCGGGTGCAGTCGCTTCACCACCATTGTTCGCACCACCCCAGTAATCTTCCATCTCCTGGTCCAACTCCTCTTGTGTCTTGCGCGGACGGGCATTGGATCGGCGGTTGGATCCATCAGTTTGTTGCGAGCGGTTGTCGCGTCCACGCCTGCCACCGCCGCGGCGGTTAGGGGAGCGCTGGTGCGAGCGTTCTCCGGGAACATAACGGTCGATGTTGTCTGGGGCGGGCTTGGTGACGTCGCTGCGATGAGGACGGCCACCGCCACGACGGCGTCGGCCATCTGCGTTGTCCTCGGGGCTCATGCTGCGGTCGTCACGGGGGCGCTGAACGCGGTCCAAGAGGCTGGGTCTAGGGCGCTGTGCAGAGTCCAGGGGGTTACGGTCACGACGGCCCCCGACGAGAGAAAGACGGATGGGCTGGCCCTTGGCGTTGGCTCCGTCATACTCCTGAATGGAGGTGTGTGCATCCTTCAGGCGGGCGTATGTAACAAAAGCAACTCCCTCAGAGCGTCCAGCGCGGTCGTAAGAGACAGTAAGTTCAGAAACAGGTCCAATTCGGCCGAAGAGATCCTGTTCAGCGAAGCAGCTTGTTAGGGGTGTTCTTGTATGGGGTGATTGAAAACGTACCTCGAGATCGGTTTCGGTGATGTCGTAGTGAAGATTATCGACGCGAACCTTGGTCAGTGTGCTAGAGCTAATCATTCAATTAGCGCTCTGACCAGACAAGCTATCAAGCCAAGGCTGGTTTAATGGGAGGATCCATACCGATCGGAATCATGTCCGTCGCGGCCTCTGCGGCCTCCACGGGATGGGCGGGCTGAAGAGCAATGCTGTTAGAGAGATGTGGACAAAGTACAGGTAAGCCACATACATCGGTCGTCGTCAAATTTGTCGTGCACCCAGTCACTAGAACCAGAAACCGGTCAGTATCATCCACATCGCAGTAGCCAAGGAGGTATAATCACAGGTTGAGATCGACACGGTCTGAAGTGTATGGCTGTTGTTATCGAAAAGACTTAGCGTTAGCTCCAAGTCAGATGGGATATCGTGCAAAGTTCTGTTCCATGTCTTTGCCGTGGCGTGTTCGTTGGCGAGTCTCCAACGATCCAGAGGACTGGCTACGATTGTCACGGAGCAAGAAGAGAATTCGCAGAGGAAAAGGAGGGCGGACCTAGATAGCGAGCAAGATATTAGTTTCGCTGCCAGGAAAATATAACTCTAGAACAAAGCCTCGATTTCAAGTCAAGTTGTACCTTTCTGACGCCATCGCGCTCGTGGCGACGGCCGGGGTTGTTGGGACGACGAGGACCACCACCGCCTGAGGGGCGACCAGGGTTCCGCTGCAATTGCGTGAGTTAATTGTGCGCTTTAGTGGTTTTCTTGCTCGCTGGAGCCTTACCGTGTCTTCAGCGATGATCTCGTCCAAGCTGCGGTCCATCTTGGAGTGTATGGCTGGGGGATGGGATTGAGGGAAGAAGTAATATGTGTGAAAGAGAGAGGGCGGTCAACAAATCCGATTATGACCAGTGTTTAAATGAAAAAGATCGAAATAAGTGTGATGTGTCAAGGAATACAATGAATCGCAGGATCATCCTCATCAACTCCGATGGATCTGGGGACTGTCACATGACATTATATGAATCCGGTAGTGATCGGCAGTACCCACATCTACAGATCAGGCCCAATATAGCTTCAAAGGATTCCGTTGTAGTAACAAGGAATTGTTATTTTATGGCATATTCATACGCCGTGGCTATCCTCGCTTGCCCAAGTCTAACTCCACGTCTACCGATAGTCTTGATAGTTGAAACTGTTCACATGGTATCCTGATCATTACAAACAGAGAAGCATACACCAACACAATAAATACATGTGATAAGAGGAACAACCACCGAACCCCAGGATGCAAGATGGACCAGAAAAAACAAAAGGGAGAATCCGGGTTTCGAAAAGAAAAAAAGATCATGAGGACTCTCCCTGAAAACACCAGAAACACAGCAACACCAAGTCAGTGCAAATCCCCCATAACCACCAGTAATGCTGCGGATATCAACCTCAATGGTACCTTTTATTGCTCACTCCCATTATTTTTGTTTACTTCTCGCATCTTCTCCATGAAGCTAATGTAGTCGTACTTGGCCAAGTCCCGATCCTCGAGTAAATCGGGACCATCGTGTGTGGGCATCGTCTTAACTAAATGCTCAATAACATCGTCTGGAATGAGCGAGTGTCGGAGGTCCAGTTCTGTGACATAGGGCTGCAGGAAAGGTCAGTGGCTGTAGCCGAGTAAATTCCTTAGAGGTTAAAGAAACGCTTCACATACCTTGCCATCGGCAACTTCCTTGAAACTTTGGAAGACCTGTTCGGCAGTATTTTGATCCTCTGTCACGCTGACCATAAAGCGAATAAACTGTTCGAAGCTAACTCCAGCATTCTGTGACAGTCGGTTCACCCCGCAAACCTCCACGTAGACCTGGTGCATCTCGTCCTCGTCGTAGACCAGTCCCAGACTGGCCAGTGCTGCGGAGAACTCGAGCTCCTGGAGCGTGTTAGAAGAGTCACGATCGAAATGACGGAATACCGATTCAAACTCTTCCAATTGGATCGGGGTCAGATTGGTCATGTTGCGAGCAACCATCTGGTTGTCAAGGAAAGCCAGCTTCTTTGAAATGCTGGATTTGACGAGACTCAGCTCATACGCAAGCTCATCCAGGGTGTATGTGGTGAAGTCGTTTTCTTCAATATTGGCCTCCGCACACTGTTGGTCCAATTCTGCGATAGTGTCGAGAAAGGCGTCAAGTGGCGGCAAGTTGCCATTTAACTTTTGAACATGATCAAGCTGGTCCTCAACATCGCCATCCAGTCCGGAGATCGCCAATGACAGGGTCTTCAGGGTCAGTGCAAAGTCATTTGCCTTGTCCGCAAAGGAGCGCCGCAGTTTGTTCTTGATGTCACGGATTGTTTCGTTTATGAGTTGACTGCGTTCATGCTCCTCCCGGGTAAGGATCTCCCACTCTTTGTCGCAGTTTTCGGGACTCAGTTCTTGCGGTGGGTCGTAAGGACGCAGTCGATATGTACCTAACTTGGTTTTGATATTGCCCAGCAAAGCAGCTAGATCAGATTTCTCGGCTACCCATTGACGTTTCTCGTTCCGCTTGTAAAGCGAGAACTGGTACAATTGTTCTTTGGCGTCTTTGTATGTTCCCTCAAACGAGGAGTTCTTCCAGTGCTCGCGCTGGCCGCGAATCAGTCGCAACAGTTCCTTTACTCGGCGCTCATATGAGTTCTGCATATCCCATGCACCGTGCATGTTGTTGACAAATTTCTCCACTCGTCGCCCAGCATTCTCGACCCTCTCCAATTGCGAGAAAGCGTGGAACCAGTAGGCGATGTAGGTCATGAGGGAGCGTTCGTCGGGTCTAGGTACGTCGCATACATCGTCCACGTCAAGCAGGTCCGGGATGCCGATTTCGTTGGATGCGATCTCGAAGGCCAGCTTCATATTTCCACGATGATCACTCTTATCTAACGAGTCGTAGTCGATCAGGTCCGGTCGATGGATGTCGAGGAGGGCACAGAAGGCCAAGCCGTTGTTCCAGCTGGATGAGAAGTCTCGGACCTCTACATCATCGTAGCATGCCGTCTTTCGTTGACACCAGAGTAGCAATCCTTCCTTTGCAGTCATGCCCTCCTCGTTGATGTCACTGATGGTAAATCGCAAAATCAGGGTCCAGATCAAACCTAGGATGATCTTTTGATTACCATCAACGATATCCTCTGCTCCAATATTCGTCATCTGGATCCTTCTCCCCTTGATAAAGTCAAGACTTTTGTTCACATTTTCGAAGCGTTGTACGCGCAATTTGGGTTTCGAGGCATATCGACCGAGGGACTCTCCTCCTAGGATTTCAAGGAGGTGAATGAGAATGACCTAATATGCGATCAGCAACTCGAAGTTAGTGAGCGGGGCACAAGGTGGGACACACGCCGTCGGAGAGGTCAGTGACCAAGTCCTCGATGGACAGGCTCCGTGCCTTCAGCTTGTCATTCAGCCTAACATTACTCGTCAGCTGAGATTCATACGGAGAATGAAGTTGACAGGGAACATACCATTTGGTGAAGGTCTTTTGCTGCACATTAATCCACTGCTTCTCAACCGTCAACATCTTCGATCACGGCGGAGACATTCAGGGCCGATTGGCAATGTCGGGAGATGACAGTGAACAGGGTATGGGGTTTAAGAAGAAAAGGACTAGGATGATCGGAGAGGCTTAATGACTTTCCGATTCGGACTGGAGATCAGACAATGGAGCACAAAGGGGGGGAAATAATGTCGAGTGGGGGTGTGTTTGTCCCGCAAGTCGGAGCTGAAGATCACCCGAGCAACCGTGTTTCTTGTTCGAACTCGAAGAGAAGCGAAGAGAATCAGCACTTGAGTGACTTAAAATGAAAGACAGACGAAAAGAATAGTTAAGAATTGGAAGTCTAGGAAAATTACTGCAGATGCATCCCTTGTGGACCCACTTCTAAGTATAGCCATTGTTTACAACCCCCTTTGTCTTTTAGGGAGTTTTATATCGATACGACTAGGTCTCCTTAAATATTCCGAGTCCGTGCAAATATATTGGTCTTCGCTTTGCGTAGAGTTTCAAATTCCCATTCTGGCGCCGTTGGGCATTAATATGTAGTAGTCTGTACCGGCCCCGGGGATTTTAGGCCATCACGATTTTCCCGATCGGGGTGCCGCTTTACAAGGCTTAGCTGAGTATTTTATAGTATGTATAGGTTAAAAGTAGAAGAGTCTATAACTAATAGTCATAGGCTAGAAAATAGAAGCGATACCCGAAATCTTAACCGCTTGTAGAATTTATAGATCTATGTATCTATTTCTAAAACGTCATCAAATTCTTTCTTGCTATTGATATAGCTTTAGATATTCCTTATAAAGAATAGCAACGTTGATATACGGGCTGCTTATCCCTATCTTCAATCCTCTTGATTTCTCCTATAGGGAAGTCAGGACTGCGTTACACCCAAGCGGATGTCATGTAGATGTCTGAATATCCTCGCGACTTTGTCGGGTTGCGAGAGATCAACTAGAGACCACTTTGCGCCTCGCATAATCTTCAACAATACCCATAGACCCATGAAGACAATAATCTGGTTCAACAAATCCTAGTTAGTAAATGCAAACTAGATTCATCATGCACAATATTGCTCTTACCGTCAGGTACGATGCTAGGAACGGTAAAAGATGGAACCCGTTCCACAATGCAGCACCGTTTGCGACCAATGAGACAAAAATACAGCCTAAAAAGGCTAGATATGCCGTCAATGGCTGCCTATGGCTGCGGTATGGATAGTCATCATGATCGTCGCTCCAGCGCTGGACGTGAGCGACATTTTCGCGTCTGAGATAATCGCGATGCCGAGAAATACTGGGAGGAAGAGTTCTAGTTAATATTCGGAAGATCCAGCATCTGAATGACTAGACACACCAATGGTAGAAGCGAATGAATGCCAGACACTCACACGCCCAGACGATTAAAACCGCAGAGTATGACATTTGGCTCAATACCTCCACGAACTATTCACGTTTATTAGCTCTGAACTCGAAGTTAGAGGGAAATCAAGCCACATCCTTACCATATCCACGGATGCTCGAGTTCCCTTCAAGGAGGGTTCATTGGTACCCGCAGAGGATTGAGTATTCCCGCGGATCAGCTGTAGGAATGGCACCCACCAGAACGCCACCGCGGAGAATATCATAGCTCGCAGGGGAACCTGTCGTCTATCTGTTTTGCCAAACCATGCAAATACACGCAGATACCATCTCTGGCCTTCGCCTCCGTCCAAACGACTTGTTAAGCCAAACAAAGCCCGAGAGGCGACGTACAGATTAGTACCAGCACAAGAGAGACACGTGAACACCAGGAAAGCATTGAACACGTCTGCCAAGTGCGGAATATTGGACATTGTGGCTATTGCGACGAATGCAGCACTGTTTGAAGGCTCTGTGCACCCGCCTTCCACATCCACTGAAAGCCAACTGAGCCGAGGGAGAGCGCAACTCCTCCGCTCTACATCCAATGTCGCGAGCAGCCCGCTGATGGTATAGGCAACCATTGCAAGCACGGGAATAAATATAGCGGAAAACTTGAATGATCTTCCGACTTGGACGTCATTAGACCGTGAAAGTTTGTCTGAGATTGTCGACATTTCGTCTACGCGATGTAGCCACCGTGCCTCTAGGGCAGAGGCAGCAACAACTTCCACTCCGGTGTACGCAAAAGTTGCTATTGAAATGCTCATCCTGATATGTTAATTAGTAATTTGAGCACAGGTAAAGACGCATGCTACGACTCACAGTAAGGCAGTGCCCCAGTTATTGGCCGCCCGTGTATCAAAATCGGTAGGCGAAGCCCAATCTGATGATATCAGTATTCCAATCTGGCGAGAAATGCATGAGACGGTAGTAATTGCTCACACTTGGCACCGAAGGGGAGAGTATTGTTTGGGCCAGCTGCTCATCGTCAGCACATATGCCCCAAAGAACAGACACACACAGTCCAAACCATCCGTTAGCCACTTTACTAACCTCCAAGATTGATTGCGATCAGTGTCACTATGATTATAACAAGAAATATTATTTTCACGCTGCCTGTCGCCACTTCCAACCAACCATAGATCTGAATGCGCGTCAGCTGGCGGCTTTTCAGTCCCGAAGTCGCGAGTATTCGCATTGATCAGCAATGACGGATGGAGCATACCTCAATTCTTATGGCATTGATACAGACAATTATCAGTGGGATCAATAGGTATATAATCAAGCCCTGTATTGCCGGCCTTTCGTGGATGTAATCCCAAAAATTGAACTCTGCAGCGGAGGTTGCCACCAGTGTGGAAAATGACATCGAATAGACAAACCTTTTCTAGTTGTCAGCAGCTCTTCCCTCTCTAGTTCTGGAGTTTACCAATTTTTTCCATGAAATTTGTTGGGAATGCAACTTACCAGTATGTAACTCCGACCGCGATCCCCAGTTCTTCGTCGACAAACTGGCTAACATATACTGACAATGCACCGGGTATTGGCCAAATGCACAGCATCTCGGTGATACATTGCATGACACCCCATGTTAGGATTCCGATGAAGAGGAAAGATAGAACCACTGCCAACGGTCCACCGAGTTCAAGAATCTGACCACCACGCCAGTAGAGGCCTGTACCGAGAGTTGCATTGACTGTGATCATCTATTCCTGTTAGCTTTTCTTATTTCCAGGTACAACAGATTGGTCAATGTTGTCTATTGCAGGCCACAATGCAGGAAGGTCCCCTCTTAAGTTCGGAATTTCGGAAGATCTTCACATACAAATATATGGACACCTTTCAGCGCTCTGCTGACAGTCCGTTCCCGGGGAAGTCCGACAACAAGACGTTCCTCTGGGCACTTGGTGAGAATTCCAGTGTCTTCCGAGTCAGTTGAAACAGATGACGGTGCGCTTATCAGGCTCGGAGAGTCATTTGGCGGACGGAGAAGAGAATTCTGAGATGGCGGATGTGGACTTCCACTTGGGATTTGTTCCATCCTTGTGGGCAAGACACCAGAGAGCCAGGGTCGTGCCCATTCTGGTAGCTCTACCAACTGTGCCTCTGCCGGTTGCGACATGATGCAACAAAGCGTATAGGTCTCCTATCAATATCGCAGGATTACCACACGATGCATGTTCGAAAGCTAAGGGGTAATTTCTCCAATAAGGGTATAATACTAAGCCGCATTTTAAGCATAATTCAATTCGCTCTCCTGGCCAAACTGCGGATATTGAAAGCTTCGCCTCATTTGGTTGCCTTCAAGCCTAGAATCACATCCAAAATCAGTATGCACCCGGGTGACCAAAACAAAGCAGAGACGATATCCCCATGTGGTATAGTCGCGCATGACTTCAAGACAATCCTCGAATCAGCGATACCCGATAGACCGCGCAAAATGATAAGCAAGGCAAAGATCGGCTCTGTGACGTGGCAGTCAAATTTGCCCGGGTTTCAGGCGCAGCTTGGGGTTTATCAGGTCCCCGTGTTTGGGAGGAACTGTAATTCGCAAAAACAAAGTCGCGATCATTTTGAAATAATCATGCCTGGAAATACAGCGGAACAACAGATTCCTATGCAAACCACTAGTGGCCGCTACTTGCGCAGAGACAGTCTTCAGGATCTGCTTGAACGACTGTTCCCTGGACAAACAGACTTCGGTATTCAGGTAACTTGCCCGAAACTCGTGCATCGGGCGCAAGGCTGACTCTCACGCTCTAGCTTCTAGAAGACCAGTGGATCTTCACTGCCCCTAGAATAGTGGAGACTGTAAGTTACGATCTCTTGCCTATCCCGAAATGAAGTCCGTTGCTGACACCTCTTCACAAGGCTGAGCTCGAGTAAGAGTTGTTCAGTTTTCGTTCCGAATAAGAAAACTGACATGGAATTAGTTCAGCGCAGGATGCTTAGCCTAAGGCTGGTGTGACAGGGACATGAGAGACCTCAAGTAGAGGCGCAGCACATGAGGCATATCAGGCGCATCAGGAATAGGGTGTGTGGCGGAGTGGCTCAATGGACATACCTAGGTACCCCCGGGGCCCGTAGATCTGATATAATAATTCAGATCCTAAATTCAATGAATCTAATCTTATCATTCTCTCTAAAAACTGCACATAATGACTTCCTTTGATCATTACTGCCTAGACCACCTGGTTGAACCCGTACAAGTCTTTGAGATCGGAGAGGATGCGACATCGTTCCTCCCAAGAGGCTCATACCAACGATCAGACCTTCTCACGGTAGATGATACGGCATCCTTTCTGAGAAACAATCAGAAACCTTACAAATGTCGACTAGTGTATGTTTAAATCAGACATCACTCTTTCTTCTGCTAATAATTGGTAGGTCAATATGTCAGCGTAATTCCCGGCAGCCACTGCAAATAACTAAGCCCATGCTTGACCTCCTCGTCGCTGGACACGAGATAGGTCCATCATTTTGGGCGGTGCCATCATGTTTTATCGGCGCAGTGATGACCTCGAAGGGGTGTTTTGCCTTCCATTTACAGAGTCCTGCTCTGACTCCATAAATGGTACTTTCAACCCGGTGGATATTGACCCTGTCGCTAAATTTAAGAAACAGAAATATCTTACACCGTAAGATACCCCGAGTACAAGCCACAAGAGGACAAATGGGTCATTCGCCAGACAGGAATTTACCACCGATACGACAAAAATTCATCCCAAAGTCTTTTCGTACTGTTCAATCCTACGCCACAATCGAAAGCGCATTCGCAGGCTGAGAATTTACTACGCAATCTTTGCCCTGAGGTGGAGTCCGATCCCTTTTGGCTACACCGGGTCTTGTTCGCAACATACTTCCCGGCATGGAGGAAATATATCGCCGTACAAGAACAACGATTTCTGCCCCTGGGACGGAGTGCAATCGCCACTTTTATTAGTGGACCTTTAGGTCTAGGCCACGATAGCCTTATAACATTGACAGCCTTGCAGACTCGATTTCTCGAAGTCCCGGCTATCTTGGCATCAGCGACAGACATTCTCGACGAGCTTTGTACCGTTATTAGCTCCCAGTCAGTGATCTCGACAAATTACGGGATTCACTCGTTTCAAAATCATCGTCGAGAGTGCATTGCAAATTCCCACAATGCTTCACATTTACAGCAGCGGGCACAGGTTGTCTCAAAGCTACTAGCCGACACTTTATTGTTTCGGGATCAGGTCATGGCAAAGGAACAGAATACGAACATGCTGCAGCTGAACAAGTCGGCAGAGTTTATAACCTTTTTGACGTTGTTATATCTTCCTTCGTCATTCGTGGGCGTTAGTACCCCTCTGGTTTTCAATACACCTTTGTCAGACCGCGACTAACATTCTCGCAACAGACTATATTCGGTATGAATTTCTTCGACCTGGATCAAGCCAACAATCGTATTGTCGGTACACCTATGATATGGATATTTTTTGCCTCGTCCATTGCCCTGACCGCAGGCACGTTCCTTCTATACTACTGTTTATTGCGCCGCGACGGTGAAACCCTTCGCGGCATTGCTCCGAGTAGTCAAACCTGGAGTATCGGGGGGATGAGGAGGCGGTTCACAGCTGGCTCCAATGCCGGTATTGAGCTGCAGTCTTGTCCGGCCTAAGGACCAAGCTTCGATAAGAAACACCCTGTCAGTTATGTCAAAGTTCTATGGATTTTGGGGAGTAAAGCCGCATCTGGACATGAGCTCGAGATAATAGATAAAAACGGAGAAAGTAAAATTATGTTATGGGAACAGTATTGAAAATACCAAATAAGGATATACATAATCATCGACAAGAGAGCAATCTATGCTGCCGCTGAGGTACCAGATCTAGAACTAGGCACTGTGATTTTGTATATGCCACATTGATTCGCACCCATCAAAGCAGCAAGAATAACGACACTCTCGCTTTCACTGTGGACGACTCTCTCTGCAAAATCATCGCTGTATGCCAGACCCGGAATTTCAGCAAGCTCTGTCACAGAAATCTTTGTTGCCTGAGGTACTGGCATGTCAATCTCCAATAAAAGCATCTTATGATGGGCCGCGCGCCTCCCCACGGCGAAAATCTTCTCATCATCTTTGCCCATCATTAGCTTTAGCACTCGGTAGTTCTTGATATCGGCCTGTATAGCAGCTGCCTTATCCAGTTGTGCAAGGCTTTGGATGTGCAACTGTTTTTCTCGGGTGACAAGTACACAAACATGGGGCTTTTGGGAAAGTGGAGCGAAAGTGGTAAAAAGACCAACAGTGCTACTACTCTCAAGGCCCTGTATAGGAGGTATTAGACAGACAATTGACGTTGAACATAGCGGAAGACTCACCTGTGGTTCGATAATGAGCGGACATAGCTGGTTAGATCGAAGGGACACATGAATGACGGGAATTTCGTGCTTGCGATTTGGACCACTTCGCTGTGGTCGGAAAACCATGTGGAGGTCTTCGTCTGTTGAGAATGATAACTGAATCACGTCTGCTGCCGGCCAATCCAGTTTATTTCCAAGCTGCCAGTCGTATGGAGAATGGATGGAGCCAATGTATAAGGAGCCGGGATTTTGGTCCTCGTCTTTGTCGCTGACAACGCATGCCAGTCTCTGACCCCCAGGTGCGAGAGCCACTTTTTTAATCTCCGGCAGTGTTGGTAGGGAGATTCGATCCCCATGTCTAAGATTGACGTCCATACCTACTAACCCTCTTCGTAGTTTAAAGATATAACACTTCCAAATCTCATTAGATGCGAATGGGAAAAAAAAGAGGCAAAAGAGAACGAAAAACTTACTTGAAAGCTTCCTCCGGAGGTAGAAGCTATCAGATGTTTTCTGGTCAGACTGATACTCTTCCAGCGACATTCTCGTATGGGGATCGGATATTCTGCAGCCGGGCGAACGATATCAACCTCGTCTTGCTCCAGAGATTGCGAAGTATAAAGCGAAATCTTGGTGTCAGTCCAAAACGCAATAACAGTCCCATCTGGAGAGATCTCGCAGCCTTTGAATGGCTCTGGTTCACGTAGATACCAACGCTCGACGCTTCTGTCTGTGGCGGGCTTTTTACCTATGAGCACGTCGATGCGCTTCCTCCGGAGCCTACTGCCTAGGCCAGACTCTTCCTCTGGCAAAGATAGGCTCCCTTGGTTTTCCAACTCCTTGTACTTTCGATATGTGTCGAGCAACTTTTCCTCCAATTGATCGGCTTTGCATCTCTTCAATTGATCTGGCTGAAGAACCTCGCGCTCTAGATAATCCAGCATCGATTTCAAAGCTTCTCCTTCTTTGGGACTCCTCTTTCTAGCTTTCTTTATCAGGTTGTCATGCCATTCTGTGACCTCTGGGTGGATCCTTGGTCGACTAAATAGTGAATTTGTGACAAAGAAGCGATCACCATCCGAGGCGCGATGCTGCCTTCTCCTTTCCCGATATTTTTCCACGCCAGAGCTTCCCTCCTCCAAATACGCAAAAACAATACTGAGGACACATCCCAGAGACCAGATGTCGTTCGCTGTTCTCATAGCTCGATGTGGTGAAAGGGACTCGGGCCCAAGGTAAGTGCCGCCATCTCCGCGTCTGTTGTAGGTTGCCGAGGCCGATACATCCCTAGGCTGTTGGAACCGGACAAACCAGCTGTCGAAGTCTGTTTCCTCTCGACGAGATCTCAATTTGAGGCGAGACATGCCGAAGTCACTGATTTTCCAGACGAATCCCTGCTTGTCTCCAACATTTTCAACATTTTCGAGGAAGACCAAAATGTTGCTCGGCTTCAGGTCCATATGGTAACAGACTATCCGGTCCCCTTCGGCAGTCCTCATGCCATTATGAAGGAACTCCAGCCCACGCGCGAGACCTCGAGCGCAATGAATTATGTCCGCCTTCTCCGCCGTGGTATATGGTCTGGTTCGATTGTCCTCCTTCATGTGCGCGCTCAGATCGCATATGGCGAGAGGCATGAAGATACTGTAATTTGTGCCGATGGAAAGGCTGCCGTAGATATCCACGATATTCGGACACGTCCGATCGCAGGCAAGGATTTTCTTCAAGATGTCTTGTTCCATATCCCTGGTGGATTGGTAATCTTTGCGTGCCATTTCCTTCGGCTGCTGATTTGTTCCTCTAATGTCCGAGTCGTAAAAGTGGCCCTTGGCAATCTTCACTTGGTATACAGTGCCGTACGCTCCTTTCCCACGAAATTTCTGCTCCAGGTAGGGTAGACACTGCCGGTCCAGGCTGGGAATTCGGACTTCCTTTTTGTTGCAGATCACGATAGGACAAAAACATGCTTGTTGGGTCATAAATTTATCCGGCGTGACCTGTTCCCCAAAAATCTCGGTGAGCGTCTTACGCTCTGCTGGTAGAGCGTAAATATCTGGCGAGGTCGTTTGAGCCAATAGTTTGATGGTGAATGTTCGAGCAGCCTCGATAGTGCAGGATGTGAAAATGAGAATCGCTAGGAAATCATAAAGCTTCCGTTGTCGCATTTTGAGCAAACCGTCTTCAATGTCAAAATTTGACATGTCCAATTGAAGACTGCGAAAAAAGCGTCGCAAAACTTCTGGCTGAAGCACTTTCCTCGCAGTACCATGAGGAGCAAATCGGCCTCCCTCTTCGTGGCCCCTTTCCATCCTTTCCATGATTTGCACATAGATCTCCTCACATAGCTCATTGTATTGAGTGGATGCCATGGAGTTTGCTTTTCAGAGGTGTTAGACATGTCACAGAAATTGTAGGAACCATTTACGAGTAGGCAGAGGTGACATTCTCTGATCTCCTGACCTTTTGCCCGGGCGTTCAGAAAGATAAGGCAAAAAAGCAAAAATAGGCAAAATAGGTCCATTTCACCCCCTGGAATATTATGCATTTTGTTCATTTCTACATATCAAGAACTGGCTATAATAATAAATACAAGATATTGAGACACTGATCGGAACACTCTTTTGCTCGCAGTTTGGCAAAGGTCTGTGGAACTGGCTCTTTTTCCTCTGTCCATTTCAACCTGGACATCATCTGGTAGGTCTTTCGTTTGATTGAGGCGCCAATCTGGTCCTCTACAAGTTCATCCTTCAAAAACGCAAGTTGGAAAAATGTGTTGTTTTGTGTGCTTAGCAGCTGCTTCTGCTTCCAATGTGGTTCAGTGAATTGCTGCAATATCCAGTCTTCATTCATTCTCATCATGTCAAACTTCTATGGTGCGCTCTGAAGGCAAAATAATTTAATGTTGGCTGACAGATTGAATAAACACGGCCACCAAAGGATCACACCTCCCAGGCCGTGCCGGTCTCACGGCACGTCATGACTAGATCGGATTAATCCAAGCAACTTTGATGCGGGGGAGGAGATGGGATCCGACTCTGAAGCGTCTTCAAATGCGACCTTTTGGCCCTTTGAGGAGAGGGTTGAAGGAAGTCAGGGCCTTAGGGACTCAGTCTGTGCGCCACCATTTCGCGTCGCGGCGGAGTTGTCGAAGCGACTCGGAATAACCAGCTTCTACCATAAAGGACGGCCAGGCTGTAGGCGCCAGAGGAGGAGCTTGGGTGGTGTGTGGAGGGTTGGCAACCAGGATAAAGCTGTATTGACGCCTCTCACAGCCCTCACGGCCAGAAAC
>MLQL01000014.1:239553-490852 GCA_002072365.1 Penicillium flavigenum
CCCCACCTTTTTGAAGGTAGAGTGGACATTGAGGAAAGAGCGAGGGAGGGACAGATTCGAGCTTAGATACATTAGCATACTCTAAGGAGACATTTATAAAGACATTTAGAGCCTGATATATAGAATTCGATATTGTCTGTGTGCACATATCTATACGAGGGACAGAGGTGATCAGAATCAATAATACTACATGATGGTAAATCACTATCTAACTACATGAAGCTCACGTCTATACAGCTTCATGGGACAAAGAAAACAAAGACATAAAGCCTGGGAATATCGAGCAAGAAACGCTCCATATCTGTCACAAACCGCATGAAAGCATAGCTGGCATGAATGCATTAAAGGTACTAAAAATATATACAAAAAAAAAAACACTTGGAAAGACCTCTAGAAGGACTCCTGAATTCAGTAATCCCAGTAAATTCCCAGCAATTACCTTGGAATTGTTCCCTTAATTCAATATTACAGCTCAATAATCTCGACCTCCTACAGAAGCAAGCTTAGCGCTGCGATTCCCCTCAGATGTGATAATTGGCCTCATCGTTCTTCGTATTAAAGAACATGGAAACGTCATAGGGAAATACAGGAGGCATTGCAAAGAATCCATCCATAGTATTTGCAGAACTAAACCCTTCCAGCCCAAACTCATTAAACATATCCCACGGGGTAGGAGTGACGTCTGTATTGATCGGTAACGATGAGACCTGTGAAGCCATGGCCATGTCTTCGGGAGCGCAAGCCTCGACAGTTGGGGTATCAGGGCGCTGAAACCATAGCTTGTGAAGAAGCCTTGCATAGCGGGAGGCTATGTGGTTTTCGTCGTTGGAAACGGTCGTGAGAAGCGAAATGAAGCACTTCATTAGGGCTTTTGTTTCGGAGTACCTGTTTGGGGAGATGGCTCCTGATGCATGCGCTTTGAAGAGGAATACCGAGGAGTGAATTTCGTATCTATTTGGATTAGTGCCTTTTGTCGAGTCAAGTATGATTGAATTAGGTTGGAACTTGCAGGTAGAAGCGAGTTGGCATGTAGCGTAAGTGCTTTTCGGGATCGAAGTCTTCGGCAAAAGTTTTCAACAGCGATTCTGCGGCATCAAGCGCTTCGTAAATATGTCGCGCATCAGCACTAGCCATTGTCGAGTTGGGAAAGTCCAAACTTGGTCCACCGACATCGCCTTTCTCTGGGGAGGCGCGGGAAGCACGATAAATAACGGCTTGGAATGCAAAGGCGTTGACATAGAGTCTAAGATAATCCTTCATCAATGTCAAAAAGCTTTTCAGATGCTTGGATACCGCAATCGATTGCCATGCGTGTTCCCACGCAGTCATTGCTCGGCTAGTATCGTCGATATACTTGACATAATCTCCACGAGTGATGAGCTTCACCGTATGAGATTTGGATGCAAAGAGGATATCGTGCGCATTTCCGAATAGTGTCGTTAGCTCAACTTGTGCTTGGATCCACGATGCAAGATCTTCATCGTTGGCATGATTCGGTTGTAGAGAGGGAAAGTCTTGTGCTGTGAATCTTCTCGAGAGACCTGGGCCACGACACCAGAAAGCTTGACCCATTCGAATCGATATCTGGCGATCTGAGAGGTAGGTGACTACCAATGTCAATATTTCGGTCTTCTTATTCCAATGAAACACTTACAGGTCCACGCTAGACGCTTCCGCTGCGAGGCAGGGTCGAGCTCTTGGTTCTTTTCTTCGAACCCGCTATCTTCTAGTCGTAGTCGATACGCCAGCCTCACAGCCACGCCTAGGATTGACCATGCAGCCTCACCACCATCGTCGGCCTGTGTCTGGCCATAGTTGATCAGATTCCATTCACCAAGAAGTAAAAGCCCTTCGACGCAGCCAATATGGCGGCTGGTAGCTACCCCGAGAACAATGTCTAAAATCTTCTGGCGGAGGTAATCCCAGGTGGCTTTGTAGAGATCTGTGAGATCAGAGCAGTCCTGGAGTGCAATGACCAAGATTGCAGTGATCAGGAAAGACTCCTTTGTTGCATTCTGTTCAAGGCGGGCTGGGTCAAGCACTTCTGGGGGCACTATTGGGAAGAATGGATGGTAATTTTTCCTGAATCTAACCGAGATCAGTAATTGTTTCAAGCGCCCTCGAATTACCCGATGCGTTGACTTACAGACGTAGAAGGTCCAGCAACAGCGGCAAAGTAATTACCTTATTCCGCAGTAGATAGTATGAGCCCCTTTCATGGTCCGGCAGATAAGTGGTCGTAATAGATGAGGTGTTACGACAACTGCCAATATTGGCATATTGCACTTGTCCGCCCGTTCCTCCTGGGGCAGCGCCACTAGCATGGCTATGTCGAGACACTCGAGTGTCATCGTCGATAATACGTTCTTCTTGTATATCCGGCTGGCCAGCTGAGTGGGTCAGAATCAGTAAGGCATCCGACGGGTTCTGTAGATTATCGTGTATTGGCGTCTCTGCATTTGTGGGTTGCAAGGCCTCATTATCCAGAGGCGAAGCCGATAGGCCTGTTAGGGAAGAATGAACGTTCTCGGAACATTGCTGATTCAGTCCTTCGTTTGCTTTCTGCGAAGCTGATTCCTTCCGTGACCGGCGGTATCGAGAGAAGTCACCACCACGGCGAGAACCCGCCAGGACACATACGGCGCCCTCACGGGAGCATTTGACGCACGGAGGTATCCCCGGTTCTCCAGTGCTTTGCCTAGAGGGAGCAGACTGTTAATCTGTAATTTTGACTGGCCAGCTGGTTGAAGGGGAAACTCTTTTCTTCATGGTGCTAAGGATACGTACAGATCACATCGCGTTTTTCGGGAGCGACACCTCTCACAGGCCCGATATTGTCGAAGATTCTGGCCCTTGGTCATTTCTCATCATCTTTCCCCGGTCCGTGTCAACTGTATAAGCCAACTGCCCTTCATGCAACCTAATTGATGCGAAATTTGTTTGAGAAGTTGGGGGTGCCCAAGGCTTTAGACGGCTACAGATATACTCTTCCCCGCATTCGGGATAGATGCCAATGCGGGGTCGGCTCTAGACGGTTATAGATGGCTACAGATAGTGCCAGTTAAAATCTTAGATGTCTATGATTCGAATGATTCGAATGATTCGAATTATTACATCAATGGTGATGCTCATTGGCATCCTGAGGGCCCAAATGTCGCATTGGTGTCTCCAGAGCTCGGCCTGCCTCCGGCATAAGCTGTGGGGTGGCTTCATGAGCCAGATATATAGCCTTGTTCATATCGTCATACCATAACGCTCCGCTTTCCATCTCTTGGAAAGCATATTATTTCTAATCTCGGATTGCCTGAGCTCAAACCATTGCTAAAAACCCAACTTGCATTTCCACGGCCGTTACCATGGCTCCCAGTTGCCTTGAATCATCCCAGCATGCCCCAAGAGTCCAGACGGTAGAAAGCCCACAGCCTACCAGTACCTTGAAACCTGCAGTCAATGACCAGTATGGTACATACTATCCAGCTGACCCGGAGACACTCAACCTTGAGTCCAATTTCGGACCCATGGACCCTGGTAGTGTCGGATACCTTCAGCCGACTTCAGTCGATACACCACTAGAAACTATGCATGAACGATTTGAGCGGGATGGATATCTCTTTGTATGTCTATTATCTCACGCTACCTAGGTACCAGTATAATATGAGCTAATCCAGTTTGGAAACTAGGTAAAGGGATGTATACCCAGAGAAGCCTCCCTGAAATGCCGTGAAGCCTACTTCGAGTATATGGCAACGAGCGGTCTGCTGAAGAAAGGAATTTTGCCTGTTGAAGGGATATTTTCTGAAAAAGACAGCCGGAAGTATCTGCCGCCAGGGAATCTTCGCCGTCTTTTCGGACTGAAAGACGACGCAGAGAGCGAGAAGTATCTCGAACTCATGATCTCGGCCCATTCAGCGCCTTTCTACCTAGAATTCTGCGCGAACGAAGAGCTGCGAAAGTTCATCGGCAGATTCAACGGCTGGAAGAATCCACAAATGCTTCAACGCACCATGCTCCGTGCTTTCGTTCCCAATAGCGAGTTGACCCCAGTTCACTTCGACCAGATGTACCTACGTGCTGGTCCTCCTACAAGTATCACTGCATGGGTACCCATCGGAGACGTGTCTCTCGAGGGCGGTGGCCTGATGTACCTTGAGGGCTCCACTGATATCGGTCAGAAGTGTGAAGCAGAGTTTTCGAGAAACGCACACAATCTGTCAGATGAGGAGCGCGTTAGTGCTTTCAACAAGAACATGAGTGATGGTGGCTTCTTGAGCCGCGATACAGTGGCGTATGGAAAAGAAGTGCGTCGAAAATGGCTCATTGCTGAGTACGAGGCTGGAGACGTTATCTTCCATAATCCGTGGATGGTGCATGCTAGTTGCAAGAACAGGGATCCTAATGGTAAGATTCGGCTGGCAACCGATTTACGATTTGTTGATCCCGAGAAACCTTACGATCACGTAGGTTGCCCTTCCCCGATTGAGTATTATCTGACTGTATGTTGGCTAATTTCTACAAGCGATGGATGAAGGTGTGGCGGCCTCTCGACGGCCTTTAATGGTCACATTACATATAGAATATAAGGACCTGTGAAAATGACGCCGAAAATGACAATGATTATTCAATTTTCCATAGTTTAGCTCTGGTCTGCTATAACTGGGACTCGACCAGGTGTACTGCTCCTACAAAAAAGCTACCTGCCGGGCGAGTTGTTCTTGGGTAAACGCAATCAAGGCCAAGCTTTCCAGAGTGCTCTTCCGAAGTACACCTCTTTGAATGATCTTCTAGACTCTGTCTGCTACCGGGACATCGAGCTCTTCTATCTGAAAGACCCCCAAAGCAACCGGGATGTTCTGTGTGCTATCATCGAGTTCCGCAGCTTCAAAGGTCGGCCAGAAGGCGCCGATGGGTAAGGCCTATATATGTTTCGTAAATTCATAGCTGGTCTGCTGCTAAATCTTCCTCTCAAGACCAAATTTATCATACATAGGGATTACCAACTGGCGTACTGCCCTATTGCCCAAATTATTTCATTTGCCTTCCGTGACGGAGATTTCTCGGTCGACGGCGTCTCAGACACGTTCCCGAAAGTATGGAGGACGCTGCCACATTCGGCTTACGCACTTGGCCACCGAAACCTGAAATTCCGGATGCCCTGTATGCTGTGCCAGAAAGTCGGATGCTGGCTATTGCGGTGTTAGGAAAACTGGCCAGGTAGGCGGTTACCTAATGGCAACTAACAACTAACTGCGGGGAAGCATCAATCGGGGTCGACTTGTGGGGTAGAAATCCTATGGAAATGGCTGGAGCCCCAGCCGGCGCTGGCTATTGCGGTGTTAGAAAGAAAACTAAGCGGTTATCTAATAGCAACTAACTGCGGGGAAGCATCAATCGTCTCCGTTATAACCGACCTACAAAGTACGCTCAGCAGACAGATTGTCGTGGAAGTCGTCTGCCACAACGCTGGCATCAAGATGTTTATGACAATCGCGGCCGCTTTTGCGGTCAGTATCGCTTTCGTGGTTCATTACATTTGCCAGTCTCTGTTCTTCGGTCCTTTGGCTGGGATCCCAGGGCCGAAGTCCTTTGCTTTAACGAAATGGCGACTTGCTTTCGAAGACTACAAGGGCACGCGTACCCGCAAACTTCATGCACTTCATGAGCAATATGGGCCGGTGGTCCTTGTGGGTCCAAATGAGATATCATTCAACAGTCTTTCGGCATTGCGTGCAATTTATGGGGCCGGGAGCGGCTTTGAAAGGACCACATTTTATAATATGTTTTCGGCATACGGGCGGCAGAACATGTTCTCGTTTAGCTCTGTGAAACGGCATGGCGACCGGAAAAAACTCTTCGCACATGCGTATGCCAAGTCTACGGTACTGAAGGGGGAGACGGCGCGCACGATTGAAACAAAGGCCAGAAAGTTCATAGAGCTTTTGGAGAGAGAGCGCAACAGTCGATCTATCGACATTTTCCCCACACTACATTACTTCTCTTTGGATAACATCACAGAGTTCGTATATGGCGATGCTGGCAAAACCGCGTGTTTGGATGGCGTGGAAAAGGACTGTGCACTTCTTCGTGATATTATGACCACTGGCAGTCGCAGATTTACATGGTTCATGGTCCATCACCCGAAATTCACGACTTGGCTTTACTCGAGGACCGGGTTAATGGGCTGCATCGCTCGTCGGTTCTACCCACTGCAGGACCCAATACCATACACTGATATCAAACTGCATGCAATGAAAGCTTTCCGGATGTTCTCGAATTTCTCGACCAAAGAGAAGGCCAAGCAATCTTCTCTCATCTCGAAGCTCTGGAAGCATCATTCCACTCAGAAAGAGGGCGGCCTAGATGATCTCGACATAGCATCTGAATGCGCAGACCACCTCGACGGGGGTATTGACACTACAAGTGACACTCTTATGTTCGCAATTTGGTCTCTTTCTCGCCCTAAACATGAGAAGTTCCAGCAGAGACTCATCAATGAAGTCCGAAATCTATCAGAAGACGAGCTTAATGCGGACGGTATACCACGGACAGAAGTGGCCAGCAAGCTAGAATATGTAGATGCAGTTATCAAAGAAACGCTGAGACTCTTCGCGCCTCTTCCAGCGTCACAACCAAGATCGCTACCAAAAGACACAACCATCGATGGTTATCCCATTCCTGCCCATACTGTCGTTTCAATCTCACCCTATATTCTACATCGGAACGAAAATGTTTTCAAGGACCCTCTAACGTTCGACCCAGGCCGCTGGCTTGATCCGTCTCAGGACGCTGCGGGAATGAATAAGTTATTTTGGGCCTTCTCTAGTGGCGGACGGATGTGCATTGGGATGCAGTAAGACAGCTTCCAGTGGGTGATGTGAATGTTTTGTTACTTACACTCACTAGTCTTGCCATGGCTGAAATGACCACGTTTCTCGCTGCGCTTTACCGCAAATATACAACGGAACCCAGAGATGGCTTTGACATTGTCTCCCCTGGCATTACTAGCCGTTTTGAGGTCTTTTATGACGAGAGTTGCAGTGGTGTACGGGTACGTAATTCAATACCTGAACCTATCACTGGATTGTGTGCTTACTATAATTAAAGGAACATCAATGCCAAATTGTATTCAAGCCCCAGTGATATCCGAGGTCGAGAACCGTCTTGGCTGGTTATTACAAGTCAGGCGAAGAACAAAGCACATGCGGAGAGGTCTGACGCCTGGTTTGATGATTGCTGCCGTAGGCATCCCACCTGGATACAGGTCTCTCCTCGCAATCTCTTCTTCTTTCCTTGCCCATGCTTAGTTGCTGCCTTAATACTAATGCATTGGTTGCTCCTTTCCTAACTGAGCGTAACTCTCCTGGCAGATAAATGCCCGGTCATTATTCTCGACCCTAATGGCATTGCGCTTAAAATCTCTGCGTAGCCCTTTCCAGTCCGATTGACTTTGCCCAAATATCCGCCAACTTGCTTTCTGCGTCATTCAAAGCATCGTGACTAAGAATAAAGAGGAGGGCTTTTAAGAAGAGAGATGGGAGCTCCTTACGGACCATTTCTAGGGTTAGTATATGATGAAGACGCTGATATATGAATCATAACTGTTCGACAAGCATTATGATGTAGCGCAGGTAACATATTGACGAGAGTCTGTTCAATGAATGGAACATTGAATCTATCGAGAGTCAATGGTGGATGCAATATCTAAACCAAGGAGAACTAGCGAAGGCTCGTGTAGACCCTCAGGTCTATAACTACATATGTAGGGAGAAAGCTACCACCCGCAAGATGGTAGAACTTCTTCATATATCCCGGATCTAGTCCCACGAGTTGAATGGTATATTCCAAGCAGATATCATTACTTAGTGAGCTTTGCTAAAGTGTTCAATGCAAACGGACCTATATGCAACAGCTGCTTAGCCAGCATAAAGCCTGCTAACTAGTCTAGTAGGACAGCCTTGATTTACACGATCTGATTACTATTCGCACATATTTTTCTTGTTTCTTTCAAGGGTGTCTACATCTTGCCTGTTCTGTGAGTGGTGGAATTTCTAGGTATATCCTTTGCCAATTCTGTTGTCAAAAAGTCATGCGCCGTCTGGCCAGGCGATTTCCACGGGACTGAGTACGTCTGGGGTAAATGCGGGGAAATTTTGATGTAGCCCCAGATTCCTATCTAGATCCAATATCAGACTTTTGCGGGGAAGGTTTGTCTTTGAGGGCCGTCTATTACCGCCATGCCAAGTGTTACCACAAGCTCACCAGTGCTGGGATTCTACTATACTTAGTACCAATTACATAGATGCTTGACATGCCATTCTTATTCCCATGGCATATTCTCATCACCGTATTCCAACTCTTCTTGCCCTATCCTCAATTTCATCATGCTTCTCCAGAAGTTCATTCGCAATGAGGCGGTTAGATCAGACCCTGTCAACATTTACAACCTTCGGACGATCGTCGTCAGTTTAGTGGTATGTTGCTCATAAGTATAACCATCAGAAACTACCGCTAACACCAGGAAAACAGGCATGCGGCGGTGCTTTGCTCTTTGGTATGGACATGGGAATTATCGGCGGAGTTTTGACTATGGGTCCATTCAAAGAGTAAAAAGTCTTCTAATGTTATCCGATATAACACGTCTCACATATCTTCCAGTGATTACGGCCTCAATAAACTGACCACCACCGATCGCGCCAATTTGTCCTCTAACATCGTCTCCGTGATTCAGGCTGGTGCCTTCCTGGGATGTCTCATCGCAATATGGCTAGCCAACCGCATTGGCCGACGTTTGTCACTCATATTCGCGTCAGTACTCGTCTTTATCGGAGTCGCTTTGCAGGCCGCAGCTATGGGTTGCATTGCAGCGCTATACGTGGGCAGGTTTATTGCTGGAATAGCGATTGGCATTGCATCAACAGTCAACCCGCTTTACGTGTCCGAAAATGCCCCTCGAGGTATTAGGGGGTTATTGACAGGGTTTTACCAACTCAGTGTTGTGACTGGGTTAACGGTATGATTTGCAGAATTTCTAAGAGCATGCTATTTGCAACTAACAATTACCAGCTCGCATTTTGGATTAACTATGGATGCTCCTTGCATATCAAGGGCAAAGCACAGTATATCATTCCCTTAGCCCTCCAAGCCCTTCCTGCGGTCATCCTTTTCATTGGAATGATATTTGCAAACGAGTCACCGCGTTTCCTTGCCATGAAAAGCCCCGAGAAAGCACATGCTATTCTATCAAAGCTACGCGACCTTCCAATGGATCATCCTTATGTGCAAAATGAAATGGAAGGAATCCTCCTCCAACTCGAAGAAGAGAGGGCACTTGCTACTAACGCGTCTGCTTTTACCCTTTTCAAAGAGGCGTTTACGGTGAAGTCGTATCGGCGTCGGTCTTTCCTATGCGTGACACTGATGATGTGGAGCAACTTGACTGGGACGAATGCCATGACTTACTACAGCCCGGAAATATTCAAAAGCGTTGGTTTATCCGAGTCATCAGTTGGACTATTTGCAACGGGAATATACGGCATTGTGAAATTAGTTTCATGCTTCATTTTCATTATCTTCGTGACAGATTCTCTAGGTCGACGGCGGAGTTTGCTATGGACGGGTGTTGTCCAGGTAAAAATGTTGCTCCGATCATCACCCATGCTTCATGCTGACAGACTTTATTCAGGGACTTGCTCTATTCTATGTTGGCTTCTACGTTCGCTTTGATCCTCCTGTTAGTGGGATGAGCCCAACTGCTGCCGGCTATGTTGCCTTGGTGGCAATCTACATATTCGCTGCGGTTTATCAATTTGGCTGGGGTCCTGTTGTTTGGACATACTGTTCTGTACGTCAAATCATTGCAGACATTTCTGTCTGATCTTGTTTAACCATCAATATAGGAGATACCAGCCGCCCGTCTGCGAACTCTTCAGATGGGAATGGCTACCGCCAGCCAGTGGCTATTCAACTTCGTTGTCGCGAAGGCCACTCCAAGCATGTTCGCAACCGTTGGAGTCAATGGATTCGGTACTTACTTTATATATGGATCTTTCTGCTTTGCCATGGTCATTTTTGCTTGGTTCCTTGTACCAGAAACGAATGGTAAGCTCCGGTCCCAGCATTTGATTATTTTACTTGCTAATAAAGTATAGGCCTCTTGCTCGAGGATATGAACGATCTCTTTGCCCAGGACAATATTAGGGCAAAGTTTGTGCCATCTCGCTTGCAGACCATCCAGGATGAGCGAGATCTCAAAGAAATTCCTGAAGTACAGCATGTCGATAATGTGCATCGTGTCTGAAGGTGTGGGCTACCTGTATAGTCACTTGTCACTCACATAATTGCGAACGAATGGCTTGTTTTTGGCATGACACTCAAGGATCTGCCTATAGAAATTAGTATAATGAGTACCATGTGGAATACAACATATGCGTCTGGAATTATGTCTATAACGATCGTAAACAAATACTTGGTTACATCAGTCGGCCTCCTCGAGGAGCCTTCTCTTTTGTGTAAGGGGATTAAAGAACCTTGGAATTATACGGGGGAGTGCTAAATAGAACAATAATTTCAGAATAGATTTTCACCGTGTGGTATAGTCAAAAGTGGAGCTATCTACGATTTGGCTATAGTAAGTTTAGTTTGTAGAATCTACGTGAAGGAAATTGAGAGAGAGAGAACAATGAAATCTCATTGTATTAATTAATAAAGTAAACGTTTAAGAGCCCGGCCATCTTCCCTACTTGCGCTCTAGTGAAAAATTTTGTTAGCAGTCTATTATTTGTCAAGTGCTCCAGCGCCAATAAGCACTTGGTCACTACTAAGGTAGGTTTGGAATAGGAGCCAATGTGTTGGATCAGATGATTTTGCCAGGTGAGAAGGCCTTGCGGGTCATCCACATTATAACCATCGTAGAATGCTATCTTTTCTTCTCTGGTACCAAACTCTTGTGGCGAAACTCAGCCATTCTTAAGCCAGCCTGAGCTCGTAAACTGGATTTGCTCCTCTAGGTCAGTTGGCATAAAGAGGAAGAAGAGATTAAAAAGCAAGGGAAAGGACTATACATAGTCATCTAAGAAGTAAAGTGAAGGGAAGTGAGAGATATCTGAGGTGAAAGAAATGAATCAGATACTTAATGTAGTATAGAAACTGCGAATAGAAGCATGCAATTGCTTCTTGGTGTGCGAATTGGCGCCCCCTATTTGGTAGAAGGGTTGATATTTTCTATTAATTTACATTGATCTTTATTAGTAGATTCCAGGGTTAATAGTATGCTCACTCCAGAGGGGTCAAGCTTATATTTTTCTCTCTTCTCTTCTATCCTTTTGTTAGCTGTCTTCCATCTCTTTGTTTATCACCTATGATATCTCCCTTCTCTTTGTTATCATCTATGGTGTCTCTCTTCTATTTGCTATCACCCATGGTCTCTCTTTTCTACCACCTGTGGCCTCCTCTTCTCTCTTCTTGCTATCACCAGTCGACCTAACACAAAGTCCGGTCAAGATGTTCGCGACTCTCCCAGTCGAGCTGATAGGCATGATCTGCAGCTATCTACAGCTATCAGACTGGCAAGCTGTCAGATTATCATGTTCCGCATTGTACACAAAATCCCTCCAGAAATTCTCAGATCGGCACTTCAAGAGCATGCGCTTCATTACAACAAGCAGCGGTCTCCGTGAACTGGAAAATATTTCCAAGTCTGACACTTTCCGGGACCGGGTTCAGGAGTTGTGGATGATCCCCATCGTTTTCGGAGGTTTTTATGAGATGGACAAGGACGAATTTGCCCACTCTTCCTATGCGGTGTCGACAAAAGGCTGCAGGCTGGCGAATGATGATGATGAATTGAAACCTCGTTATGCCGCATACCAAGCTATAGTCGCTGACCACCTCAACGTTCTTGTATCGGCCACCTTTGTCGACAGGCTTCGCAGATGTTTCGCATGCTTTCGCAACCTTGAAACAATCGGACTTTCCCATCACCCGACATCATTTCTACTTGATTCACGGCAACATACAGTTCGATTTCTGGGTTGGCGCGACCTGAAAGATCAGTTTGATGTTCGATTCTCACTTTCGTCCCCGTCGTATGTTAGAAGAAGCCGGACAGCCCGTTGCAGCACTTGGCCCCTATCATGCCTTTTGCAAGCGCTAAACGGATCCAGCCGAAAAATCAGAAAACTGCATACATGTTGTCCTGACGATTGTGGCGCAGTTTCCTCAAATCTCATGCTGACTAAAGCACAGTACAATTCTCTTATTGTTATCTTAGAAGAGCTGGAAGATCTCCATCTATGCATATGGTTTGAGGGGTTGAAGCGAAGTTACAATTCTGCATCTCGGACCTGGATTGATCTTATGATCGAATTTGCTCCTAGTCTAAGAAAGCTAGCATTTTCGTTCACGTATGAGCAAAATACTCGACTCTTTCAGAGGTTTTCCCAGAACATTGTGTTCACCCGGCTCAGAGACCTTCACCTTGATTCGATCTATACCACTTTTGACGCCTTGAAAACGTTCCTCACCACTGCGAAGCCGACTCTTACTACTTTTACTCTCTGTCGGGTGAGAATACCTGTTGAAGAGCTTTCTTCGACTTCGTCCATCGAGATTCAGGGTGTTCTACTCTGGCAGCGTGTTTGGGACTTTTTCCGAGACGAGCTATCATCACTGCAGAGGTTCTATGAGGAAAGTAAAGTCGGCTGGAATCATATGATTTTGATTCGAGGACCTGGTGGCTTGCAACCGAGCACACATGCTGCTTATGACGGTACAATGACCAAAAGCTCGTTTAGTGAATGGATCAATCAACTCATACCAGTGTCATCACCGGATCGCAGCCTGTGGATAGAACATGATAACGGTAAATATTCAATATGCTCCTTGGCCCTGTGGATTATATTCTAATAATATAAATGGTGGACTGGTTTAACAGAATGATACCTTCAAGCAGAATGTCACCAGATTCCATTATACGTTCGTGTCCAGACAGATCAACGCTCTGCCCTTTGGGGTATAGTAAAAGCTGAGATTGAGGTTTGGAGGCAGTGGATCAAGGCCACAAAGGAGGGATGTGAGGAACAAGACTCTTCCAAGAAGGACCCGTTTATAACGGACTTGTAGTATTTATGGAGAGTTATCATGGCGGCAAAATACCTGGATAGATGTGTCTACTAGAACTGACCAAAAGCATAACCATCGAAGCTTGTTTTGGTTGTCTCAAAAGCTCTAGTAAATTGCGCTATAAATCTCCAGGCAATGTTCTTCGATGGCGCAATAGCATTATAAAAATAATTGTAAGCCCAGTCAGAAGCCCTGGTGGTCAAATGGTACATGTATGTATCACGCAATTCTCTGACTAGGTACAATACAGCAACAAGTTTGTACAAAGGTCAGCTTTCGACAGTAAATAGGCAGGGGATTAGGGATTCTCGATCAGAATAATCCAACAGAATAAAGTCAATTTGACTTGCCTATATTGGTAATATTGTTGAAAGCGTGATGTCGGAACCTTGGAAAGCCGCGGCCCCAGCCCTGGAGGTGTTTGAGATTAGTCATCCAAAATGAGGTCATTTTCGCAAAGCGGGGCCAGGAGATTATTCTTCTGAACTCGGCACTCCCAGTCAGTTTCTTTTCCTTTCGCAAACAATACCCCCAGATTTCTCCAAGATGTCCGCCTCATTCAATATCACCGATCGCCTTCCTCTCCCGAACTCGAGTGTCCGCATCCCGCGCCTCGGCTTCGGCGTTTACCGCTCCCCCACCAACCAGTGCGTGCAGTCTTGTCTGAAGGCATTGGACGCGGGCTACCGACACATCGACACGGCACAGTTCTACGCCAACGAGGCAGAAGTCGGCGAGGCACTGCGCACTACTAGCGTTCCCCGAGATGAGATCTTCGTTACGACCAAGATCCTCAGCCCCGCAGCCTCGGTCGAGGCTACCTACGATAAATTGCTGGCTTCCGTCCACAAGATTGCCGGCACTGACGGATATGTCGACTTGTTCTTGATTCACTCTTCCAGCTCTGGCTCTTCTGGGCGGAAACTTTTGTGGCAGGCGCTTGAGAAGCTGTACGCGGAGGGCAAGACGAAGAGTATCGGTGTTAGCAACTTCGGTGTGGGGCACATTGAGGAGATGCGCTCATATGCGCAAGTGTTCCCGCCTCATGTTAATCAAATTGAGGTAGGTGCTTTTACTTCTATTTCTACTCTAGAGTATCTAGGTAGATCTCTGGTTTGATCGTGATCACTGACATTCTATTTTTGCAGCTCCACCCTTGGTGCCAGCAGCGCGTCATCAACGAATACTGCCAGAAGAACGGCATTATCGTCGAGGCGTATTCGCCCATCGTACGAAACTATAAAGCCAACGACCCAACACTAGTGGAAGTCGCAAAGAAATACGGCAAGTCCACTCAGCAGGTCTTGATCCGCTATGCGCTGCAGAAGGGCTGGGTGCCTCTGCCCAAGACTGACAACCCCGAACGAATCGTGTCCAATGCGGAAATCTTCAACTTCGACCTCAGCGCGGAGGATATGACCGTGCTGGATTCCCTCGACCAGGGCAGTGCCGGCGCTATCGTGGAGGCCGTGGACAATGAATGAGCGATCTCCGGGGCAGGTTATTTATGACCCTGGCGCTTCGATACGAATCAGGTCCTACCAAGCGATGCAATGTAGCCACATTGCTCGAGGTCAATAATCCGGCGGCTGCATCAGGAAAGCATTGACAGATTGAAGCGTGGCGCGAGACGGGTTCACGTCATGTTTCGACGACACAAGCCAGGCTAGACGCTGTCGAATGAACTGCTTGCTGATCGCACGCTTGCTCAGTGAGGCATCGAAGTGGCCTGCAAAACACAATTAGTTATTTTTCTCCTCTTAATCACATAGCGTCTGAATCCATCACCCAGGCCGCCTGGGCCATTGCATACATACCCTCGTCATTATAAAACAGACAAACGATCGCCAGAAGCGTCCCTGCCGAAAGATCCTTCCCATTCTCGCATGTAACCAGTACCGACAGCGACGAATCCGCCCCAAGACGGGCGCCGATAAAGTCGCGCACCTTATCCAGACATTTCCGTAGATCTCGGCTTCCCAGCTTCCCAGAATCACAGCCCAAATTAAGCCGCTTCACATTGCCTTCTGCAGCAGCAGGACTTGCATTGCAGTCAATGACAAGATTATACTTATCTCCAGCATCAACCCCGGCCCCCGAGCCAATGTACAAATTGTGCGTGGGAGAAATGAGCGTCGCGTCCTGAGCTACATCTAGCAGCTTATGCTCAGCCACCAGCCGCGCAATAAGCTCCGGCAATTCATCTTCAGGTGTCCTCTTCAAAATAGCCTGGTTGGCCCAAAACACTGGCGGCGTCAGGCCGTGCGCCCATGCCTCGCTATCATCGCCCGCGCCTTGGATGTATCCACCCTCGGACATTTCAGCGCCATGCACGCGCCTCGAAGCGGAGCATAGTACGAGCAGATTGTACTCGTCGCCCTTGTGCAGATCCTGCGGGTGAAAATATGTCCTGTTTGCCCAGGCGATCTCGATTGGTTTGCCGAGTTGCTGGCGCAGATTATCCAGATCGAGTTTTAGGCTCTGGTTGTTATCAAGTATCAGCCATATTTGTCTGGATGAAGAAGGGGGATGCGGTGCAAATATTGTGCAAGTTGCATTCGTGTTATGCATGCATACCTTTAGTGAATGCACGAATCCTTCGATTCGGTTCTCGATTTGCGCTTCTTCCGATGCGCCCAGGTAATCGGGTGGAAGGCGGACTGGGTGATATGCAGTTGCGGATGGGAACAGGGCTCTGTTTAGGACGGCGCTCCAGATTGGGACGGTTTTTGATAATGCGTCGGGCATCACTAGGGGCGGGTCAATAAATAGCTCGAGGCTTAGCCGTGGTCATGATATGCATAGAGACCATTTGGGTAAGGGGAGCGGGATGATCCTCTAATTGGGATGGTGCAGGTAGGGGTACATACGTTTTCCTCGGCGAGTTGAGTCCACAATTACACAGCTGCAAAATCAAAGAAATATAGTCAGCTTTTTGCATTTCCTTTATGGGCTCTTGTAAGGATTATGCAGTGATGGATTTGCCATGGTTTATATTTGGCTCAATGAAGGCCAGCCAAAGGCACCCTAACACAGATTTCACTCCACAAGCAAAAGAAGACAGTAAGAAGGGGAATTATACTAACCCCCCATGCTCCCTAGCTAGCGGGAGCAACTGCAAGTTCAGCCTACGAAAGCTAAAATCCCACTGACCGGTATGACCATCGGTGCTTTTGAAATAAGCACTGCCAGCCTTGGCCGTAGGCGGGATATACCAGCTTCCACAGCGCTCATTAGCAACCAGGGGTAAACCATAGTGGTCAGCGACCTCCTGTGCAAAAGCGGCATCGGTCTCAATAGACTGGAGCCGGTTGGCGACGGACAGCGCTGATTGACGCAGAGACGAAAGAGTCTGAGAGATTGACAGCTGCGCCGACGGGAAATGAAGGGACTCTAGTGTCGGGAAAGCATCGGAGGACCCCATGTTTGCTTTCTTTGGCTGGAGCTGTTGCCAAGTATATTTGGAATTCAAATATTGGTATCAAGTCGTACTCCGGGGTTGTACTAGGGGCCGTTTCGGGTTCGGCTGTGCAAAATGGCGATTTGGCCCGAGGCCCGTTGAGTCGTGCTGATTAAATTGGTTTTGATTTGATGAAGGGTTATGTTGCGGTGTTTTTTTTTTTTTTTTGTCTTCGGGTCAAATGTGAGGGAAGGCCGTTGTGGAATTATCTTTAGGATTTGAGTCTGGCCAATCATGGTGGTTGTATGAGGTGGACCCGGGTTCGTGCAATGTATGTATACAACACGCTGTGCTACATGGTTCCTGGTTGTGTAAATCTGTCTCTATTGGGATAGAATAATGAAATAATGGGTTAAGGTTCTACCAAGTCTACGCCAGATTCCGGAGTGTCATGCTCCGGAAATGATAGTACAAAGTATACTTCCAAGGTTGGGCACAACTCCCCCTGGCACGGAGATGATGATATATTAACCCTTTGATCAAGACAATAATAGAATGAGGTATAAAGCAGTCAAATCGCTCATCACTCACCGGAACTGGAATAGTACTATATGTACTCACTACCGAGGTAATGTTAATGTCGGGTTTTTCTCTTAAATTCCCGCCAAGCATGCTCTGAACGTCCAAGTGCATACCCCGTGCTCGACATCATCTGAGCGCGCCAGTTATTTGAGACGACACGGAAAAATGGACCAACAGGCGGAGCTTCCGGCCTGCATGCTTGTGTATGATTCTCAATCATTCCGTACCCCGGCTGCTTTTTCCGAATTGGAGTTCCGCCTCCCCTCGGAGGACAGTGAAAGAACAGTGAAAAGACGGGAGCATGGCCGTGCATGAGTTTGGACCTAGTAGGCTGATGTATAGTCGTATCCAGCCCTGGAGTGATGTCCAATCAAACGGCCCATTTGCAATCTAGAATCCTGTACGATCTAGACATCAGGTGAGAAGGTTACTTGCATATTTAAAGTCACTTGAACAGAGTACTCATAGAAGAATGAAATAACGGGATTGTATATCAAGGCAATTTTCAAACTCGGAAAACATTGAAGGGAATCGGTGAGAGAAAAGAAATGTGAGAAACTACGAGAAACTGCGAGGTGAAACCATTCGCACCTGCTCGGAGTAGAAAGAAAGACGCTAGTCCGTTTACGGACTAGTCCATTGTAGGTCTGTGCTTTTTTATTGGCTGAATGTCTGGCCGTCTCCGAGGTTCGAGGTACTAGATACCTGTTTTTGTACGATAAAATGGGGCCAATCTCAGGTATCTAATACTTCTAGCCCCACATCAGTGACCAGCCCCTCCCGCTCTGGCCCGGTTTCCCCTTGGAGATTGTGATCGCGGCGTCATTGCTTTTCGGGGTCAGCTCTTGCCTTGATTTAAATACTCCAGTCGCCTATTTCCTCAACGGCATTCCTCTTCTCTTTATTTGACCTGCATCCACCACTCTCCTAGACCATACTAGACAGATTCCACTTCTTCTCGCATTCCCCATCTCAATAAACAAACATCCCGGATCTACTCTCCGTACTTTCATCATGACTAAGGTGCGAGGATGGCGGTATCTCCCACGAGAGACCCACAGGTGCTAACTGGTACTGCAGATCACAGAAATCTTCTTCGATTGCGACAACACTCTGGTCCTCTCAGAGGAGCTGGCCTTCGAGGCATGTGCCGACCTGGCCAATGAGATTTTGGAGGCCAATAACCTCCCCGACCGTTACACCGGCGAGGAGCTCATCAAGGACTTTGTTGGCCAGAACTTCCGTGGCATGATCGTCTCCCTCCAGAAGAAGTACGACTTCGAGATCGATGCAGAGAAGCTGGAAGAATACGTCACGAAGGAAGAGGACAAAGTTATCGCCAAGTTGAATGCTAAGGCTAAGCCCTGTATCGGTGCCAACGAGGAGCTGGAGAAGGTTTTCGCGGCGCAGAAGTACGGCCTTGCGGTCGTATCCTCTTCCGCTTTGCGCCGCGTGCTCGCTTCCATCAAGAAGGTCGGTCAGGACAAGTTCTTTGACGAGGACAAGGTCTTCAGCGCTGCCAGCTCTCTGCCGAAGCCCACCTCGAAGCCCGACCCCGCTATCTACTTGTATGCTCTAGAGCAGGTCGGCAAGACTGCTGCTGAGACTGTTGCCATCGAGGACAGCAAGTCTGGAGCTCTTTCCGCGATTCGTGCTGGTATCCCCGTCATCGCCTACGTTGGCAGCTACAATGGCAAAGACACGCAGAATGCGATGGCGAAGGCCCTGACTGACCTTGGCGCAAAGACTGTCATGTACCATTGGTCTGAGTTTGAGGATCGTCTGAAGGATATCGAGGATGATGTTTCCGTTGATGTCCAGTCGAGCCTTTAAACGCACTGTCGCTGGTGACGCTTGCACGTTCACGATGTCATGATAGCGAGCGTATGGTCGTTATGGAGCTCTTTCTTCTATTATTTTCTGCTTTTTGCGCCACTCTATGTATCACGGACTCTTGATTTCTCTTGACGCTTTCCATTCTCAAGGGCTTTTGGATTTCTTTGACACAAGAGTGGCAAGACTTGTTTGGGATTGGACTGTGTCCAGTCATTGCTACATTCTTCTTTGCCTGGTGCACTTTTATTCAGTATCTTCCGTCTTTGCATAGACAGGTTTTGATGCGCAATGAGATACCATTTAACTATACCTTTTTATTAGTCTGTTCGAGTCTTTACTTCATGTCCCGTAAGATATAGCAATCTTTTCCATCCTAAGATCGAATACACTCGAGAAACATCGAAGACATCAATATCAGACTGATAAGATAAGGGCTAACCCCGCTTCCCCCGCCATCACCCCTCCCGAGGTCCCTCCGGTTGGGATTGGTCGCAGATCTAGCAACGTCAGTCTAGTACTCCATTGGACGGATAAATCATACGCCATTCAATCTCCGCCACTTGTTCCCACTCTTTCAATCTAAACCACTGCCAACCCGTTACAATGTCAGCTCGCACGCAGGCCAAGTCGAAACTCGTCTCGCGGGGACCGTTGGTGTGTTTACTCTAATTTCCCCGAGAGTCCCCTCAGCAATCAAGTCCCAATTTGCTATGTATAAAATAGATTTGGGATGATGCCACCAGTAGTACAGCGCTAGGCCATGACTGACAAGTTTTACCAAACAGGATCCCAACGAAGCCCGCTGGGCCCGCATGGTGAAGACAACATACACTGACCCCCTGGGTGTCGAGCGAACATGGGAATCAGCTGAGCGCACGGTAAGACCTATCCCGTTTTGTTTTCTGCTTATCCGTATTCTGCGCGTTGGTCGATGTCCGGGGTATATGCATGACACCCGGTGCAGGTATCAAAAATGACACGCCCGCAGGACTGCCACGAGGGCCACCTACGTGACAGACTAAGCTCCAGCCTCGTCTGAATCAGGAAATGTGGTTAGCACTAGTGGGGCTCCCCATCCTCGGGAACCTGTGCTCCAGGTGGCATAAACCCGGGCGTTGCCCGACGTACCAACCGAAACCACATGACCATTGGTTGCCTTGCAATGTAATGTGTATTGGATGCATTGGTCGATTCCATTACCATCCTGTTCAAGCAACCTTTTAGAGCCTATAATTTTGAAATTTGTATTTCGCATTTGATGCTAACTGCGTTTTCAGACTCGTCCTGCTGGTCTCGATCTCGATGGCGTTGGGATCGTCGCTATTCTGAACAAAGATACCGGCTCGGAGCTACTTCTCCAGAAGCAATACCGGCCGCCAGTTGATGCAGTTGTTATTGAGGTTCCTGCGGGACTCATTGATGCGGGTGAGACGCCTGAGCAGTGTGCTGTTCGAGAACTTAAAGAGGAGACTGGTTACGTTGGTGTGGCGGAGCAGACTAGTCCAGTGATGTATAACGGTATGTGAGCGCTGGCTGTCGGCTTTGCTTTCTTCTGCCTGCGTTGTTTGACCTTTTCGGGCGCTGAAAGCTGACGAATATATGTGACTTGGTCAGACCCAGGACTTTGCAATACCAACCTGCATATGGTCCATGTCCGTGTCGATATGTCTCTTCCTGAGAACAAGAACCCAAAGCCTGAGCTTGAGGATAACGAGTTTATTGAATGCTTTACTGTTCCTTTGGAGACGTTGTTTGATGAGATGAAGAAGCTTGAAAAGGAGGGTTATGCTATTGATGCCAGGGTTGGAACACTGGCTGAGGGGATTGAACTGGCAAAGAAATGGAAGTTGTGAGCTCGCAATTGTAGCATATCTCACTAGCTTGCAGTAGAGCAATAAGTGATACAAACAAACCTATATTGACACAAATCTACTATTGCCACTCAAAGCAACCCCTCCTGCTTCAACCCCTGATACAAAGCCCAAGCAGCCAAAGTCTTCCCATCCCTAAGCCCCTCCTTCCACAAATCCGCCAAAGGAACAACCTTAAGCGTAATCTTCTCCCCAGACTCTCGCAACCCTGTCAACTTTCCCTGCAACTCCTCAATCTCCTTCCGGGGCATAGCCTTCTGACACAAAAACAACGGAATAAACTCATCACTCCCGCCAGGAGACGGGTAAACAGCACTCTGCAGACGCTCACCATAACCAGGCTCCTGCGCAGCCTGCAGCGCCAACGAGGTCATATCAATTAAATCACCCTGCTCAACCCGCAGCCCCGTCTCTTCCTGTATCTCTTTCGCCGCACCGCCAGCAAACGTCCCGCTGTCATCGAGCATCCCAGCCGGGATCTCCGGGAACGACAGCGAGCCCGCTGGAATACGAGGCTGGATGGTCAGGATAGCACGCTTGTCATTTTCATTCGGGGAGGGTATATCATCCGGTCTGAGGATGAGCTATTCATAGAATTAGAAAAGAACGAAACAGGTTTATGTTTTCGATGGTGGGGCTGGGGCGTAAGATTTCTTTTTCACCTAGATGTCTACATACGTAGAGCATAAAGGGAAAATCCCTCTTATCGAGTAGAAATGGTTCAAGTTTGGTGGTTGGGGGACAACTCACCAACATGCCGACACTGCCACCCCGCAGAAATACGCTACCGGGCAAAGTCTCGCCCTGGCCATTCGATACCTCTGCTTTCAATTTGATGAAGCCTAGTCGCCCGCCACCGAAGCGGTCGACGGACTGGATATCGATTTTGCGCAGGACATATGGGTCACTGTGGAACTCGTGTGAGGGGTGTTCTTGTCGCGCGAGGGATTGCTGGAGGGTTGTTATCCAGATTTTGAAGGCTGGGAATGAGAGTAGATCATCCTGGCTTAGATCTGGGATGCTATTCACGTTGAGGTTTGAGTTGAGGATTGTGAATGTTGACATGGTTTTTGTCTTGGCTTTGATGCTGATGGTTGGTCTGTGTGTGGGGGTGGGCTGTGTTAGTTTTAGGTGTCGCGCGGCAAGGCGGAGGGAGTTCATTAATTTGGGTTGAGATCCCAGCCCTTGGGGTGTTTTACGATGGGATTGGTTTGGTTTGTGGGTGTTTTGGACACAGCGCGTGATGTTCATTGTTGCCAATGTTGCTTCTATGACGTCGTTGAAGGCTGGTACCCCTTTTCATACATGCACATACTAAATGGACATTTTACATATGTAGACATTGTATAATTACAGGACTCCCTTTGAATATGTAATTCATTCTGCTATTCCAAGGTTGTCAAACGACTGTCTCAAATGTGTTATGGATTCATTCTTGAGCCTGTTCGCAATTTTGGAGCTATCAGTCCTGGAATTCATATAGTTCCACATTTTATTAGAAACAGCGACTAGCGCATAGCTGGTATTCAGGGGTCAATTCTACCAGGATGCCTTCAGCGCTGCTATGTATTTTGATATCTCATCTTTTATATGTCTAGCACTCGTCGAGCCGCACTTGAACTTGACATTCCTTCCACTGTAATCTCAAGCTTTTATCCCTTTTAAGAAAGAATTCCTCCAATCAACAATTTCATTAGTCAATACAGTAGATTGGTCATCAAAATAGACTTTCCCAAGATTGCAGCTGCAGCTGCATCTCAATGTTGATGAGGCCCGACAGTCTCACAGACGACTTCCTACATAACGCACAAAGATTTACGACGTGTCTTGATGGCGACTAGATTTATATTTGCGGAGTTATAAAAAGCCTATATGCTATATGCTATACCAGTCTTTCTTTTCTGTGGGTATTCATATTCTTATATGCGCACAGATATCGCGGGTTCAGAGGACATGCACGTCACACAAGCTCCGTTGGCCTCTAAAGAGATGCAAGTGGGAAAAGATTTCAGCCGAGTACTAGTAGCGAATAGCGGTCAACAGTGTCTACAACTGTATCTGTCTGAAGTGAATCCGCTGGTCACCATTTATGTTCTTAGCTAGTTCCTCAATCTCAAAATAGACCATGGATTAATATGGCATCTACCTTGAATTGCTCATATTTGGGAAAACAAGGCGACCAGATGTCAGAGCCCTTTCAATAAACCCCGTCAATGGTTACATGGATTTGCCTCATACTCCAAAGGTCGCATCCACCATTCTCAAAACAAAGTAAAAGCATCCTCCAGGATCAAATGAGGGTAAACAAGACCGAGTAAACCCCAAACAGATGCACTAAAGACTCACCAATCGCATCATACCTTCCAAGGTAGCCGAGCACACACCCCTTTTCCATGCAACTAAGATCCTAGATCCCTGAACTCTAGAAGTCACGTAGAATTTCAGCCGTGTGGATTTCACCCGGGCGAAATCTGCAGCCAATCTTCCCCGCTTCGGCAAGACGCTAGAGCTCAACGCATGGTTCCATGCAAGCTTATTACACTAATTACACTAATTAAATATCGGAAAATCCAAGTTTATCCATTGTCGCATAATCTCTACTCCATACTAGGGTTTCCCCTGGGACAAACAGACCTTCACCCGGGTGATGGATAAACTAGTATCTTTCCTGCTTCCGCCCGTGTGGCTTGCAATATCACATCATCGCTCCCTTGCAGCTCCATTTTAAGTTGATTCCCGGGAAGGTCGAAATTAACGGGCTAGATCCCCTTTGTTCGGGAGGAAGTGGGGCGCGTAAGTTGCCTTGTAAATTGCGACCCAGGTGGTACATATGTATTAGGTGGCACAGGTTGTTTTGTTATATTCGATTATATATGTCTAATTGGATATTCAATAGAACTGAAACTGACTACATCCTAGGAGTATGGAGTACACGCTGTTGTTTTTATACTGGGCCCCTTAAAATGCACTCTTATTACGGGCGCTTAGGTGATAGGCTTAGGCAGCCCTGCCCAAGATTTCTGACAGGAAGTGGATTGACTAACGTCATCGTGCCAAGCCACTTGTTTTAGTTTCGATGGATTCAAAGTCCAGGCTTGGAGAGATTCTGTACGAGGTGGCTGATGTTGAGTATTCAAATTGTACCCTACAAAGTCCGCGTTCGTGTTAGGCCCACCACATCGTAACTTGTATTGGATATGAGTGTTAAAGCGATTTCTAAGTTTAGAACGATGTATTACTGTATCTTGACTCAGGTATAGATAGAGATAGGAAATATTAGGTAGCAGTATAACCGGCCATAGCTCCGATCTCGTCCAAGTCGAGTCATCACCTAGGCAGTTTGGCAATCTAACAAAGCCATGTGGTCCACTACTAGTGGATAACCCGTTGGCAGCTGTGCATCTGCCCATTTGCAAGTCTGTTGCATGATGGCCTGTCACCGGACATACAAGAAACCCTGTCCACTGGTGATTCAACAAGGCGGCTAGCGATGGTGTGCCCACAATATATTCTGTAGCACAGACGACTTGTTGACCAAGAATTGCCTCATTCTGGGGTGAACCGAAGAGGAAAAGCGGTAATCTTCACTTCATACTCAATGCGAGAGCGAAATCGCTAAGCCCACAAGGTCCATCCCAGTGCCTAGACGGGCCAACGGAGGTCAAAACAAAGGCTCTTTGGCCGAAAACGCCATGGCCCATGCTGAAGCTTGGTCAAAAGAGCCGGTGTGGTCGAATTCGGCGTTAGGAGCCAAATAGCGGTGACGGCGCAAACAATGCCCTAGGGCTAGCGCTGCAAGGGCAACCGGGCTCGCTCCTTGACCCGGCGGCTTCCCCAAATCATGAGACGCTGACTGTCACATCTAAATGGTATTGGGAGATGATCTGGAGGCTGTTGGTCGATGACGGGGTAGACTTGAACCCTACGACCGTTTGGTGAGGCTGTCAGATAACCGAGAGATCAGCTGTTTCATATAAGACCTATTTCTTCAATCTCTTGCAGATCTTGATCATAGTTCAGCCTAGTCATGCATATGAAAAAAAAAAGTGAGGCAGAAGATATGGACCTGGGGTGCGCAGGGCGGCTATTACCTGTCTGCCTCTCTTAACAGGCGCGGCTAAGCTTTGCATCAGGGGCCATGGAACCATTCAAGAAGAGGTTCGAATGTTCCAATGAAACAGTTGCATGAGAATCGGAGAAAAGGGGCATGGAGAAGCAATAGAAATAATAAAAAATAGCTGAAGGCAACCTTCGTATGGTAAATATAATACCCAGCCACTCCGTACCGGGGCTGAATGATAGGCGCACATGTGTGTGATCGGCATCCCCCCGGGATCAGACAGGACACCCAGGCAGTTCCCAGGTTGCCTTCAATTGTGGATTTTGATGTTCTACGCTTCTACGTACATTTAATATAAATAAACGGTATTCCATATCTCGATTCCTTCATGACAACATGTGAAATTTGAACATCTCTCTTTTTCGTGCGTTCGCCACTCCCAAGGTGCAACCGATAACCTAATTCTCCCTAGATGGTTGAAATGGCTGACAAGCCACTGTGCCGTAAGGAGGCAAGACCGACTCGGCGCAATTTTTACAGCCTGTTGGATGCCAAGACAAAATTCTCAGGCAGAGTTGCCCGTAACGTGTCACCTAGGTATGTTGCGACCACCTGGCTGTTGTTGCTTATCTTTTGACTGTTCATCCAGGCGAACTTTGAAAAGACTATTGTCAGAAGAATTTATCTCTGAATCAATGAGTACCCACGGCTGCTGCTCCATCGCCACGCCGATATCCAGTTCTCGGCCAAAGTCCACGGGCGTCCTAGCAGACGATTGCACTATGGAAACGCTCAGTAGTCATGGCATGCGAGCTCTGAGAAGTCCCGCTTGCACCAGTGTAGACCATGTCGGCAAATCTCGTCGCCGGGTCTCCAGAGATCCTCGGCGGCTGTCGGCTTCGGCTTCTCAACACTTGAAGTCCGGCGTGTCTCAATGTATCAATAAACACCCCACATATCCAAAAACTGAGATCAGTGCTCCCAGGCTGGAAGAGGAACCGAAGCTACCTCAAGCCCTTGCGACACGTCCTGAATTGCAAAGATCACAGTCAACACCCATTGCTGTGCACAGTCAAAATGGTGCTGGTTTTCAGAATGCTTCCCACACTACCCAAATGCAAGCGCAAGTGCAAGAAACACAGCACACGGAAAATGATCAAGTATCAAATCAAAATGTGGAGATGATGGGTGGAGAGGCAGTCACTCAGGAACCAAAGCCTCATGAAATGTTTAGGCAACCGGAGACCCACGCCATCACCGAGGAGCAACTGATCAACGAAGTGCGCGGAATTTATACCGGACTTGTCATGGTGGAAAAGAAGTGCATTGAGATCGACAGGCAACAAGCACAATCAAAGGCCGAATTATCACAGCCTCAGTGGCAAACGCTCGTCTCGCTACACCGAACATTACTTTACGAACACCATGACTTTTTCCTCGCCTCCCAACACCCGTCAGCTGGTCCTGTTCTTAAAGACTTAGCCGATAAGTACGCTATGCCGGCGCGCATGTGGCGGTATGGGGTGCACTCCTTCTTAGAGTTATTACGCCAGAAACTCCCCGGCTCGATGGAGTATATGCTCGATTTCATCTACCTCTCGTACTCGATGATAACACTACTACTGGAAAGCGTGCCGGATTTCAGAGAGACTTGGATTGAGTGTCTAGGTGACTTGGCACGGTACCGGATGGCCGTGGAGGAGTTCGATAAGAAGGACCGTGACCTCTGGGCAGGGGTATCGAGGTATTGGTATAACCAGGACCGAGACCAAGAAAATGGCCGTATCCAGCATCATCTTGCTGTTTTAGCTCGCCCGGACGTTCTCCAGCAGTTTTTTCACTACACGAAAGCATTGATCAGTGTGCGCGCATTCCCAAATGCTTTCGATAGCATGACCCAGCTTATCACTCCTCTGATGAATATGCAGAAGGGAAGTTTGAGTACTTTATTCGTGACAACTCACGGTGCGCTTTTTATGCAAGCTCCGGTTGAGGAATTTGTCTCTCGAGCGAGTGTGTTTCTTGCTACTCTCCGTAAAGAAATTAGCCGGGTAGGGCGACAGGGGCAGGAAGGTGTCCAACTCACCTCTTGCAATATCTGTGCGATATTCCAATATGGGAGGAAAGGGGTGATGGAAATAGATTTGAAATTGAAGTCGCGCAATCCCACGGCAGAGGATCGGCTAGCGGCAATGAAGTGGGCATCGAGTACAGCCACAACAAAAACACCTATGCACGCCATATACAATGATATTTCGTCCCAGCTCGCATTCCGGGCGAGCTCTCTCACGTTTCACACGTTGATCGTTATGCTCGGCCAAATCGGGGATCCAAACATGTATCCGAGTGTGCACATCTCTATGGCATTTGTCTGGTGTCTGACGCTCAACCCGGCTGCTATACAACGACTGGAACCGCTGATTCCGTGGTCGTTACTTGCAAGTTATCTAAACACCTTGTTTTGTCCCGACACAATCATTTCGAAGATCGAGGATGAATCATTCCCTCTTCTTGACGACTCAACTATACAACAACTACCGGAGGACTTTTTGATTAGAGGACAGGCGTGGAGCCGGGTTTACTACCCAGAAGGATTCTTCCAGGGGGCTCCTCCAGAAGACGACAGACCACCAATAGAAGAACATTCGACGGTGATTCCTAGAAGACATCGATGTCTTTGGCTTGGAGTGAGAATCGCAACTGTCCGTTTTCCCTGTCCTGTCTGCGCTGTCCTGTCTGCGCTGTCCTGTTGCTCGGCCCCTATTAGCATATTGAAAACTGACCATCTATCTCATACTAGTACACCCGCTGGATGACATACGATCAGACGCAACGGTTCATACCCACCCGACTAGCAGATGAACTTGCGCCAATGGCTGAATCTCCCGCTTACCTCTATGGCAATCCTTACTCACTAGGCACTGAGACATCACCCTCCTCCGATCAGGAGATGCAGGAGGTTTGAAAACGCGGTTGGGTGACTGCTGGCTCTGTGGATTCCGTTATGGCGTAGGCTGTGCGTCTTGGCAGATCAGTTTGAGGCTGGTGGGATCCTAAGGGTTTCTTTTTTTCTTGTTCGAACAAGTGCTCAAGCCTTCTTGAGCAAATCTTTTGGGCCCTTTCCGTACACGAAGCCAGAGAGTGGATCCTTTCCTTTCGTTATTACCAGACAGGAAATTCATGAGTCGCCCTCGACTACACGACAGATATCAGCTATCAGATTACTTCCCGGACCAACCCTGGAACGCATGCATGCCTCCGCCTGGACACCACTATCCAAGGACTGGACCGTTTGGAATATCCGGATTATTGCATCGATTACCATGGATTTATGGGAACTTAGCCTGTCCCGGGATGCTCTTGCTTCTGTCCATCCGGCTTCACTATGATTGGGAACATAGCCTGTCCCGGGATGCCACGTTTCTGTCCGTCCAGTTCTATAATAATCGGGAGCTTTCGCAGGCCTTTTAATCAGTTTCCAGACATGGGCGACATTCAAAAGTGATTGAATCTGTCTTGTTGGGAAACAAGACTCCAGCTTCAATCGCTTCCTGGACTTGGATTGTTGCGTGCTCCTTCTGTCCAGAAGGGGCACATTCAGAGCTATTACAAAGAAGCCTTGGCTTCTCAATGCGTTGTTTTGAACTTGCTAGTTGGACGAATGAGTGTGGAGAGAATAACAGACACGAGACAGGGGAAGCAAAATGATCGAGATGAGAAATGAGATGATAAGAGAAGGAAAGTATTTGAATGAAACCTGGAAATATGGAAGCTTTTAGTGACAGTGCCCTTTCCTATTTGGGAAGTGTCCGCATATAGTATATACACCCCCTTGTCCTTCTCCCCAACTTCCGAGACTTTCTTCTTTAACCCCATATCCATTACTTACTTTTCAATGGCCCTTCTAGTGGCCTATGGATTGCAGCATGCTCAGAGAGTTCAAGCACCTGTTCTCCCTAAGCCAATTTCTTTAAGGTTGCTATACCTTGCTAGAGGCGCCACTCTAACTTTGCCCATTGAAGTACATTTTGAGTCCGCATATTTAGGAACTGCGCCATTCGATAGAGCAAGAATCGGGTCTTGTATGCGACAACGTCTCTTCCAAATGAGCTACCCGTGGACAATATACATTAATTGTAATAGAACAAAACAAATAGATTAATATACCTTCTAATATACCTCCAGGGCTTTTAATATAAGTTCTAATATAGTTTAATTAGTGTCTACGAACCGTGGCTCCCAAATGTGGATCTTTTCCATATCGGCTTGCGTGTTGCCGATAAAAGGCCAAGCTGGCGATTATCAACTAGCAACATTCCTCCCCCTCTCTTCTGCCTTCTCTCTCTTCAAATGTTCAAATGGCGAGGATCATTCTGCATCTACCTCTATGATTGATCCCTTTCTCTCTCGGACCTAAGTGCTTGCCTCCCTACGGCATCACTCACTCCCCATTCCGCATCTGTTCCGTCTCCGCATCTGACGTCCAGCTCGTCACTCCACAATGGCGGCAGCTTGGGGCGAGGTCTGTCGCCAATGCGTCAATTCTGCGGTGGAAATCCCAGTCCAGATCTTACTCATTGCTTCCATAGCCAGTTTGCTGGGCCTGTTTGTCCTGGTGAGTCCACGTTTCCCCCACTCCGCTTGTACCAGCCAGGTCGCGCGGCGGTACCCCAGACACGCGCAGCCCCAATTGCAAGTTACTGACCTGTCAATTCTTCGTTCTATTTCATAGTTCTCATTATTCATATTTTTCGTTGCGCCGGTCCCACGAGAACCCCTCCCAGAAGAAAAGAAGTATAGAACCCTCGCCAAAGATGGATCCGTCACAGATCCCGAACCCCTACCCTGCTGGCTCGAAAGCCTAGACGCCAAAAAGGGCGACAAAACCACCACAACCGACACAATCGCACCAGCCGAGCTATTCATGTCCGTCGTCGTACCAGCCTACAACGAGGAAGACCGGTTAACCGGCATGCTGGAAGAAGCCGTCAACTACCTGGAGCACATGTACGGGGACACAGCCAGCGCGATCGCCAACTCCAGCGCAGGAACAAGGGAGACGCGCTCGATGCGCAAACGCAAGCCGAACGGGGATACCACCAGCGACGCCGCAGTCTCGGCCTCAGACCGCGGCTGGGAGATCATCCTCGTCTCGGACGGGTCGACAGACCGCACGGAGGAAGTGGCATTCCGGTTCGCGCGCGACCACCAGCTCTCTCTGCATCCCAAGGGACACGCGGGTCCGTGGACACCACAGGCTGCGGAGGGCGTCCATATCCCGCCTGGCACGATCCGCGTCGTGAACTTGACCCATAACCGCGGCAAGGGTGGCGCGGTCACGCACGGTATGCGCCATGTCCGTGGGCAGTATGTTGTCTTTGCGGATGCGGACGGAGCGAGCAAATTCGAGGATCTGGGGAAGCTTGTTGGGGCTTGTCGGGATGTGGAGGATGCGAAGGGGAGGGCGGTTGCTGTTGGATCGCGGGCGCATATGGTTGGGAGTGAGGCTGTAGTTAAGGTATGATATTTGATGTCTGAGTGGGATGTTTTGCGTGGATTACTGACTTGCTCGATAGCGATCCAAGCTTCGGAACTTCTTGATGCACTCGTTCCATTTGATCCTGTGGCTCATGACGCCTCCTAAAACGGCTACTGTCAAGGATACGCAGTGCGGGTTCAAGCTGTTCTCCCGCAGTGCGTTACCTTATATTGTGCCGTACATGCATTCCGAGGGCTGGATCTTCGACGTTGAGATGCTCATGCTGGCTGAGTTCGCTCGGATCCCTGTGGCTGAGGTGCCTGTGGGATGGAGGGAGGTTAAGGGTAGCAAGTTGAATGTCTTGCGAGACAGTATTGGCATGGCTTGGGGTCTGGCTGTTCTGCGGGCAGCTTGGTCGCTGGGTGTGTATAGACAGCGATGATCAGGTTTGGAACTTGATTATTCCTGATATTTTCGAACAATTTTCTATAGCGAATATATTGCATCTTGGTCTTTTGGAGACTCGCCTTTTTTGACTTGGCCGTAGTGGATGATTCAATCGATTTCCGATATAGTTCTGGGTTGATAGGTGTGCATTTTCCCTGCCCGAAAGAGCTTAGCCTCTACATATGTATGTATCATTGGATCAAAGGTGTATATCTTAGTTGATCGACTAAATTGAATATAATGACTTTTGGTGTAGAATGTTAAAATGCCACGTTTGCATCACTCCGTATACTCAACAGTCTGCATCTGACAGATGCGCCCATGGCATGTTGCTCAAGAACAGCGTACTTGAGCCATTAGATTACACGTGTACATTTGCAAAGTCCTGGATGGTACTTGGCGTTAAGATTTCTCCTCCAATACATAGTTCAGAAGTAAAAACTCATCGGCTCCACTAATACGTGGGTCAACAGGGTCAAGGATCAGCCCATTTAAAGATATAAAAACTTTGCAAATGTATCCATGGTTCAGGATCCAGGAACAGCCCTGTATGTATGTAACTACGTATGTAGGTAACTACATGTAGAGACCTAATTAAACGACTTTGAACATTCGCCGAACTTTAACACCCGGCGAAGTATATCGGCCTGGAGAATGCCGAGAGTATCTCGGCATTTCATATAAGGGGTCATGGTCTGATGCATCTTATCGTCTAAGTACGGTGTACAGATCTCTATTTTTGTTTGACTTTTTCTGATCAAAAAAATTCTGACGGTGGCGACACATCTATAGCGTATACACCCGAGTGGTACCACCATTTAAACGGGATTAACAGCCGCATTTCGCACGAATTCATCTATTTGCTCATTCTTCTAAGGTTCTAAGCAGATATGACGAACCTCACTCCATCAATACCACCATCCCGGCTTCTCCAACTCCCAGCCGAACTCCGTCTCAAGATCTACGAATATGCACTCGACGTCCCAAACGAGTATCTAGTCAGCAAACCAATGATCGTACTAGGCGATCACGGCAACACCTTCACATCCCGCGGCCAATACCGCGCCTTATCAATGAGTCCACACTGGGTCGGCGAAGACGGCACCGCACGCAAGTTACTAGCGGTGAACCGACAACTCCACGACGAAGCCGAAGACTACCTCTACTCAACACACACGCTCTTCCTCCGCAACTCCTTCAACCTCGACCGACTAGCCGACTTCCTCGACACGCTCAGCGCAACCGCCCGCGCCCGCATCCGCAGCGTCGGCTTCGAGGTCTTCTTCTTCGTGCACACGCAGACCGGCGTGCCGAAGCGCACGCTCAAACAATACGAATCCGCGGCGCGGCTTCTGTCGGAGAAACTTCCCCGCTGGAATAGTGTGCTGCTTTACCTCGATCCGCGGTACTATTATCCGTCGGCGAATGTGGGTGGGAGGGATCTTACGGCTCGGGGAGTGTTTGATCTTGCTACACGCTTCGGCGCGTTGTGTAAGGATGTTAGTTTCTATCCGTTGCCGAATGGGGATCAGCATTTGCTTGATGAGGCACAGCAGTTTGTTTGGCGGAGTCGGTCGCCGATGAGACAAGATGGTCGGTCTATTAAGGGGTGTTCGGCTTGGTCTTTGGATTTCAAGAAGAAATTGGTTCCAAGTCGGCTCCCGTCCGCCTCGTCTATTTGCTGATTTTCCCTTTTTCCTTTTCCCTTGTTTCTTTCTTTTTTTATATATATCCTTTTGAATTTTTGGTGTTTGATTTGACAGCTTTTAGCATTCACCTCGATTCTTGACTTTGTGGCTCCGCTAGCCATGCTAGCCCTGCGCCATGACGTCTGAGCGCGGATTATACTGGTCAACTGCATGTTTAAGGTCGAATGTGGCACATGGCGCAAATGGCGTTTTTCAATTTCTCCATTCTTCCATGTTTATTTTACTAATTCAGCGCAGGGGGCGAAATCTGGGCATACATTTACGGATATACTGCGCTTGTTGATATATACTTACACACATAGATGGCCTCGAATTAATACAAATCACTTTTACTCTCATTTCAAACAGTCTAATAAACAGAACTTATTAGGATCAGACCTTGAATTTTCTTTGTTGCTGATCTTATAAGTACATAAGTAGGATGGCCCATCCTCATACTGTATTTGCTCTGCAATATATATATCTGACATTTGGAGTGAAATGTTCACTTCACTCTCACTCCCCTATTTGATCCTTTAAACAATATATATAAACTACGACATGGGTAGATCTTACATCTTATTAATGACATTTCCTATTAGAGTCCATTTGACGTCATAAGCTGTGGTCGGATCCGTTCACTATCTTCGTCGGTTGCCTTCTTTTCCATTGTAACCTCCATTTCCCCGGAATTTGTGGGGTTCATATGATTCAGTCCGATATTCCTTTCTTTCTTACTTATCTCTGGGAATTTCGTACCTGAAAGCTACCCAAATCCTAAATCTGCCCAAACCATTTTAATCTACGGACGTGACCCAAGGCCTGACATGTGCCATATTGGGAACCTCGCATGAAATTCCGTCGGAGTGCTCTGAGCTCATTGACCGCTTCTAGGAACTCCACTGGTCAACGTGGGAAAGGCTTTGCAGGTTGGGCACGATTGTGATTATCGTGTTACTATCGTCCACGGTACTATCGTGCATGTCCACCTCTATCCCTAATAGATCCTTATCTGCCGATTTGCGCTCATCGTGAGAAAAACACACTTCGGACACAATGAAGACTACCAAATTACTAGAGGGCCACGGAAGTCATTACAAAGAAGTACGCTTCTCTCCGACCGAAACCCCTATCCGTCGCACAAAATCCGTTTCAGCCACATTCCCTCCTGTCATATCAGGCTACGGCCGAACCGCATTCCAAGACTCGGCGCGGGTGAATTCGTTCGCCATGGATACTTCCTATATCGACCAATCGCGGGCGCTTCTCCAGAGCCAACGGCTGAATTTTGAGACGGAGAGGGAATTGTTCGCGCAGGAGCGACGGCTGTGGGAGAAAGAGCGGGCGCTATTGCGATCGAAAATTGCCGAGCTGGAGGAGTTAGTGAGGGGTCAAGGGAGCAGAACAAATCAATTGGGATCTGAGGCGGCCAAGCTTGTGCTTGCAGGTGGAATATCGCAGTATAACACAAATTGCTTCGCAGCTCAGGTGTGGGAGGGGACAAGTCCAGGCAGTCGACCAACAAGAGTATTCTCCGACCACGAATCTCCAGACCAAAGCTATCTATCGCCGATCTCTGAAAATGGAAACCCGCCATCCCTTGATCGGGCCCTTTCCCCCCAGTCGCGACAAGTAGACCGTTCTGCAGCGCCGAGTCAGCCGGTGCCGATCGAAAAGCTCGACAGCACGCTGGATGGCATCACGCTCAAGTCCACGGCGCTGCCACCGGCCGTGGTAGCTCGTGTGATCACTCCGCCCTCCCCGTCGCCCCTGGTAACCCCTCCTGACACTGCCCCTTCAACCGCTGCAAGGCCGCCCATCGAACACCGAAACAGTCTCAAATTGAAGCTGTCAGAGCTCGGCCCGCCCAATGAGAACTTGCTCCGCCATGCAGGTCACACCCCGATGGCGATCATCGACATTGATGATAGTCGACGGTCCACCCAGGAGGGGACTCCCCTCGAGGTTGCCTCCCAGGCTGAGGAGGCTCCATTTGCGCCCGTGGCGACGAACGTTCATCAACCTTCCGAAAATGAGATCTCCTACTTTCCGGATGTGCCAGAGGACCCCGCTCTCCAGGGGCCTCTCGGTCTGATTAATGATGAGGAGCATGACTCCAAATTTTTGAATCAACTCGATCAGAAACTCCTTGATCAAGCGAAAAATATTCTGGGCAGCTCGATTGAATCGGCTGATCCTAATGAAACTGATCCTGAGTCTGAGTTCACTCGCGAAGAGGAAGAACCTGAAATCAAATTCAAGAAATCTACTAATTTTGGCACTGCATTTGGAATATCGAACTCGAGTCATGTCTAAGGAAGCACATATTTTTCGCATCTACGCTTGGATCTTTGTGATGTTGTGTGATAGATCCCATGTCTATTTTGGATCTCTTGATTTGCTCTTTTCATGGAGTATATGCTTTTGATGCTGGAACCTTTTTTTATATCTTCTTTCTCCCTTTTGGCGAAATACCTTACGAGATTATGATCTATGGCGATTTGTGCAATACAACCTCATTTATTCCAATTGTTTCAGATTTCTTTCCAGACTGTGCTTTTTTGGGTTGCCTTGACTTGAAGATAGTCGCAAGTTGCATTTGGACTCACCTGGGAGTTCCTTGCGTGTGATGTATATGCATTCAATTTAAATCCCATACCCTGATTGGTTCCTGGGCAAGTCTCCTGCAGTTAATGTTTCTGTGCCTTATTGGCTTATCCCTTGCATCTATACCGATTAGGGACCTTTCTTCCCCATGCACGTGTTTTCGTATACTCCAAACTCCATCTGCATCCCAATGGAAATATCCTGTCCTACATGAGCTACTACAGCTCAGAAGCTTGGGGTAGAGCTCGTGCATAAGCTTTACGCTGCTCAGGGCATATCGGGTCCCTCGACAGAGCTGCAGGTCCTGACTATCGAACCATGCTGCTTGCTAATTTCCAATGACTTGGTTCCAGACCCCCTAAGACCTGATGTCTCTCATGATTTCCTTTCCCGGCAGCTGCCGTTGACTTTGTACCTTGCAGATCACTGCCCTTGTGGCTTTTTTAGATGAGTGCCACCAAGCATTAGTTTGTGCCTTGCAGAAATCTCCCTATCTGGTCCTATCTGGTCCTGGATAGAGCCCTTGGCTCTCTATCCCCATACTTTTCAAGTGTATACTCTTCTTGGAGGCCAAAAAGTACATAAGGGTCCCTGATCACGCCTACTCTTCCGTTCTTCATCAAGCATCACAGTCTCTAAACAGTCATTCGCTTTCTCTCTCTCTTTCTCAACTCTCTTTCAATCACTTTATCAACTTGACATTTTCAATCTTCGGCTTTATTTAATCAATCTCCATCTTCCTGCTTCCAAACCAACAAAACAAACCAAACTACCGCAACAATGGTCTCCACTACTATCAACTTCTCCGGCCTCATGTGCCTGGTCCTTGCTCTCGGCCCTGCCAACGTGCTCTCCGCTCCCCAGCTGCCCGCTCTCCCATTCCCGGACATGATGAACCAGGCCCCCGAGACCACCAACCACGGCCCAGGCAACAGCGAGACCTCCGCCGGCAGCGGCGTCAACGTCGGCATCCCAGGCGGTCCCTTCGTGAACGCCGGCGCCGGATTCCACGACTCCCACCGCGGCCCCTGCGGCCCAGCCTCAGGCTCTGACCAAGCCGCCGGCGCCGGCGTCAACGTCGGTATCCCCGGCGGGCCCAGCGTCAACGTCGGCAATGGTATGCACCACCACGAGGACGGCTATCCTTGCCCCGAGCCTCCTATTGTCGTGCCCACTACCACCACTGTCATCCCTCCCCCCGAGACTGTCACTCCCCCCGTTGAGACTGTCATCCCCCCCATTGAGACTGCCCACCCTCCTACCTGGACCGTCCCTACTATCCTCCCTCCTCCTACCTTCACCACCCCCATCTCCGTCCCTCTCACCACCGCCCCGCCCGCCTGGGCACCCTCCTCCACCCCTCTGATCCACCGTCCTGCGCCCACCGCATCGGCCTCGCCTTCCGCCGTGCCTTCCGCGCCTGTCCAGCCCGTCTTCAACGCCGGCTCTGCCCTGCTTCCTGGATCCGTTTTCGCAGTGGCTATTCCCGTTATCTTGGCTTTCTTCAACTAAAGCTGCTTTGACATTTACCGAACACGATAAAAAATGGCGAAAATGACACAGATAGACCATCGTCAGCGACATGGTCTATCTAATGATTGATCGGACCTGCGTATCTTTTTTTTACATCTGTATTCTTGTTTACTTTTCTTTTTATAATTTGTCTTCGTCGGCTGGTGTACTCACCCCCAGGTTCCATGTATCTTCTGTGCTCAGTGAGGGCCGATATTTTTTACTTGACTATCATGCTTTTTGGCCCTTGTCCAGCTACTGCGGATGGTTGTCCAATTTGTTCACTTTGGGCGTCCGCGCGTGCTTTGCACTATTCGGAGTTCTTATGTGGTTTACTGTTACTTGTGGTTTTTGATGTTACTCTCAATTGGAATATATTATTTTGATATACTATCGATCTTCAAGTTCTATTATGTTCTGTTAAGTTACATTCAGTGGTTCCAGTGGGGAGAAATGCTTTTATATACGACCGGTATCACGCACCTTTCTTAATAGGAAACCACTCGTATACCTTCCGCTTTAAGACTATATAGTCGGCCGCTTGTATGGCGGTAGTCTTGGTGGTCTACCCAGGTACTCTTCCCCGATAGCCCTTTTTTATGTCCTTTTTTATGTCTTTTTGGGTAGTCTCAGTTGGTCTATTTAGATATCTGGTGTGCAGAAAAAGGTGGCAGGAGGCTTAATTTGTGAAACGGACTTTCTATACATGTATAACCTTTGAGATTATATTGAACTTGAATTTGAATATGTACTTAGAATGGTCAGACAGAAACAAAGCCTTGCCCCCATCTCAATACAAACATCCATACATGTATCTATTTGATAGATCGACCTTCTCTATTTCCTATCCTTGTTAGTTCAACTTTCGTCCCTCGGGCTTACTCCAGGAATGCAAGGGGCTCTGTTGGGGCTCTGTTCTGATCTCGCTTTGCAAGACGCCTACTCTGGAATCTTCACAGATCGTGGTAAAATTGCCATGGGAAAACTCCCAAAGCTAACGAAGATAATACACAGCAAAAGCAACCCAGAAAGGGGCAAAGGAGATTATCCGTGCTCCCAAAAGCAGATTAACGCCAAACTCATATCATATCATGCATATCACATTTCGAAAATTAAGAACAAGGGAGCAGCACGCCAGATCCTAGCCACTCTCCAGTCCAGTTTCTCTGAAAAAATATAGCTGCCTGGAAAGTAAGGATCGGATAAGACGAGTCTGGATCCCATTAAAAGAAATTATACCCCCATCGTAAAGTCGTGCTCAATGCCCGGCGTCACACTGGCAATGAACTTGAGGAACACAACTAGGTACTGGTCTACCCGGATGGCAACCTGTTCTTCCTCATCGCGTTGTAGCATTTCCCACTCGTCTCCGCCAGGCTGTGCGTGGTGGGAGTCCCCGAGCGACATATTCTTCGTCTCATCCACCAGGCCTTCCAATCCGCCGCCTGCCCGAAGAACACGGTCCGCTTCCTCGCGTGACTGCGTCTGCTTGAGCTTGTCGCGGCGGAGCTTGAGTGCAGCATCGGCACGATCTAAAAGTGTCTTCATCACAGAGGCGTGGCGGCATGGGTGTACACTGGCCATCTTGACGCTGCCCTCGAACCATGGGAAGTCCTCTAACGTCACGGTCTTGTCTTTGTAGTCGCCGACGATATCCTCCATCATCAGATGTGGCGGAAGCGGTTCGGATGGCGACAAATAGCCGGACAGGTAGAGGCGGGGTGTGCGGTAGAAGTTAGAGTAGGTAATGTAGAGGGTGTAAGTGCGGAGAGATCTGGAGCGATAGCAAGCCACAGGTTAGAAAAGAGGGCAAGGTGAAGTTGAAGACAGGAAAACGGTACTCACGGTGTCCCTGACTGATCATCTGTCTCTCGGATGATGGCTTCCTCATCATCGTCTTCATCCTCCATATCGGGGATGTCATCATCCTCCTCCTGCTCGCCCAGATTTCCAGATTCATCGACGGTTCGCACGTCACGAATCCGAGCTTCTTGTTTATCATGGTCTACCCCAGCGTCACGACCACCACCAGTCCGCAACCATCCATCCTCCCCATTGTCAGCCGCTGTGCCTTCGCCGCCGTCGCCGCCTGAGAGGAAATCCCTCACGATCTCATCCTCGAGCCCTGCATCTCCGGCAAAGTTGTCATTCAGCCTCCGATGACATGGTACTCCGCGAGTGACCAAGAACTGCTTGCCGTCTGGAAGGTAGGATACTCGTTTTGCCGGACTTGATGCGTCGGCCCATGACCATGTGGGGAACTTGTAGACTAGATAATCTCCGGCGAGAACAAACTCCTCTGGGGTGATTTGGCCGGTGTTGCGGAAGGTGGAAGTGCGTGATACCGGGGCCAGGCGGTCCCGCCAGGTTGACAGTGTAGAGTGTAGGATATTCATAGTGTTTCACAGGTGAGAGTGAAGAGAGAGATACGAAAGAAGCGGCGGGGGTAAATGATAAGCGGTGGAGCACATGATCCGCCCCGCATCCACGGGTGAGCGTCATTTTGAACTGATATCCACGTGATGGTACCTGCTTATGTAAGAACGTTATTTTCCCGAGCCCAGGTGATAGGCAGCCTCCAAAGGTTGGAATTTTGACTGACTTCATCTAGTAAACTATTCTAGTTCAGCATCCTTTCATTTTCTCATTAATATTTATTTATTTTTGCCAGAATAAAGTCATGGCTTGGGCATATAAATGTCTGTATCAAGTACAAAGGGCTAGTGTATCTGCCCTAATAGAAGGAGTAAACGCCATCTCCATATCTGACCAATTCCTATACCAAGACAATGATCCTTTTTGATTACGAAAAGTTGTTCAAAGTATCATATCTCAACTTCTTGAAGCAAGATTATTGTTTGAGATCCACATTGTAACCTACTATATATAAATAAGATACGTGAGGATTCTTGCACTTCTACTCTGTATAAAATCCTGGCTCTTCTCTCAGATGAATTTCTCTATGTACTATACGTCCACTTATAGGGCTTTCATATCCTATAGCATCCTTAGTCTTTAGTTCTCGGTGCTATAGCCTACCTTGTATGCATACATGAGGTTGAGGCTGGGGAAGAGTGTGATTGTCAGTCTTCACCGTCGCTCAGCAGATAATTTGAGTATTCTAGGCACAGTGCATATTGGTGTTTGTTATTTGCAACTACGTCTTGTTTGTCAGGAATTTTATAGCCTATAATTACATTGCCAGCCACTTACTTTCCTAGGAAGTCAACTGTCTTCCTTTTCCCTACTCGCTCGAATCATCTACTTTTGCGATCATCCGGTCAGCCAACCACTTCTCTTAGAAAAATATTTTCTTCATTTGCTGGAGCTATGCTGACACGATGAAGCATATCATAACCAGATACACTAGCTGAAGGTTTATTTTGTCCCTTTACAATCATGGCTGGCCGTGGAAACCGGCGATTGCGCGGCCAAGGCCATACCAGCAATCCAGACAGGTCGAACAACTTCGGAACCCGTAACCAAAGCGACAAAATCTGCAGGCAATTTCAGCGTGGAAATTGTACCTACGGCTCGACTTGCAAGTTCTCGCACGACCCGGCTAGAGCTAGCGTATCTGAGCCTAATCCCACAACTGATGGTTCGGCCCGGAAACGATACTTGGACTGGAAGAAGATTCTGAGAAAAAGTTTCATCGGGGTCAGATCTCAGAGAGGACCAGAAGAGATCCTTCAACTATGGGCAGGAGCGATTGAAATACTTGATAGTGAAAATACAGGGGACCAACAGTTCCTTGTTAGAGACCTCGTGGATGACGATCTTGATGGACACGGGTTCATACTGGCAACTATCGATACAACCGGCCAGGACTCAACTCGCCATATTCCTGTCTATGTTGAGCCATTTCTCAAAGTCATTACCCATCCTTCCCTTTTGGATTGTCTTTCTGTTGATTCATTTGTTGGTTCTATGTACGCAACCTTTGGTGGCCCGAATGGAGATCGAGCAATCGGGTTTTTGGAAAGCGTTTGTCGCTGCATGATAAACAGCTGTGAGCAAAACAGCAACAACTGGACTCTAGTCACTCCAGACATGGTGAAGTTGTTGTTGAGTGCCCTGTATCAGCTTCTGTACAGGGTCCGACGGGCACGCTTCCATGATGACCTTGCTTCACTTCTCGGCTCATTGTATGAGTTGGTCCACAAAATGACCAAAGTCTGCTCCAAGGTCGACCTCGAGGCGCTTGAAAACAGGATAGAGATCATGCGAAATGTGGTCGCAAGCGCACTTCGCGGTCTTGTTCCACCCACAGTACCTGAAGAAAGCGTTCCAAGGACTAGCACTAGACTAGCTCAATCGACATTTCCAATGGACATGGAAATTCCTGGTGGCAGACACGACAACGACCTTGCAGATATCTCAGAAATTCAGGTTCTTCCGACACAGGGAGAAATTGTCAGTGACAATTCGGAATATCTACCATCCACCAACTTTTCTCAGCCGCACTTCATCGCAGACCCTATGTTGAGATACATTGACTCCACATTCCGGCTTCTGCGCCATGACATCTTCGGCTCTGTTAAAGATGTACTCCGAGATCTACTGCAGCAAGGTGGCCCAAACCCCAAGCTATCGAATAAGGATACCAGGGCACATATCTACATGACATCACATGTCCAGCGTATCTTCGTTAATGAGAGAAACGAGCTTGAAGCAACAGTATCCTTCTCTGTACCGTCACAACTACGCAAAAAGCCTCTCGCCGAGCAGTGCAGATGGTGGAAAGACTCTAACCGACTAGAGGTAGGGACCCTGGTGTGCTTCCTGACTGCTGAAGAGACCCAAAAAAGGTTGCTTTTTCTCGAAGTCACAGCCAAGTGTTCCTCGCAAGAGCAATCAAAGAAAGAAGAGAGCACCCTTGTCTCCAATCGGTATCCGCCCAGCATTACAGTGAAGCTCGCGACATGTTCACAGCAAGAACTGGATCTCCTCGGCCAACTTTACAGCGAGAAAATTCCAGGTACACTGGTTGACTTCCATGGCCTCATTCCTGCAACATTTGTCCCGATTCTGAGGAACCTACAGCGTGTTCAGCGTGAAGGGGAGTTGGCATTCCAGAAATGGATTTTGCCAGGCCAGAACGGGGATAAGGGGACTACCAATATACCTCCACCGGCATACGCCCGAAAGCTAGGATTTGCCTATCCCTTCCTTTCGATCATAAAAGGTCGAACCCGAGACATTAAGTTGGACCCCAATTTCCCGGAGTCTCTCGACATCAAGGAGCTAGAAGTTTTGACTGGTCTCGACCTTGGCCAGTGCCAGGGACTTGTTGCTGCTCTCACCCGGGAATATGCCATGATCCAAGGGCCACCGGGCACGGGAAAGTCTCATGTTGGCGTCAAGCTGGTTCAGGTTCTCCTCGCCATCAAAGCAAGCGCAAATCTGGGGCCAATCATCGTGATGTAAGTATTTCTTGCCCTACACATCTTTAAAGAACTAAACAACCGGCCGCTTTTGCGGCCGTAGTCCGTTGATCTTGTCAGTTTGTTGGGTAGACAGCAGAAAAGGGCCAAAAAGCTTGATTTGGGAAAGCGGCTTTTCTATATATAACCGTTGATCATATGGCTAACCTCGACGATAGGTGTTACACTAACCATGCCTTGGACCAATTCTTGAAGCACCTTCTTGCAATTGGTATCCAGAAGATCATACGAATTGGCGGCCGCAGTCAGGCCACTGAGCTGGAAGGCAAGAACCTTCGCGTTGTTAGCGCCGGCGTCAGCAAGACAAGAGTAGAGTCTCAAACACTCGGACAAACCTACAGCAATCTTGAAGAATGCATGAAAATAGCTGGGTATTCCATGAAGCCTCTGCACCAGTCTCGAAAGGGCCCGAGCTGGAAAGGGATGCAGCACTTTTTGCGCCGGAAGTGGCCCGCCATACACAGACAATTGGATTTGATGGATGCCGAGGGGTTCAAAATGGTCACTGACGATCCTCTGTTGAACTGGCTGGGAGTCAAATCGTTGAATTGCTCGAAAACTGAGGATGTGAATGAGCCCAATGATGAGCGCTTGGAAACCCTGACACGCACTGCCGAGCGAAATATCTATCGCCCCTCGAAGCCAGAGCGCCAAACTCTTGCAAAGAGCTGGTTTAAGCAATGGTGCAAAGATGAGAGTGCTTCAATGTTTGAGGCTATCAATAGCGCCGAGCGTTTGCGTGAAAACATACACACCGTCCACGAAGAAATAAACCGACGAGCTCTGATTCAAGCCGACGTTGTAGGCATCACGACAACATCCCTTGCGCGAAATATTGAGACATTACGCCGTATAGGAGCAAAGGTCATCATATGTGAAGAGGCAGCTGAGGTGATGGAGGCACATGTCATCTCATCCCTTATGCCGGGCGTGGAGCACTTCATCCAGATTGGCGATCACAGACAGCTACGGCCGCAGATTCAAAATTACTCGCTTAGCCTTGAGTCGTCATCCGGGAAAGCCTGGCAGCTAGATCGAAGCCAATTTGAGAGGCGTGCTATTGGCGAGCCGGGCCTCAACCCTGCCCCTGTTGCACAACTCTATGTGCAGCGAAGAATGAGGCCCGAGATTTCTCAACTCATTCGAAGTGTCTATCCAAAGCTTGAAGATCACGAAAGCGTTAAGAATCTACCTAACGTCGTCGGAATGCGAGAGAACGTCTTCTGGCTAGATCATCGACGCGATGAAGACACGAGCGAAGGTGACATTTGTGTGAAGTCGCATAGTAATCAATGGGAGGTTGATATGGCGACCGCTCTTGTGCGGCATCTTGTCCGACAGGGAGAGTACAGCAGCAATGACATTGCTCTTCTGACTCCCTATACCGGTCAACTGCGGAAGCTTAGGGCATCGCTGAGCAAAGATTTCGAAATATGTCTCAGCGAGCGGGACTTGGAGACCTTAGCAGCCGAGGGGCTCGGGGTGGACACAGATGAGACTCCTCAAGTAGGACCTCGCAACATCATTGAGAGGAAAACGCTCCTTCAGACGCTGCGCCTTGCTACCGTTGATAATTTCCAGGGTGAAGAGGCGAAGGTGATCATCGTCTCCCTAGTTCGGAGCAACCCAAAAAGAAAAGTTGGCTTTCTTCGCACTGAGAACCGTATCAATGTGCTCCTTAGTCGAGCACAGCACGGGATGTACCTGATCGGGAATTTTGAGACCTACCTCAATGTTCCGATGTGGGCTGATGTTCACGCTCAGCTCACACGAGAGAACGCAGTCGGTACAGAACTGGCCCTATGCTGTCCTCGCCACCCCGACGTGTCCATCCTCTGCTCTGAGCCTCATGAGTTTGAGACGAAGAGCCCCGAAGGTGGATGTAATCTCCCATGCACTCGTCGTCTCGAGCCATGTGGCCACCGGTGCCAGGCAAAATGTCATTCGTCGTTCATGCACCATGGCTTTGCATGCTGCAAGCCTTGTCCTCGAATTCGGAAGACCTGTGACCATGCATGTCCTAAGCTCTGTGGTGAAGAGTGTGGTCTTTGCATGGTTGAAATCCGTGACGTGATGCTTCCTTGTGGCCATATTAAAAAGAAGCTCATGTGCCATCAGGTGCGTAACCTGGCATCCATTAAGTGCAATGTGAAAGTGGACAAGGTCGTTACCAAGTGTGGCCATGTTCTCCGACTTGCCTGTTTTGTTGATGTTACGTCTGAGATTTTTAGTTGCACTGAGCCATGCACCGAAATTCTCGGATGTGGTCACAATTGTGGAGGTGTCTGTGGGAAGTGCTTGAAGAAAGGTGAAAATGGTGTAGTGTCGTTTGAGCATCCGACATGCACAAAGAAATGTGATCGTCCACTTGGCGTCTGTAACCACAGGTGCCTCAAGATATGCCATGATGGCGAAGGCTGTGGGAATTGTGAAGCCAAATGCGAGGTGAGCTTAAATTTCCCCATTTCTCTTGTTTACATCTCTGGTTATTCTTGTATCATGCTAACACCAAAAAAGGTTCGATGCTCGCACTCAACCTGTGCCTCCATCTGCGCAAAGGCATGTGCACCATGTATCGAGAAATGCGATTGGGTTTGTCCTCATCAAGGCTCCTGCTCAATGCCTTGCGCAGCACCGTGTGATCGACTTCCGTGCGATGAGCGATGCACCAAAATCCTCGATTGCGGTCACCAGTGCCCGAGTCTTTGCGGAGAAGACTGTCCAAGTGGTCTGTGTCAAGAATGCGGTGACAAGCCAGACGCTCGTGTCGACTTCCTTGAATGGAAATGTTATTCTGAAATCAACCTCGACGAGAGCCCAATTGTCGTGCTCGGCTGCGGCCATTTCTTTACCAGTGAGTCGGTCGATGGTCTTGTCGGCCTAGATGAAGTGTACACAAGAGACAGATCTGGCAAGTTCGACGGCCTTCGGGATGTCTCTGCTTCCCTTGCTAGTGCCATACCATCTTGCCCTGATTGCAAGCAGCCCATTCGTCAGTTCGTAACAAAGAGATACAATCGTGTCATCAATCGAGCTGTTATGGACGAAACATGCAAGCGATTCTTAACCAAAGGACGCATCGACCTTGAAGCCCTTGATTCCCGTCTGAATACCCTCGCAGATGCGCTTGTTGCCAAAGACACAACGGCGAGGCCAATCAGCCTTACCAAAGCGCAGATCAACACAAGATATGGGCACTTTGTCCAGCTTGCGAAGGAAGCTGCAGTCCTCAGTAAAATGATGGACACAGAGCACCAACCGGCGAAGCGGCTCAAGGATGCCATTGCCTTGCGTCAGAAACCATCAGATGATGAAGCTATCACCGTCTCCAGCCAACTTGAAAGACTGACAATATCCACGCCAAGACCTGACAACCAGATAACTCTTGGGGCACGATTGATCTCTATCAAGGCCCGCGAATTCGTTCTTCACGATAAGTTCAGACTCTTGAATTCAAATGCAAAGATTGAGGAGACAATCCTCATTGTTCAGTTTAATCAGCTCACGATACCGTTTCTGGAGGACTGCCAGGACTTGATCATCCAAGCCAAGGGTGGGAGCCTCTCCCGTATTGTCATCACGGCAACCCTCGCATTTGCCAAAATATCTGAACTGTTCGGATGGTACCATCGCACACGTCCAGTACACGGAACAGATGAGACTGATATGAAAAGACGGGCGAGCATGGGGTTAGAATCGCGTGATAACCGCAGGAATATGGCGCGTGAGTTCCTTGCTGATGCCTTGCATTTATGCGATCAATTGGGCAATTGTGAGGAACTTCGAGAGAAAGTCCAGGAAATGAATCGTCTCTCTGAAGAGACTCGATATGAAGAGATCACACCAGAGGAACTTGCGTCCATCAAGATTGCCATGGTTGGCGGGCGAGGAGGCATAGCGACTAACTCTGGGCATTGGTACAATTGTATCAACGGACATCCTGTGAGTTGAATTTGCGGAATATTCGAGATCTTCTTAGAGTCATACAAAGCTAACCTTTTCTGTTCTTTCTTCAGTTTGCCATTGGCGAATGTGGTATGCCGACGGAGCTAGCGAAATGTCCTGAATGTGGTGCGCGTATTGGAGGACAAAATCACCAGCCTGTTGAGGGTGTTTCTCGAGCGGAGCATATGGAGTAGGATGGAAGCATCTATGTCGTTCATTTATCATCAGAATTTTACCTAGCTATCTTGCAATTGAGTTCTGAAATAGCATTCATACATCTACTTTGATGTTACGGCCACGAGAGAGGATATGGTATGTAACATATAGGTTCAGCTGGACAGTGGTGATTGGCCAAATCCGTGGAACAGCCAATCTCCTGGTGGCATATTCGGCCACACCTGCAGAGACGAGGCCGTCTATCGTCGGGTGTTGCCAGAATTCCTTCTGGGTGCGGACCAGGATCTCGCAAGTCTTCAGCCGTTAGGCCTTCTGCTGATAGGGCGTTCCTGCCATCCTGCGGTATATTATTTGGTAGATAGCTTGGTAGCTTCTACCAGAACATCCTTCCCAGTAGGCTTTTGATCTTGAAATCTGATGTTCTCAGCAAAAGTCAAAGAATGTTCATTCGCCCTCCTCCATCATTCGACGTCGCTCAATTTCGGCATCCACCTCATCTACTACCATTGGAATAGCTCTGTTCTTCCACCGACTGACCTCCGCCCGCATAAAGCCTTCTGTGCTTTTCATGCCGACGACCAAAAAGCCGAGCTCTTCGCGATCAACATCAAAGACTTCCCACCACTCGCCATCCACAAGCTTGACCTCCTCCTCGCGTGAAGCGAGGTAGATGGCAGCCACAGCCAGGGCATTTGGTTGGTGGGTGACATAAAGAAGCTGGGGTGAGAGCAGCGCCGCATTGAGGTGCTGGATGACCCGTTGAGCCACAGCGGGCTTTGTCACACCCAAAGTTTGAAGATATGTCAAAGCGATCGTGTGTGGTAGAGCGACATGTGTATCAAAGCCGAGAATACGGAGGATAACCGTTTCGGTGCGGAGGAGGACTAGCCGGGCGGACTGGTAGCCTCCCTCGGACAGGATATAGGTTTCGGGCGATGGGGGAGTTTCAGGAGCCCCGCTCTGTCTCACAAACCACAAGGGCGATGCATCTTGCGATAGGAGGAATGTGTAGACATTCAGGACGGAGCGTGGGGAGGTTGGTTGAAAGGAGAGCTTAGCTGTCAGGTACAAGGCCGCGGCAGATACATCCTGCTCTGGTTAGTGGATCAGAAGGCAGATTTAGAATTCCTCGAGCTCTTACCTTGACTGAGTAGATTCGCAAGCTACCCCCATCAGCGCCAAGCCAAAAACGCGTGAAGATCACGATAGCTTGGGCAATTATGTCCTGTGACAGGTGTAGGAGAATTCCAGCAGCTTGAGTGAGCTGTGCGCCCGCACAACGAATGGAGGTTTCGAGATCGGACGGGACATTGTCGATTGAGGATGAAGAGTTGGACAGTTGGTCTGGCGTTGCCAGGGCATTGGATAAATGCTTCAGACCGTTGGGAGCCATGACGCTGGGAGTTTGCAGAAAACGTGCAATGACGCAGATCCTCGTGCAGCTGAAACCATGCACAGCGGGAGCGGGAAAATTGACGGTATCAAACTCGAAAGAAGCCTAGAGGCGCTAATTTGGGAGTCCGTGTAATTAATCAGATTGGAAAGGAAGATGTGGTGGATCATTGGAGGTGGAGAGAGCTCCTGTTCAGCCACCGCTATTTCCATCACCCCAGCCTCTTGTTTTCCTGTCAAATTATTTTTCGGTGTTTTGGTTTCAAATTCTAGAAAAATCAAAGACTCAACACTGTGAAACACGAAATACTTCACTGAAACTACCTATACCCTTTTTCATTTGACCTTGAATACCATCCAGGGGTCTGTTTCGTCCTTGATTAGCCTTCATACCTCTCCCCTACAGATACCCCAGGTTGCACACGCCACATTGGGCCTGAATCGACGTGGCATTTCTATCCTGCCTGCTTGTTCTGCCGAAATAACCCCTCAGAACATGTCTACCGATCTCTCCCATGCACCTGTCACCCTGCATTCCGATGGCACGCAACCTCACGAGACCGTTGCCTTGACGCCCCCAGGATCGTCGGTCCGTCTAACCTCAAATCACTTTAACAATCCGCCTTCACATCGTCGGGCAAACACGGAATATATTGCAAGACCCCCACTATTTGAACAGGGCATCGACGACACGATATCAGGCCCAAAGAATACCCCCTGGACGGAAACCTTCCCGAAGAAGAAGCTTGAAGCAAGAGCCAGGATCTTGTCAGATTGGTTTCAGGGGAAATCAGATCCAGTCGAGTTGGGGCTGAAAATGGGGCCTAACAGTGCTTCAGATGGGACCGGATTAGATTCCCGTCCAGCTCCAACATCCATGTCACATACGAGGCAGAACTCAACCCCGACGAATCGGTTTTCATTCTTCGGTCTGCGGCGACAACCGAGCAGGCCCAACTTCCCAGAACCAGCAGATGATGAGTTCCTGAACCTGGACATCACTGCCGCTCTTTCGCTACCCGAGTCGGACGATACCAACGATGAGGCGCTGGATGCCCTACGAGATCACGCCGACAAGGTGCTGCGACGCATGCAGGATGCCTATAAGCAGCGGACCTTCGCCATGCATCAGGCCTTGGCAGAGAAGAACGAAAAGCAGGAGGAGCTCGAAGAGACTCGCGCCAGAGTCGACCACCTCAAGATGCAGCTGGACGGCATGGCCGCCAAGGTGCTTGATCAAGAGAAAGCCATGCAGGCCATGGCCGAGGAATTGGAGCAAGAGAGACAGATGCGAAAGGCTGAAGAATCCCGCAGTCGCAGTTGTGCAATTCGTACCGTGCATCCAGATGACGACGTGCCTTCCATGGCGCTCCAAACTCCTCGGCGCGGAGGAAAACGTGCTAGCCATAGCACCTTCACCAGCGACTCGGGCTTCGAGTCCGGCGACGAGAGCGTTGCCGATAGCGTCTTCTCGCAGCGTGAGGGTGTCGAGTCTCCCACCTCCACGCTGACAGCGCCGTCTCCCAACATGTCGCAGATCGCCCTATCTACGCCGACGGGCCCGGTGCCAACACCTACAATCCAAAAAAACCTGGTCGCCATCACAAGTGCAGCACCGCCTGCACGCTCATCGGCATATGATCGGGTGTTGAAGGGCCTTGCTTCAACGCGTTTAGGTAGCTCTTTCACTGGTGGTAACGGCAACGCGTCTAATTGCAGCAACTGCTACGGCGTGCCGCCTTCCGAGGCCTGGAGTGTCATGGGTGTCCTGCAAGACGAGAACCGGGGCCTGAAGACACGATTGGGAGAGCTTGAGGTGGTCATTGATGATTGCCTGGGTCTCGTTGGACCTTGAAGGATTTTCTTTTGGCCATATTATACTCTTTATAGAATGCTGGTATATATTTATAGGACCAAAGTAGGAATATTTAGTTGGGCATGGATGCCAATATTATTCCCAATAATTACCCCATATGTTGTAGACCCCCCGATCGCGTAGTTAGTACCGTGGCCTCTGGAGTGTGGGGATAGCTTGGAGCCCTGCTTTTTGGTGTGCACACATCGGACTTGAAAGACTAGCAGAAAAAAAGAGTCTGGAGAATTGAATCGAAGCTCATATTAGAGCTCATACCAGTGCAATTATCTCCAAATATCCCGTTCTTGTGTTGGTTGAGTCACCAGGTTGGTTGTTGCGGCGAAGACCAAGTGGCCTTAATTAGCGCGGAAGCGAAAAGTGGCCAGCGAACCTCTTCTGTCTTCTTCTTCCCTCCTCCCCCATCTTCTCGACAACTTCACTTCCTTCTCCTTTTGTTTTATTTCTCTTAATATTTTCCATTCCTTTAGCTGGTTTTCGACTCCAGCTTTCTTTAATTCTTTAACGGACTGGGAGGAAGATAGCCACCATGAGCGGCCGTGAGTTCCCCGAATCCTCGTCGCGCACGCAATCGCAACAATCCGTGTCGAATTACCCTCAATTGATGGTCAAATGCTGATGGAGGACTATAGTACGCTTCCTTGACTTGATCAAGCCCTTTACGCCCCTCCTCCCGGAGGTGGCAGCTCCTGAGACCAAGGTGCCCTTCAACCAGAAGTTGATGTGGACTGGTGTATGTCGCCCTGAATCCGCTGTCTCCGCGCGAAGTCGGCTTGAATCCTAATTGAATTATATTATAGTTGACTTTGATGATCTTCTTGGTCATGAGTCAGATGCCTCTTTACGGTATTGTCTCCTCCGACACTTCGGACCCCCTGTACTGGCTCCGTATGATGCTGGCCAGTAACCGGGGTACTCTGATGGAGCTGGGTATCACCCCTATTATCTCCTCCGGCATGGTCTTCCAGGTATGCGATTCCACAACACTCTCCTATCACCATTTGCGATAATTATACTGACACAACTTGTTCTCCAGCTCCTTGCCGGTACCCACCTCATTGATGTCAACCTCGACTTGAAGACCGACCGCGAGCTCTACCAGACCGCCCAGAAGCTCTTCGCTATCATTCTCTCCTTCGGCCAGGCCTGTGTTTACGTCCTGACTGGTCTCTACGGCCAGCCCAGTGACCTCGGTGCCGGTATCTGTGTTCTCCTGATTGTCCAGCTGGTTGTGGCCGGTCTTGTCGTCATTCTGCTTGACGAGCTCCTCCAGAAAGGCTACGGTCTGGGCAGCGGTATCTCCCTGTTCATTGCCACCAACATTTGCGAGTCGATTGTCTGGAAGGCCTTCTCCCCCACCACCATCAACACCGGCCGTGGCCCCGAGTTCGAGGGTGCTATCATCGCTCTGTTCCACCTTCTCCTGACCTGGCCCGATAAGCAGCGCGCCCTGTACGAGGCGTTCTACCGCCAGAACCTGCCAAACGTCATGAACCTCCTGGCTACTCTTCTGGTCTTCGCCGCTGTCATCTACCTGCAGGGCTTCCGTGTTGAGATCCCCGTCAAGTCCTCCCGCCAGCGTGGCATGCGCGGCTCGTACCCCGTCCGCCTCTTCTACACCTCCAACATGCCCATCATGCTCCAGTCTGCTCTGTGCTCCAACATCTTCCTCATCAGTCAGATGCTGTACTCTCGCTTCTCTGAGAACATCCTGGTCCAGCTCCTTGGAGTTTGGGAGCCCCGTGAGGGATCTGCTCAGCTTTACGCCGCCTCTGGTATTGCTTACTACATGTCGCCTCCTCTCAACTTCAAGGAGGCTCTTCTCGACCCCATCCACACCGCTGTCTACATTACCTTCATGCTTGTTGCCTGCGCTCTCTTCTCCAAGACCTGGATTGAGGTTTCCGGCTCCGCTCCCCGTGACGTTGCTAAGCAGCTCAAGGACCAGGGTCTCGTCATGTCTGGTCACCGTGAGCAGAGCATGTACAAGGAGCTGAAGCGCGTTATCCCTACTGCCGCTGCTTTCGGTGGTGCCTGCATTGGTGGCCTGTCCGTCGCCTCCGACCTTATGGGTGCTCTCGGCAGCGGTACTGGTATTCTTCTTGCCGTTACGTAAGTTACTCCGTTGGTATCTCAAACATGTTCATCTCAGCTAACAGCTTAATACAGCATCATCTACGGCTACTTTGAAATTGCCGCCCGTGAGGGTGACATTGGCGCTGGCCTCAAGGGCCTCGTCCCCGGCAGCTAAACGAGACTGTCCGTAATTTCACGAGCAGCATGACATAGGATCACACTGGTCCTTTGCAACCTCTCTGTTTACTTTTCTGTCTTTTTTTTCTGTCCGCTCTACGTTATACTTTTTGGGTGAATGGATCAGCGCCGTCTGTTTGGCTGAATTGGAACTATACCGATTGATATCAGCGGGTTGATTGGCCTGCCGATGAACGTCCCGAGGTCCCCTATCTAGGAGTCTCTACACGTCGACACAAGTGTGTCAACGTCTTATGTCGTCCATGTGTAGAATCATATGGGTCTAATCTCACTCGATAGACGGTGCTCAGCGATTAAAAGTGCCCTGTTTAGGGTCTTGTAACCATATGTGTCTAGAAAAAAACCAAAATCATATATTCAACTTGCCGTGATCCTCAACATCGTTCATATTTATGCTCATTTCAACGGCTGTTCTTCGTAACTATAGGCATTCTCGCTCCCAAAGGCCTTTAATCCCGAAATCTCCCTCGATTCGATAAATTTCCACTCCAAATGCTGAAATACATCTTTTTTAAGTGCGGTAATCACCGTTGATAGTCACATACTCGTGACTGAAATCACAGAACCAGTAAACAGCATCCTCACCACCGCATCCAGCAGCGCCCTGTTCACCTCCACCAAGATCAACCTCGATCTCAAGATCCTCATTCTGCAGAATAACACTGGCCCGCTGCTCATCAACAGTCTCAGGCTCACCATTAACCAGCAACTTCAAAATCTCACTGCCATCAACTGGACGGAAGCTAACAGAGGTCCGCTCAGGAACAACAGTCCCCTCAGCCACACCCTGCGTATAACCCACCGCACAGAGAATCCGGCCCCAGTTAGCATCCTTACCATAAAGAGCCGTCTTAACCAGCGGCGAGCGCGCAATCGTCGAAGCAATCATGCGCCCAGATTCATAATCCGGCGAGTTGCGCACACGCACAGTAACAAACTTAGTAGCGCCCTCGCCGTCCCGCACGACCAGCTGCGACAGCTCCTGCGCGAAATCAGTCACAACGCCCCGCAGCGCGGTGTAGTCCGCGCTGGCAGACGCGCCCGGTGCACGCACAGTCTCGCCGCCTGCAGCGCCGTTCGCCAGCACCGCGATCGTGTCGTTCGTGCTCGTGTCGCCGTCGATGGAGATGGAGTTGAAGGATCGCGACACGGCGTGTTTCAGGATCGATTGCAGGGCTGCGGGCTCGACCGCTGCGTCTGTGCAGAGTACGCCGAGCAGCGTCGCCATGTTCGGGTGGATCATGCCAGCGCCTTTGGTCATGCCCGCGAGGCTGTAGGTGCGGTCTGGAGAGGAGGGGAGGGTGAAGGTGCGCGAGAGGAGCTTGGGGAAGGTGTCTGTTGTGCAGATTGCGCGGGCTGTGTTGAGCCAGGCTTCGTGTGTTGAGGCGAGGGTTGAGTGCGCTGTTGGGATGCGGTCGAGGATCTTGGAGATCGGGAGGCTGGTGGGTGGGTTGTTGGTTAGTTATGGGGGGTTTCTTCGGGTGAGTTATGAATGCAATTGAAACAGGATGGTGCATTTACCGTTGTCCGATGACACCGGTGCTCATTACTAGAGAGCTGTCGTTCTCGACACCGCTGCACTCGTCTACTTTTCTTCCCATCTGCACGGCATCCTCTAGGCCGCCCTTGCCAGTAACGGCATTGGCGCAGCCTGAGTTGATCACGACAGCGCGGATACCATCGCCTTTACGGCTTTGCAGTGTCTTTCTGCTGACTTGCACTGGCGCAGCCTGGAACTTGTTGGTTGTGAACACTGCCGCAGCTGAGCATGGCGTATCGGAGGCGATCAGTGCCAGATCCGGGAAGCGGGTGTTGGAGGCCTTGACGCCCACATGGGTACCAGATACCTGGAAGCCTTGGGGGTAGGTGCCGGTCGTGGGGATGTAGCGCTGTTTGGAGGCCGGGATGGCCATGTCCAGCGGTGCGGAGTAGCATCGGACCTGGCCCTTGAGCATGCGGCCGAGGGAGGTCGCCATGCTGGCGGATTGGGTAGTTGGAACCATGTGTGTCTTGTATAGGGCAATTGGTAGACACACGCCCGGGGTTATAAGGGAAGATGGTGCTCTTGTGAGTCAAGCCCCGTGAGTCAAGGGAAAAAAGTAGCCGATCTCGGGAGCTCCGCACTCGGCAACTGATTGCGCGGTATGAGCCCACTGCAATTGAGGTGTCTGGGAATATGTTGAGTGATTTGATTATTTGGCCTCTGCTTGCTGAATACTATGAGTACTTTACATATAAGAAATTGGAATTTAGTCTGATCAGTGAATTTGCTCACATGACTTGCGCGACTTTTTTAGTCCAACCCTCTGCAGTAAGATTGAATTAAACTTTTATAGCAATACAAAGTAGAGAGACCGACCGCGTATGACAGATCAGGATAAAAGGTGAAAGCTCGCGAATTGTGTTGAATCCAAGACAGTGCAGTCGATAGTCGCCGTTATACCTCCAACCTGGAGACGCGGAGTCGGAGAAACCCACCCGCTCCAATTTAATTCCTTCAAGCACTTTCAGACCCAATTAAGCCCTGCATTCCAGTGTCAGACCTGCAGCTCCCTTCAATAACGAGATCTCGAATTTACCTTGGAACCCCCTTGCGCCGCGACCCTGTGCACATTCTCCGGATCTGATGGTATTGTTGCTTCCTTCCCTTCGCGTCTACGTGACTATAATCTGACTAAAGCGCCATGAAGCGTAAGCTCTCAGACGCCGGCGACCAGCCGCCTGTCTCGACCCCAAAAAGAAGACGAACAGCCCTAGAACAATCCAATGGCGCGTTGAACAGCCACGCGCCTAACGCTTCACTTCCAAACGGCGATGCCTCCTACGAGCTTCCCCCATCAGGACGCGGTCAATCGACACCCAAAAAGGCCAATGGTGTCTCTGCGACGCCCTTACAACAGTCTGGGCTGAAAACACCCACCCACAAATCTAAGGCTCGTGGCTTGTTCGCTACGCCTACCAAACCCAAGTCCGCAACTGCAGCGACTCCATCTCGAGTGAAGAATGCGGACCGATCTGCGCGGAAGAAGAGCGCACGGGTGCTGTTCGAGCAGGACGAGGATACAGCTTGGGATGGATCGGAACGACTAGCGGAGGAAATCTTACATGGAGATCAGCCTGATACGGAGAATGCAGGTCAGCATCTGGCGGAGAGCATAGAACCTGAAGGCGAAGAAGATGCCCCCGCAAAAGGAGTGAAACAACCAAAGCGACGTGCAGGACGACCGAAAGGTGCTAGGAATAAGCGCTCCCCGACACCGGAAGGCGAGCTCCCTGCCCACGAACGATACTTCTTCCAGAACCGCGCTGGTCCTGTTAAGACATCAAATGCCACCCTCAACAAAGTACCGCTGCTAACCCATGAGGAATATTTCGAGAAGCTTGGACAATATGAGGATCCGTGCAAGGAAGAGAAAGAATACCTGCAATCCTTGCACCACCGATCTTTCCCGCAGTGGGCATTCGAGTTCGATGAAGGGTTTAACATCTGCCTATTTGGCTACGGCTCCAAGCGCAAGCTAACGGATGAATTCGCGGAGTGGATCTACAACCACCGCTTGTCAGACACTACGAATCCAACCATCGTAGTGGTCAATGGTTACACGCCAGGCATATCCATTCGATCAATCTTCGCCACGATCGTCACAGCCGTGATGGGCGACAATGCACCATCCAAGCTTGGTGCGCAGCCAACCGAAGTCCTCGAACTTCTACAATCTGCGCTCAAATCGCATGAAGAGCCCGTCACCGTTTTGATCAACTCCATTGATGCCCCGCCTCTCCGCCGCGCAGCTAACCAAGCACTCCTTGCCCGTCTGGCTGCAACACCGCGCATCCGTCTCCTGGTCACAGCCGACACCCCCAACTTCCCGGTCATGTGGGATATCAGTCTGCGTGATCAACTCAATCTCGTCTTCCATGACTGTACAACCTTCCTACCGTTCTCAGCGGAGGCCGACGTTGTCGAGGAGGTTAACGCTCTCCTTGGACGCAAGGGCCGCCGTGTCGGCGGGAAAGATGGCGTGGGCTTCGTGCTCAAGAGTCTCCCCGAGAATGCACGCAACCTGTACCGTCTCCTGCTGACAGAACTGATCACTCTACTTGACGACGGTCACCAGTCAGACGACGAAGGCGCGGCAGAGGGTGGCAAGCCTGGCGATGAAACTGGCATCGAGTTCCGTCTTCTTTACCAGAAAGCAACAGAAGAGTTTGTCGCTTCTTCGGAGATGATGTTCCGTACCCTGCTGAAGGAGTTCCACGACCACCAAATGATCACTTCCCGCATGGATGCGAGCGGTATGGAGATATTGGGTGTCCCACTGTCCCGCGATGAAATGGAGGGCGTGCTGGAGGATCTGGTGCTGGGGTAGCGTAGATTCCCCCTCTGTGTTTGGTGTGGAATAGATCAAGACTCATGATACCCCTGTACGAATCAACATTTTACCAATTCAGATATGCGCGCCCAACAGCCCAAATTGCGTCTTTGTCAGTTGGCGAAATCCAACTTGGCATTGTTCGTATGTACAAGTAGCGTTAGATCTCCGTCTAACCGAACAGGTAAAGCCTAGAAATTCGCAAACGCCGCCATCGCCATCATAAAACCGAAACTCATCTTGAACGGCCGTTTCTCACTCATAGCACGACGCAAGTCGACGCGCTTAACATATTTCTGAATCCGGTTGATCGGAAGAACATTGTACCCTTTAGACGCAGCATACTAGATCGAGAACAAGCATCAGCGCACCGTCACAAGTATAACCATACCATACCATAAAGTCTGACAGCGAAACACCAAAGCCAATGGAAAGCCCAAGTCTACGGCAGAGGATTAAACATACCTCAACAAGGACAACCCCCATACCCAAAATAACAACCAAAGCCTTTGAAAACGCCCTCAACCCAACACCAGCAACAAGGCCCAACACACTCCCCAAACTAACCTGGCGCATAGTCTCCGCGTTCAACAGGCCAGTCTGCCGCGGACGGCCCTGCTTCTGCCCCAAAGATTCGGCGGAATTAACAGCCCACTCTGAATCTCTGTTGAAGGTTGGTTGTTGGGGCACGGCGTACTGGCATTGCATTGGGGCGGCGCGGAAGGGTGACAAGGGGTGCATGGTTGCGGCGGAGAGACCGATACCGATGCCTAGGCCCAGGCGGAGGAGGGTGGCTGGTTGCTGGGTGAATAATCTGAAAGACATTGTGTTTGTTTTGCTTGTCTATCTTGTAATTGAGGGAGTTGGAGAGTCGGATTTGGAAGGGTTTGTGGTTGGATATGCACTCCTTGGCCGATAAGGAAACCAAGTGACGTCATATATCGCTGAGCCCATCCATGGATGGATGGATCTGAAGGATTGAGGCTCTGGTTTGTTTAGGTTCCAGGGTTGTTTTTCTTATTTTAGAGTCTAATCTAGTTCATTAGATTCATGATTGATATGTCATGTATATTGTGACTACGGGAGATATATAGGCATCTGGAATGCGTAGAATTTTAGATTGATGGGAACATGGCAGTACATGTAGTACACATATAGGTGCATAGTTGACCCTGGATCGTATGTATATGACGTATAATCAAGAAATATATAAGCATGTGCAGGCATGGGTGCTTGTATCCTGGTATATACCGCGTTATGCTTCAAGTAACTCTCCTGCCAAAATAGGATAAAGTTTAATATTGATGAGTCACGAGAATTGGGGGCCCTCATCAATCTAACTCTTTGACTGCCATCTGTCCAAATGATAGAAAGCTGTCTCACCTTCTGAAACAGGCATACTACCTACATATGTAGGTGTTAATGCCAAGCCTTGGAACCTTCCAAGGTTGGAAGAGCCGAGCTCAGTAGTGTAACGTGAGAAAGAGAAAATCTTGCGTCCCCAGAGAGTAGGCGGTCTGTTGTTCACCGAGGGGCATCTCCTCGGGAAAAGCAAGTTGACAGGGGACTTTGCGGAGTGGAGGGGCACTCCTAGTGTGATTGGCCTGAGGCAAATAACTTTGGGGAAAAGTGTATTTCTAACTGACTCACTTCGGAACGCTCTCTTCCCTTTTCCTTTTATTCTCCTTCAATTCTCTTTTTTTCTGTTCATATTCCCTTCTTTTACACAACTCATAATGGCTGCTCCCAACGGAACCACCGGCAATGACTTCACTGTCAAGGCCGGTCTCGCCCAGATGCTGAAGGGTGGCGTTATCATGGACGTCGTGAACGCCGAGCAGGTATGCTATCTCTCCGAGGAATTGGTTACTACCCGGCCAAGTATAGAAAACTAACGGACTCCTCTACCAGGCCCGCATTGCTGAAGAAGCTGGTGCCGCTGCCGTTATGGCCCTCGAGCGTGTCCCGGCCGATATCCGTGTTGAGGGTGGCGTCGCGCGCATGTCCGACCCCAGCATGATCAAGGAGATTATGGAAGCCGTGACCATTCCCGTCATGGCCAAGGCCCGTATCGGCCACTTCGTTGAATGCCAGGTATGTGAACAATTAGCTCTATGCGGGGGAGGGGTAGATCGGCAGATGGAGGCGAAAACAGAGATCTCCGGTGGCGGGGGGAGGCGAAAGCAACAATTTTACTAACAAACACCTGCCTACAGATCCTTGAAGCCATTGGCGTTGACTACATCGACGAATCCGAGGTCCTCACCCCCGCCGACGATGTCTACCACGTCACCAAGCACGGCTACAAGGTCCCCTTCGTCTGCGGCTGCCGCAACCTCGGCGAGGCCCTGCGCCGCATCTCCGAGGGCGCCGCTATGATCCGCACTAAGGGTGAGGCTGGTACCGGTGATGTTGTCGAGGCCGTTAAGCACATGCGTACTGTCAATGCGCAGATCAGCCGTGCCCGCGGTATCCTCCTCGCCAGCCAGGACGCCGAGCCCGAGCTGCGCGCGTTCGCCCGTGAGATCGAGGCTCCTTATGAGCTTGTTCGCCAGGCTGCTGAGCTCGGCCGTCTGCCTGTTGTTAACTTCGCCGCTGGTGGTGTTGCCACCCCTGCCGATGCCGCGCTTATGATGCAGCTGGGCTGCGATGGTGTCTTTGTTGGCTCTGGTATTTTCAAGTCTGGCGATGCTAAGAAGCGTGCCCGTGCTATTGTCCAGGCTGTTACTCACTACAAGGACCCTAAGGTGCTTGCTGAGGTCAGCCAGGGTCTTGGTGAGGCTATGGTTGGTATCAATGTGAAGCAAATGCCCGAGGCTGATAAGTTGGCTGGCCGTGGTTGGTAGATATGCTTCTCAGTGTGTTTCAGCCTTGATCATTGTTGTATCCTAAAAATTTACTGTACATGAGCCATGAGTAGATGTCTAATGTGACATATACATTATACGATTTGATACATTTGTCCTTCTGAAGCCAATCATTGCACCTATGTTGTAGTGAACTTTCCTAAGTGTAATTCTTCTTCGACAAAAAGAGTAATTGTATCCGACATTATACAGGGCTTCGACTATTCGGGACTATTACTTCATGGCAGAATCCCCTGCATAATACGAATTAAACTAACCCGCGCCCTCCCACATGATAGGCTACCGGCACCGAGCCACCGATCACCGAAAGTCTGGGGAGATTCTTGCCGGTCGCAAAAGTCACAATTGGCGTTTTTAGTCCGCGACTAAGAGAAAATAGCCAATCGGGGCTTCGGTTGTCATCTCCATGTCACGCCGTAGTCTCCGTAGTCTCCGACGGCGGCCCGCTGACGGGGAATTACGGAAAGAGTCCTGGAGGCTATTTGCGGAAAACGGTATTCAAAGTTCTTATTATGTGTTTGGCTACTCAATTTCGGTGAATCATGCTCAAAGCTATAGTTATAGTATAGTATCTATAAGCCGGTTATGTAGCTTCTGTACTTCACGATGTAAGGCTTGGATACTTTCTTTAATATCCGGTTGGCTTAACATGATATTTGATCAGTATACTACTACAATGAATTTTTAGGTGTTCTTTGAGATGTCTTTTGTTGCTTCTTCTCTTGGAATTGGGGATGAAGTTCAACATAGTCTGTGGTCTGTGTTGTATGTCTCACAGATCCATGGGATAAGGTTAGTGCTGAGTGGGTCTGCAGGCACGTGATTCGGCATTGTATAAAGTGACAAGATATTCCCCAGGCAATAACCTAAGTTGTGCGGTAGTTTAGAGCAATGAGCCCTAAATGAGACCTCCTGGAATTCGCCTTGGGACCGAAGTTAGCGGTCTGATGGTTTGTTAGGCCATGTACTGCTGGGCAGGAGCATAGGCATTGGTCTCGTACGTATTGGACCATATGATTCCATTTTGTTTGTACGCCGGCCGAACTACTAGATGATTTGGAAATTCTTCAATTATGGCGCTTATATGAATGCAAATAAAAACTCACATGTAGGATTAAATCAAGCTGGACCACGCATGTCATGCAAATGGATATCTAAATGAACACCGAAGTTGCAGGACCCATCAACTCCAATCATCAGGTCATGTACCACGCAAGCTCCATTATTGGGCATAATCAAAAGTCATCCCACGGCATTTCAACCAGAAGGAACGCACAATATCCAGAGACGTTTTCTGACCACCTCTAGCAATGGCGAGAGACTCCAAGAACCGCGACTTGTCTTGCGGCGACAGGAGCGGCACTTGTTGTCCGTTCGCATCTGTGACCTGGGCGTCCAAAGAGTCGAGTGCAGCCTTAATAGCTGGGCGCGCCAATGCCATTTTCTTGAACACAGTGCGTCGTAGAGCATCGTTCAGACAGACCAAGTCTGATCTTGCGCATCGGCCTGCAATCTGCTGGATGATTGTGTAACACAAACGGGGGAGAAACTCCTGATGGACCGATTCGAGTATGTTCATTTCTTCCGGTGAGCTGCCGCGGAGATCTATTAATGCAACCCAGAATGCAGAAGCAGATTTAAGAGGAAGTGGTTCAGGTCGTGTCAATGCGTGAAGTGTGAAGTGAAGAAGCACAGCAAGAGGAGACTCTGCGGTCAGATTTGACTTCATGGGCGTGAACAATATCGGATAGTACTTTGGTAAAAGACGTGTGAGGAAGTCAATCCCGGCGTTAGCGGTCTCTGGGTCATACAAATCCGGATTTTGGAGCATCGAAGAGAAGAGCTGGGCTACATGATCGATAAGCGCTTCAGCCTCACTGCGGATGTTCATCGCATGCCGAGCGTGAGATGCCAAAAATGACGACGCAGTCGCCATGATAACATCTGTACCGGAGATGCCAAGGGGGAAACTCTTGATAAAGTCCACTGTCATAGAGGGCGGGAAGACGAAAAGCCCTGCCCGCTCAGTGTAACCAGCTTTCAAAATGTCACAGGCTGCTTCAATGATGCTGCTGTCCACGGGGAAGTCGACAATTAAAAGTCTCATGGCCTCCATGATCAGGCGCTGGGCTTCAGCACCTGGTCCAGAGTTCCAGAAGGATGGGGGGTATGGGTCTCCTTCCTTGGTAAGCTCGATATCGATGACTTCGCCCTCTGAACGAAGGCCTTTTCCGATACTCGCAATGCAGCTCAGCACAAGGTGGCCGCGTTGACGACCAAATTCATGAGCTGGACCGGTAACCTCTTCCCGCGCTGTGTTGGCTTCCTGAACAAAGAAGCCGAGAATTCTCTCTAGCGTTTGTACCTTTTCCTGGTCACTATGCAAGCACTGGATGATGGTCGCAATTCCTTCCAGGACCTTAGGCATGGTGGGCACAGTTGCCGTCGGCTTGCTTCTGAACTGGTCTAGTTGATCTAAGAACGCAGGAAGATCCGACGTCAAGACGCGAGCACACGATTTTGAAAGAGTCAATATAGACCTTGAAGCCGCGTGCGCACACAACTCGAAATTGAGGGATTCGAACAGGATATTTAGAACACCCGGAAGCAACGAACTGTGACGCTCAAAGTACGATTCATACTTTCCGAATGAATCCACCAGGGTCTGGCGAGCCTTGAGTGGTATTTCAGTCTCCCCACCTGCGCAGAGCCTGGCAAAAGCATCGCTCCCAAAGATGGCGTCGAGACACTGGTCAGCGTGCCCATTCTCATCCACTGCTTCTGAGAGCTGAGCTATGCAGAACATGGCAGTCTCAAAATTGCGCCAGTCCCGACTTTCAAGGCAGGACGTGGCGCTCCTCTGGAAGACAGTGACCAGGTCGACGCCAAGGACGGGGTATGCCGAAAGTAAGTAATCACAAGCGTCATGACGGAAGGCACCAAATTCACTCCGCTCTTCCTCACCCCAGTCTTCCAGATCTTCGGACTTGGGGTATAGTAGTTTGCTGGAAAGACCTAAAACAACTTCTGCTAGATGTGACTTTACCAAGTCATACCTAGAGCTGCCTTCTTTGATTTGACCGGGGAGACTTTCTGCGATGTCGTTCCAGAACTCCAAGACACGTGGGGTTCCGAGGTCGTCAATTGAAGCATAGCCAGGGGTTTTGAAAATCCCATGGATAAGTGCGAGGATCGCTGCATTTTGTGGGGTCATGGGGTCGCTGAAGATATCTAAGTGCAAATGCGAGACGTATGCAATAAGCAGGTCAACAAACGACATGCTCTCCACTCCTTCATCGCCACTCTTCACGGCAGCAATGTGAGCTGTTACGATTGAATCGGCGAGGATTTCAGAAATAAGCCACAACGAGTTGTCATTAAACGCCCAGGAGCGGGTTTCAAAGGCTTGCGTCAAAATAGAAGCTGCGCTTTCACTCAAGCTGGGTACCCTCAACGTCTCAATGACGGTATGGCCACATCGCACCGCCAAGACATTGACATCTTCAGCAGAAGAACGTTGGCGGTTTCCATGAACACCTAGCCATGTCTGCGAGACGGAAGTCAAATCAGCGACCCCACTCTTCAAAACGGAAGTACCAGAAACCGAGATTAACTCACCTTCCATGAATTCATGGCTTCAGCTGCTAGTGCCACGTCAACTGCATCATCCCCAGCTGTCTTTGCATGCTGTATAATCTCCCCAAGGACAAATTGAGCCAGGAGCAACCCATCCTTAATGTTGTGTATGGCTCGCTGAATGGCGGATGTGTCTCCAGTCCCATCCTGGGGCTCAGAGTCCAGTCTGAGAGCCTCCTCGGCGAGTGCAATTGAGAAAAACAGGAGTGCACCCGATCCACTCTTGCTCAACGCTGGCAGTATCCGCTCCTGGAAATCCACCGCTCGTGATTCCTCTTCGGATATGTATCCACCGTGGACGAGGCTTGCAGCCAGCTGCCAGACAGCCTGTTTCCATGGTGTGACAGGGTGCCTGAAAATGGCAACCAAGCTTGAGGCAAGCTTTCTCACGACCATTGCTTGTTCACCATTGGTTACCAAAGCAACAAAACGATTGATCAAGTGCTGCATGATCTCTGTGGCCGAATTCACATTGATTTCATTCCTAATGGTATCCGGCATCAGCAATCATCGTCACATAAGTAGGAGCTTGAAGTGGTGCGGATCGGAGAGGTTGACCGTACCATGAGACATTGATCTTCACTGTGAATGTAAGGGCCCCCATGAAACGATGTTGGGCAGAGTGTTCACTCTGCAGAAGTGAATCAGCAATTGCCCATGCATTTTCTGTCTTCTGAAGTTGCTGGAGACGCGCCTGGATCTCATTGATCCTGGCGGGGTCTCGTTGGTTTGCTGGGTTATAGAGCTCGGTAACCAGCTGGTTCTTTGTTAGCTGTATGTCAGGTGTAGACAAGGCACACATACAATATGGGCTTCTGAGATTGACTCTCTAGCTCCAAGGCCCTCGTCAGACATCCACGTTGCCATTTTGTTTCAGCAAGCGCGCGAGGTTGTGAAAATGAAAACGAGAAGTGTACATATACAAGCACGGGGGTTATGACAGGCAGAATCTAATGTTGGTATCAGTTGGCCAATCACCGTTAAGGCGGTTATTAGAGCGGTAACTGCGGGGCTCGTCTGATTCCCACACACGTGACCTCTTTTGAGCTATAGATATGTTGAACCTCTCAGCAGGCTTTGTACGATACATGTTATATACATGGCGAATTTGATTCATAGAGATTTCGTTTCTTGCTGTGCGGGTTATAGAACACCAAAAGGGAAGAATATCCAGGAAGACGTCCAAAAAGCCACCCAAGAGTCTACATAGTACATATCAATATTGACCAACAAGTTTGTTTTCTGACGCCTTTGATGTCTTCTGTAGAATGTTTGCGCTTCCCCTCGGATTTCCTTGACTCACCTCCTATACTTGCTTTGTTCTCACGTTCCTGGATATATTGTTTTGGCACATCCTCGAGCTTTCGGCGTCATCCTTAGCGGATGGAGCTCGATTCGGAAATAGCACGGAATCCTGGCTTATGTTGCTTCTCTAGGGTTTCTTACTTCTACCGACAAGTCACCATTGGGCAGGTCCTATTAGTGCTGGGGTCGTTGTTTCCAGGGTATCAAGCTTGGCCTAGGCCGCACAAAGAATTAGTATAATACCATTGTCGATGGCACTTAAATTCAGACAAGATCGGTTTCCAAAAAAAAAAAAGACAATTTCTCATTCCAAACGAAGAATGTGATTGTGTACAGATGCCCAGAAGGTCCCTTAGAAAATAGTGCAAACATGACAACACCAAGTGGGCCGTGTGTAGCCGCGACTCCGGAGATCGGTCTGTGGCCAAAAGCCTACTTGGTAAAAGGCCACTTACGACGGAGTCCACACGACCTGCGGAATTAGCTTATCGCGCACTTATCTGACGCGTTCAATCCCTGCTTCGCTTAGCTTTTCGAAAGCTAACAGGTTGAGGAAGGATTTCTTGGAGTCTACCAGTGTCCATGCTCCTCTCCCACCCAATTCGCCTTTGGACATCTTTGCGATCGCTAAGGCCCCTCCCTCGTCCAAGATACTTCTCCGTTTTCGGTCCACGCTACACCGTCGATATGGGGGCGGTGGATACCTCTCAACGCCTGTCAAAGCTGAGGCAGTTGATGCAGCAGCACAAGGTGGATGTTTACAGTATGACATCATCTCTGTTTCTCAGCCGGTTGCTTAAACCTCGAGTTGTGCTTACCAGTTTCGCATAGTTGTGCCCTCAGAAGATAGTCACCAGTCCGAGTATATTGCGCCGTGCGATGCCCGCCGAGGTCAATGATCACCCCCCTTGTTGGTTCGCCCGCACCGACAGCTAACATTTCCATAGAGTTCATTTCGGGATTCTCTGGCTCCGCCGGTACTGCAATTATCTCACTGAGCAAAGCTGCATTGTCTACCGATGGACGGTACTTCAACCAAGCTGCGAAACAATTGGATAACAACTGGCAGCTCTTGAAGGGTGGAGTTGAGGGTGTGCCCACATGGCAGGAATGGTACGAGAGACAGTCGTGCGGGCATGACTTGTACGGGAACTGATATTGTTGATAGGACCACGGAAGAGGCCCAAGGAGGCAAGGCTGTGGGTGTTGATCCTTCTCTGATCACAGCATGTGAGTGTAGTTATTGTCGGATGTGGAAGTGTATAGTGGCGCTGACCTTCAATAGCTGGTGCACGGAAGTTGGCAGAGACCCTTAAAAAGAATGGTTCATCCCTCGTAGGGGTCCGGGAGAACTTGGTCGACTTGGTTTGGGGGAAGGAACGCCCCGCGCGTCCCAGCGAGAAAGTGCGCGTTCACCCCGAGAAGTATGCCGGCAAGACGTTCCAAGAAAAGGTGGCCGAGCTGCGGAAGGAGCTCGAGTCAAAGAAGAAGGCCGGATTCGTCATCTGTATGACCACCTCGCATATATCCCAGTCCTGTGGAGTGACTAATCTATTGCAGCTATGCTCGATGAAATTGCTTGGCTATTCAACCTGAGAGGAACCGAGTAAGAACACTCTCTTTACCGTGATGCATCATTGGCAATCGACTGACTCTGGGTAGTATTCCCTACAATCCCGTGTTTTTCTCTTATGCGGTTATTACGCCCACCACCGCTGAGATCTACGTCGAGGATGACAAGTTGACACCAGAGGTCAAAGCTCACTTGGGACAAGACGTTGTCGTCAAGCCATACGAATCAATCTTTGCTGACGCTCAAGCTCTCAGCACCAAAAGCCAGTCCGCGGGCGAGAACGCCGCCAAGTTCTTGTTGTCGAACAAGGCTTCTTGGGCTCTCAGCCTTAGCCTGGGTGGCGAGGGACAGGTTGAAGAGGCCCGCAGCCCAGTCGCCGATGCAAAGGCTATTAAGAATGAAACCGAACTCGAAGGAATGCGCGCGTGCCATATCCGCGATGGTGCTGCCTTGACCGAGTACTTTGCTTGGCTTGAAAACGAACTTGTCAACAAGAAGACTGTCTTGGACGAAGTTGACGGAGCTGATAAGTTGGAACAGATCCGCTCTAAGCATGATCTGTTCGCTGGTCTCTCCTTCGATACCATCTCGTCGACTGGGCCCAATGGTGCCGTCATCCACTATAAGCCCGAGAAGGGAAGCTGTGCTATCATCGATCCCAATGCCATCTACCTCTGCGACTCTGGTTGTCAATACTTCGATGGAACGACCGACACCACGAGAACATTCCACTTCGGCGTTCCCACAGAGTTCGAGAAACGTGCTTTCACGTTGGTGCTGAAGGGAACTATTGGAATCGACATGGCAGTGTTCCCTAAGGGCACCAGTGGCTTTGCAATTGACGTGTTGGCGCGCCAGCACTTGTGGAAGGAAGGCTTGGACTTCCTTCACGGAACAGGTCATGGCGTTGGTTCCTATCTGGTGAGTATTATCGCTCATGAGACACCTTACACTTTGCTAATGTTTGTTTAGAATGTCCACGAGGGTCCTATTGGCATCGGGACTCGGGTTCAGTATACCGAGGTCCCCATTGCGGCCGGAAATGTCATCTCGGATGGTTTGTACCTTTTCATCTATTTATTGCAGTCCGAAACTAATTTCTGACGCAGAACCTGGCTACTACGAGGACGGCAAATTTGGTATTCGAATTGAGAGTGAGCTGTACCGCCTATGACTTCCATTGGAAAATACTAATCCTTCTCTTTACAGACATCGTCATGGCTCGCGAAGTTAAGACTGCTCACAACTTTGGTGACAAGCAGTGGCTAGGATTTGAGCATGTTACAATGACTCCTATTGGTCGCAACCTGATTGAGCCGTCGCTTTTGAGCGATGCCGAGCTCAAGTGGGTAAACGACTACCATGCTGAGATCTGGGCGAAGACCGAGCACTTCTTCCGGGAAGACAGTCTGACTCGCTCGTGGCTCGAGCGCGAGACCCAGCCTATCTCAAAATAAGTGGGTGGTCTACGGGCTTGATGGGCTGTGGTTTGATATCCACTGCTATTGATTAGACGGCACTATGTAGAATACAGCCTAGAATATGCACGATTTCGATGCTGTATCTAGAAATGAATAATTAAGTGCGAATCAAAATACGAAATTGTAACGAAGGTCAATGGTATACATTGTAAGCTTCCCAACTTTCATTTTCATAGTACACTGACAACTGGCCAGTGGAACGGAATGCGGGAAGCTCTGGTGGAGCCTGACACTCCGCCCCGGTCTGTTTCAACACTATCACCACGGCATCACCGAATTGCTTCCAGCGCTCCCCGTATTTCACACCTAAGAATGCTCGGAGCTTCTCGCCAACTGTTGCGCGCAAGTCACAGGACCTAATACCGAACCCTTCTGGCCAACAGCCCCACGCCAGCCCCTTGTCACAGCCCCCCGACGCTTCCATACTGAACCAGAACACCCCGTGATTAGCGGGCATCTCTTGGAATGAGCGGCCAAAACGGTTATGGTAACGGGTATGGCTACTCCGGTTCCGGTCGGAACGCTGCCAATGACGGGGGATACGGTGGGAACAGCAACCCTGCGGTAGACGGATACGGTGGACGTTCAGATCGTCGCCCCGGCGGATACGGTGGTTTCTACCCTGACGCGCCTCCACCTCCGGCGCTATCGCCAGGCCAATCTCCTGCGCCGGGCCAGTCGCCCGAGCGGCGGCGTGATCGAACGGACCGGGGCTGGCAGCAGCCCTCTTCGCAACCGTCTTCGAACCCCTCCTCGCACCCCTCCTCGCAAGCCTCTTCGCATCCCTCTTCGCGATCACGCACAAGGAATCAAGAACCAGACAGGAAATACCAGGAAGAACGGTCTAGAGATGCAAATCGGTACGCGGACAACAGGGACCAAAGAGATCAAAGGGACCCGAGAGGCCAAAGAGACCACAGGGACAAGAGAGACCCAAGGGAACAAAGGGACCACAGGAGCCAGAGGAATGCGTCGCCTGTAGTTAACTCGAGCAATGACTCGGGGGAACCCCAGGCCATTGAAAGTATGTCTTTCTCTTTTGACTAGTCTGGCGCAATAGCTAATCCGGCTACCTCCTACAGATATTCTCCAGTCCATCCAGCGCGATTGGGATTTTATGACTGATGCCGAGTGTGTCCCGGTGCACGTTGCTTTGAGTTTGATGGACACGAGTACATTGGGCAAAGCGGACCGTGAACCGGAATTTTTGCATATGTACAATGACATCCAGAAGACATTGAAGGCAATTGTCAATGGTAGGTCCTCTCTACAGTGGTTAGGACAAGCGTATGCTAAAACTACATGTTGTAGAACACCATCAGGGATTCAATAGTTCTATTGGAACATACCACAAAATCCAATCCAATATATCTTCCTCGCAAGCTCGAGTACGCAGCTTGAGACATGCCCTGGATCAGGCCAAAACCGGGTTAATATCGACCAAGCCAGAGTTGAAAGGGCTGGCAACGTCTTCTCAGAACTACGATGATATCGTACAGCTGTTCACTCAAATTGAGGAAATTCAATCCCTTCCCGAGAAATTGGAATCTCAGATCTCAGATAAGCGCTTCCTTGCAGCTGTGGATGTGCTTCACACTGGTCTCCGAGTTCTACGGCGCTCGGAACTGGAGGATATTGGTGCTTTATCCGATATTCGCGCTTATTTCACAAACCAGGAAACGTCGCTCACAGACATCCTGATCGAAGAGTTGCACGACCATTTGTACCTCAAATCACCCTATTGCTCTGACCGATGGAAAGCACCCACATCTGATGAAAAAGAGGTGCATACATCTAACTTAGCCGGTAGTCGCTCTTGGGAACGTCCTGTGTATAGTTTTCTGGCTAAGTTCGATCCCTTGACGCCTATGGTCGAAGACGCCTCCCGGAACCCGGAGGCAGACACGTTTTCCTACATCCAGTTATTGATCGAAGCGTTGAACAAGATGGGTCATCTTGACGTCGCGGTTCACAGGATTGAGCAGCGTCTTCCGGTCGAACTGTTTGCTGTGGTGGATAAGACGAACGCAGATGTCGATACTCGCTATCCTGCCCCAACCAAGAGCTTCTCAGCCCAGGACAACTACAAACAGTCCAGTCTCCCCACCGAGATTATTGAAAAACGGGGCCACGTGCTTGCTGAGTTTTTGTGGGCACTGTATGCCAAATTTGAGGCAATTGCGGAAGGCCACCGAATTCTTCACGATGTTATTGCGGCCATTGTTGAACGAGAAGGTTTAATCAAAAGCGAGACGCTTTCTGGAGGATTCAAGGAGTTGTGGAAACTTCTACAAAGCGAGGTAAGATGCCAACGGTTTTGACAGGCATTGCGGATATTAATCTTTTTTTCCAGATACGATCTCTCATGCACGACTATCTTGCAACCGATGGGGACTCTTCTGTTCGATCTAGATCAGAGGAGAATGATGCTCGACGTCATCTATACACAGGCAACCGCGATAAGAATAAGGCAAGGAAACCAGCGTTTTCATTATTTTCAACTAGCTGACCATTTAAATTGTAGAAAATGTTCAAGTTGTCCGATATCGAGCAAAATTCTGAGATGAAAGCCGAACAAGACGAACTTGATGAAATCCTCAAGTCGTCAGTACCAGGGCTTGTTTCTAAGTCCAGGCAAAAGGCTGCAACAAGTGATACTACGCAATCTAATAAGGGCAACTCGGGAACTGGGCATAAGATTTTGCTCGAGCCAAGTGTCTTCAATATGGGAATCCTTCTTCCTCCCTCTCTATCCTTCATCCAGCGGCTTAAGGATATCGTTCCTGTCGATTCGGATATTTCCATGGGCAGTTTGACCTCCTTTTTGGACGACTTCATGGTCAATGTCTTCCTGCCGCAGTTGGATGAAACAGTGACGGACCTCTGCACGCTCAGCTTCATCGCCGCAGATGCGTTTACAGAAGACCCCCACTGGACCAAGTCCTCTCCTCGGCCTATTTTCAAGGGGACGATCAAATTCATGTCCATTGTTCGGGAATTTAGCAAAATGCTGTCGAGTATTCCACATGACCAAGCATTCACGCAGCTTCTTATTGACCAGATTGTGACCTATTATGACAAGTGCTGTGGGTGGTACAAAGCAATGGTCACGAAAGTATCTGCGCGGAACCGTGGAGGCGAAGTCCAACTGAAAGCTGCGGCTTCCTTTGCTGATTCAGGCGACATCCATGATGTTGTGGATGAACTGTGGAAAGGTGCCGGGGACAAGAAACAGACCCTGATTGATACGGAAATCGACCTTCTTCTCAAGCGAACGGGGCAAGTGCCTTTACAGCCTTACGACATCATATCTGACCCGAAAACCGTCATTTCCCTTTCGCTCTTGTACAACAGCATGCAATGGCTCGCAAGTCACCTCGCGAGAATCCGACTTGTGGTTGAACATACCGCGGATGCCGAGTCATCCAGTTTGACTGCAACTGGCCGACCGTCTCGCAGATGGACTCTGTTCGGGTCCGTGAAGCCCAATCGCGATAGCATCAATCACCCGGTTCATTTGCCACTCAACCACGAGACTGCCGTGGTCTTTGATGGGACGCTCGAATCACTACACCGGCTTGGGGATACTGCAATTATGACGATGCATGTTGACATCCGCTGTGGCATCATCCACATGTTGACCAAAACAATGTCCGGGCCGAATCCTCCTAATTTGCGGAACTCTGAGCCTGTCACTCCATCCCCAAACACAACGGACAACTGGTGGCACATTATCATGAATCAACCAACCGCTGCATCACCAACAATTCTCGCACTCAACAATGATCTCATCGCCTTCGACACCAACATCTCGACGTATTTGGGATCTGTCGAGCGTTGGTTCATCACTTCGGGTCTGGCACGGTTTATTGATCGAGTCTTTGTCGCCTGTACCCAGTATATCGGGGCCATGAATGAGAATGGAGCGCTGCGACTCCAGCTTGATGTGCTTGTTCTTCAACAGAACTTGAAGAACATCATCATCGATCCAACTGGTGATTCGTCAGATTCCGCTACTGATTTACAGGCGCAGGCTTCTCAAGAAATTGTTGCTCTACCGCGCAGCGCCAAGTTCCTGGACTGGTTCCTAGAAGGCGCCGAGAAGGCCTTGGACTACGCGAAGGAAGAGAAGGAGGCTTTCGCATCACAGGGCGACAAAGCCTTGGCTGCTGGAAACGGAGAGCCATTTACCTACGAGGAGCTGCGTGTTCTCGTAGACCTATGTTTCTCTGAAATTCTGCGTGGTCCACGCGGGGCGGAGAGCCGAGAGGACTTTATGTCGGCGAAAAAGGCCAGTGCGGATGCGCTACTAAGGCTGAACGAGATTATGTGGGATGCTCGATAGTCCAGGACTGTTTAGTTCTTTTGTTTTTTCCCTCTGAGAAATCCACTAATAGGCTAGAAACAGAATCTCATTTTACCTTGACTCAGTGTCATTTCCTCTTTAATTTAAACAACGTCCACTAACCCTAACTCGGTATAGCACTATGGGTCAATCGCCCTTTTCGGCTTCTCCGGAGCATTCACACTGGCCCACGATCCACGGCGTGTTTCACCTTTTGAGCGTAGTTCTTACAGATGAAATGATCAATTTACTAGTTCATCAAGCCCTATGGAGTATGAGCATGGACTCTAACGGCGCTTAAACTTATATCTCCCCCATCCCATCTTTTTCTCCCTCTTTTCATACCTTCTTTCGCTTTCTTTGCACTACGTCCTGTCTGGAACAGTATCTCTTTCGAATCTGGCATTCGTTATCCAGACGTCCATTCTTTTGAAGTGCACCTGCACGTCCTATCATTTTTGAAAGTCGATCTGTGACTGTCATTCATTCGATCTTCGGTACCTTGTCTTACCGAACCCTTCATTATTTACTTCAATATACATATCCAACAATGAAGTATCTTCGCCTAGCCTCCGTGGCAGCTCTTTTCAGCGCTGCCACTGTATCCGCTGGCCCATTGGGCGCCCGTGAACATGACGGATACTGCCCGAAGGGCTACACCATGAGCGTCTACTACAAGACCATCACCGTGGAAACCTACCCATCTGCGACCTCCGTAGAGTCTACAGCTACCCCGTCGTCTACTCCGGCTATTATCGAGTCTCAACCCTCCGCTGAGCCCATATTGGCCTCATCCTCTACTGCCATTGCCGTGGAGTCTACAACTCCCGTCGCGGTTGTCCAAGTCGAAACCACAAGCTCTTCAGCCCCTGCTGCCGAGACCGAAGTTGCCGAGACCGCGGCTCCTAAGACCAATGCAGTCGTGGCTCCTCTGCCCACTGCGTCAGCCGAGACTGCCGCTGTCATCGAAACCATTGCTGCCCCGGCCGTGAAGACCCCCGTCGTACAGCCCTCCACCACCGAAGCTCCCGTCGAAGTCGCCAGCACTTCCACCAAGTCTTCTACTTCCACCTCTTCCACCAAATCCGCATCCACCGGCTCCTCCAACGGAACCCCGGAAAAGCCACCTTCTACGGTGGAAATGTTGGCGGCGGAACATGCTCGTTCTCCGGCTACACCCTCCCGAGCCACCTCTTCGGCGCAGCCCTCTCCCTCCAACGATGGGACGATGCCGCAAACTGCGGCGCCTGTGTATCCGTCACCGGACCGAAGGGTAACTCCATCAAAGCAATGGTCAGTCAAGCCCTAATTCCTTCCCATACCATTTCGTCCCATCCCATCCCAACAGACTCTAACCCAAACCAGATCGTCGACCAATGCCCCGAATGCGAAAGCAACCACCTCGACCTCTTCCAAGGCGCCTTCGCCGAGCTCTCTGATATCTCCGCGGGCATCATCCAAACCACCTGGTCGTACGTGCCATGCGACCTGGACGGACCACTGAAGCTCAAGAACAAGGAGGGCACATCTGCCTACTGGTTCTCGATGCAGGTTGTTAATGCCAACGAGGCTGTGACTGCGTTGGAGGTTAGCACTGACGGCGGTAGTTCTTGGCAGAGCACCACCCGCACTTACTATAACTACTTCGAGAACACCACCGGGTTCGGGACTAGTACTGTTGATGTGCGGATTACCGGTGCTAGTGGTAGCACTGTTGTTGTTAGGGATGTTGGTGTTTCGTCTGGGAGTGAAGTCACTGCTGGGTCGAACTTGTAGACTTGTTGAGTGGAGGGGTTTTATATTTATTTTCTTCTGTTGATATTCTTCTTGAGGTGGTTTGGTGAGGGATGTCTGTTGGTTATTTAGTCCGTAACTGAAATGATCTATAGCAAGGTCGATCTACAAGGGTACTCTATATCTGAAACATATAGTTCGTTTGCTCTATCATAATTCCGTACTGGCTAGTAAAGACTGAGTCGTATACCCAATGATCCGGTAGGCCATGATGCAACGCTAACGAATCTATGCTCCTGCCATGCAGCTGATCCGCAATCTCACATCTGGACAATTACTGCGTCGTCACTTCCTTATCGGCCTCGACATTGTCCACATGCGGGTGTGTATCGAGGCTGTGGACCGTATCCTTAGGGAAAGTAACACTAAGAATGTCCAGATCAAGAATTAGCCATCTCACGCTGGAAGAAGACCGAGTGTCGAGATAACTCACGCAAAGCCCTTGATCAACGAGTACTCGTGTCCAATAGTGCCGCCTTGCTTCTGAGCGTGGTCCTTGACACTAAAAGACATCCATATATTAGTATAGTGTATTTCAAATGACTATCTACCAGCGTAAGATGCATACGCCTGGACCTCGTCGTCGGTTGCGGTTGGCTTGCAGGTGATCTAGGAGGGTCAGCAAGATGTCTGTCTTCTGAATGTGTTATTTACTCACAATATAGGAAGACATGTTTGTTGGAAATGTAGTTGTGTAAGAAAGGAGAAAGTAGACGGGTTAAGTAGAAGGGAAGGCGGATGTCCACGTTGACATCATAGAGGGGTAGCCTATAAGCTGATCAGGGCTGTGTTATCTCCGCTCCGTCAGTGGCTGATCTGCTTATCACGCCTTATGGATGTACATAGAACTGTAGATCTTTTCTAGGGCGATATTTAGGCAGGAATTATCCAACCCTACGGAGCCACTGCATAACTCGAAGTGTTCGTTCTTCGGGTGACTCGGGGCCTCCCGAGGTTAAGGCGCCACCTCGCCCCGATGAAACTACTCTGCTTATGCTGTGACTGGGTAACTGAATATGCAACTACAACACTGTTTCTGCGAAGCAGTATAGAAAGAGATAGAATAAAACAGTTTAAAATAAGGACTTATCAACCCGCAGCTCCGTTCCAAGGCAAACCCATCCCAGCCGTAGATTCGCCAGCCCACAATCCATTAATGATGAAAGAAAGTAAAAAAAAAGGAACAAAAAAACAAAGCCCAGGTAGCGTACAAAGACCGCAGATGTGTGTGAGCAGAGAATGATCAAAGGGGGTAAGCAACAGCAGAAGAGAAAATTGCACAAGTCGCAAGGGTAGTTAGTGGGAAATGTAACACTCAGAAACACTCAGAATGCCAGGGGCAGACCGTATTGCGAGGAGACGGGGGTAAGGAGAGGTTCATGGCAAGTTTACATCGATTGGAGGAAACATCCATGGTAAGAAGAGAAAAGATCTGTCAACAGCAGAATAGCAGATTTGAAAAACAGAGATGAGGGTATGTTCAAGTATTGACCTCCGGAACGCAACAAGTCGTAGCACATGCAGAAGAACAAGGATGATAAGCCTAATCCATCTCCAGTGACTCTAGCTCTTTTGACTCCTCGTAATCCTCAAACTCGAGGCCGGCATCCCGGCAACGTGTCAGCCACTTTAGGGCAATGTTGTTGCGTCGGGCGACCTCGCCTTTGAGCTTAGAGTTCGAGCCGCTGATCTCGGCGATAGCATGATTAGCAGTCAGACTGTGCTTCTCAAATTGCTCATCGATGTTCTTCTTTTCTTCCTGGAGCTGGAGGATATATTCGATCGCACGTTGGAGAATCGCGCCCTTGTTCTTATCGCAGTTCGGCACAAGACGAGCAATTTGGTTGATACCCTCATTAATAGCTTCGCGGCGGCGACGTTCAACTAGAGGAAGGGGTCAGCATACAAACACGAACTCGGTCGGAAATGTGCTTCTTACCTTCTTTGTGATTGTTCTTGCGGATCTGGTGCCATTCGGGAGAACCAACGGTAGGCTTCTGGTTCATACTCTGAGCCTCGCGGGCGGCATAGACCGCAGCAGCAGTCGAATTGTGGTTGTGACCACCACCCATGGGAGTCTGGTTCATCTCATCGCCAAAGGACAACCCTTGGGTGAGGTTGCTCGCATCAAAGCCGGAGTCGGGAGGAGGGGGGTACTTGTGTTGAGGAGTGTGTGCAGCCAGGGCGGCCTTGGCATTTGCGGTCAACGCATTATCGTCAGCCAGACCGTTCTGCGGACCAACATGTTGAAGAATTTGTTGATCAATGTTGAGTTCAGCGCCAGTGTTGGGAAGCCCGTGGTCGTAGTTACCGAGCGCAGAGTGGCCAAAGTTGTGCTGGTTATCCATGCTGCCGTTGCTTCCGTGTGAAGAGCGGTTAAGGCGTTGCGGGTCGGGACCTAGATCCTCAGAGCCATCTCTCTTGCGCTTATGCGAGCCGTTATCTGGGCTGTTCATGGTGGGATCAGACATGCTGAACCCTAAAGCTGATCGTCCTATTCGTAGTAGTGGTCAGTGGCCAGTAAGTGAAAAGTGAAATGAAAACAGGTCTCGAATAAGAGAAACGGTATGTGATTGGAGATGTCAATGCAGTCCTGCGATAAGTTGGCGCCTGGCAGATCAAGTCCCTCTCGGGAAGATCAGTGGGCACCCCGCGAAGTAAACAGACGCGTGAATCCGACGCGCTTGTAATGCATCCCACGGAGGCCGGCCAACGTCGGGCGCAGCCATCGCCAGCAGGTTTTTCAGGCAGGCGGCAGTGCATGGATAGTTCTACAGGGAAGGGACGTTGTCAAGCGATCATATATAATGCGATGCCTCGAGAAATCCGCGGGGTTGCAGAGATCAAGAACGCGTCATGATGGCTTGCAGGCAGCTGAGGTCACACAGGGGGGCAGCGTCGTGAAGGACACCACTTGCGATGAGCATCGCGACGCGATGTGCAACGACATGGGGGGTTCTGGATGGAGATGGGGTATTGATGGAACCGTACCTTGGGATGATCTCTCTTTATCACCTGACAGGAAGTCACCTGCCCGACAACAACAAGACGCAGGTCACGTTGTCTGCGAAACCCCGAGTTCGAAATTGGGACGTGAAAAAGGGAAAGTTGAAAATTTGAGGAAGCCGATATCAGGATATGCAAACGACTTAGCGATCTACCTCGCGGTAAATTTGAATAAAAGAAAACGTGTTTCTTTAGGGAGATGTAGAGCAGCGGACAAGTTCAAGATGGATTGCTCACGTGGCAAGGAGGTGGTCAAGAGGAGGAGTCGCGCTGAATACGGCGGATCCGAACGACCGATAGCGCAATAAATCACCTGATAGCCTTATTCAAAAAAGTCCACTGACGTAAGCAAACCGCATACCGCAAATGAGCCACCGAGGAGCCCTGGAGGTCTAGACAATTTTGCAGACACGACCATAAAGAAACGGACAGCAGGAGCTGAAGATAACCAACTAAAATGCTTGAATAGCTCCGGGGATTCTACGCCTCCATCTCTCATCGCAAGTCATGTGCAGCCATCCCGTGCCCCTCTGCTGCACACCTTCTTTCTTGGCCTCTGATTGGCTAGCGGCTCTCGGAGGGGAAATCCCTAGATCACGTGTAAGGATATCTTATGGGCCAATCACAGGCTCTCTTCACCCACTACGAGGGGGGATCGGACCGTCGGATACCAAGAAATTCAAGTTATCTACACATTTAGCAAGTATATGGACGTAGTCTAGACACACTAGAAGCCTACTAACTACATGCTATATACCCGGCATTTGATCCGAAGTGACCGTCCGAGTGTCTCTGCATGCGCTCAGGCTAGGGCCACTAGTGTATAGAATACCCCCTTCGACTGAATCAGGAAACACAACAGGGGAATATCCCAAAACAAAGGTAGCAACGGGAAACAAAGTCGTGCATTATGTAGTGGGTGTGCTGGTCTAGATTGCGATATAACAGTCCTCTTTACAATATAGCTAGCTCACAGCGTACTTCGTTTCTAGTTCTCATCTGTTTACCTCTGATCCCTCATCGGGGTGGGGGAGAGGAGAATCACATGTTTCAGACTAAGCATCCTGAAATAGGATTCCCCAAGTCCTTCACACCACCATGTCTCCAAAGGGTTGCATCGGATATCTAAAAGGGTCTTCCCTAGTACATCGCCTGCATATTGATGAATGTGAAGTCTGAGTGATCATGAGACCTCAGAATTCCACCCCCATGCAAAATTAAGCTAAGTATCTGAGCTTTTCCTGAAGATTGCGACGATCTCGATGATCTTCTTCTATATGTCATCACGTTCAAGTCCCCTATCACATGGATTACCTGCACATGATGCGCCTGTGGCAAACGGTGGAGTTTCCATTCTTGCAGGGAAGATCGCCATAACATAGAGCAATATACACCGTCTAGTGTATATATCCTGGGATTAGGAGGTATCACAGAGACTCGGGTGATCGAAATGCCATTTCTAATGTCATGTCGCAAGGGTGGACCCTCGATCTGGTCATAGACTCCGCATTATCTGTGGAATAGTCTGACGCGTCCAGTGCGCTGCCTCACTCAGACGCCTTTTTCAGTGCAAATACCATTTGTGGATCTGCCGTAGTATCCGCGAAACAAATACCTTCCTCCGTGGCGCCTAGCATGTCCCAGCAAAGTATCTTGACGTCGAATGGGATGACCGTATCCCCTGTCTCACTTTCCGCATCAGTGGTGTGCGCACCTGACCTTGCATCTTTCTCCGCAGTATTGGGTGTGGGTCGTTGCGTCACAGCGATGATAGCGCTTGTTCCCGCATATCGCGCCGGTGGCTTGGTATCCTCTGTAGGTGGCTCCTCGCCCGACCGATTAGAAAAGACGATGACGATCTTCTTCGGAGAATCTGCCGCCTTGCCGCCGTCAAGATCCACCTCATGTTCCATCTTTTTTTGCAACAGGGGCCAGAACCGATGAAGCCAATAGTTGAAAGTATCCATCTCGGGCTTATCCTTCAAGGCATCGAGCTCTTCTCGGCTCAGGATGGTCAACCAGGCCATGGACAGAATGACAAGCTGGGATTTGGAGTCAAGGACTCGGGTTGCAAATTCCCACTCGGTGAATGGCGCCTCAAACTTGTATGGATTGATATCCATGCAGATACCAAGCGAAGTCGCGACCCGCTTTTTCTCGGATAAAGCCTGCTCACCCTGGTGCACCGGGCTTCTCAATGAAGACACTGTGCCTTGAGAAGTGAATTCGAGTTCATGAAAGCCTCGCTCAACTTGACCTTCAGCCGCCCACGTTTCGTCGGTGTAATACAAGAAGCTCTTGCGGTAGTTGAGGATGAACTCCCCACCCTCATCGACAACAAGGAGTGAGTTATAGTACGTGGCGTTGTCGGGATTTTGAGAATCCTTCTCGATCTCCGGATACCCCACGCAGACCTTGCATCGCAAGCGTCTGGCAGTTTCACGCGCCCACGAGCCAGAGGGGCCGTCGCCGGCTGGCTCGAGATATGGCTTGATCGCTTCCAAGGAAGGGAAGTTATAGCCTAGTTATCCATTAGTGAAAATTCCCCACAGATTGAGCTAAACATCAGAAACCGGGGGGAAGACGGGGTTCTGCTGCTCAATACACGCTCGTGGACAAGTTGGGTAGGTACGTACCCGTCAGCGCCAACTCAGGCAGCACCAAGATATCAGGCTTTAACAGATCAACCCCGACTCCGAGCTCCTTTCCATCTACAGAAACGGTCTTGCCAGTCTTCAGTAAAGCATTTGCTTTCTCAATATTGCCTTTGAGATCGCCCAGCTTTGGCGCGAATTGAAGGCTTGCAATCCTCATTTTGTGAGACAGTGAGGTTGAGAAATTTCGAAAGTTAAGGAATGACACGTGTTGTGTAATAGGAAGCTTCTGAGTGAATCGTGAAAGAAATGGGTTCGAAGTTGGCGTTCTTGACGTGGAGGTATGAAGTCCGTGTCTTCTGGTCCCGACGCGGACACAGCGGGGCAGGATTTTTGCCAGAATGATGGCGAGTTGAAATCCTTGAACTATATCCCAATATACTCAATATAGTTATTTATATGCGATTTTTGAGTCCAAGTCAGGCGCGATTACTTCTTGGGGTATTGTTGGTGTTTGGACGGAAGGGCGATATTTTGGGGCGGGTCATATGAAAGTTGATGCCTCAGGGGTGAATATCAGTTCCAAGACCCAGCACAAGCATTGTAATGGTGTAATGTTTACGGGGTTCAACTAAACTTTTCAATTTCTAGACTATATAATAATCTCATAGATAGTAGAGCTATATGGACTATGAAAGTCATCAAGAGCAGATCAATAGCCGACCGATCACTTCTCTACGTCGTCCACGCATATTGGTACAATTCTGTATATACTTGATGTTGATAATGTAAATAGTGCTTGCTAGATCTCGAGAGTCTTCCTCCAATGTTGCATTCATGTTGTTTCATATATGTCACTGAATATTGGCTCCTCCCATATAGTTTCTATTCCTTTCGCCGTGAACTACCCATGTGCTTCTTAGCATCCAAACCTACGTTGACTACACCTCCCAAACTTCCTTTTATCAACTACTGTACTTAACCCCAGTTTATGCAGAGAACTGTGCATTGATCCTTGCTATTTGACTACTAGTACATGATAGTAAACGCAAGGAAGTGTCTTCAGCTCCTCTCGCAATCAGGTAATGCCCATTTGACCATCCAATCTGATATTAGCACCTCTTCAGCAGTCGGTCGCTCTTCCGGCCGGTAAGACAACATACGGCGCATCAAATCCAGAAACACATCTTTCTCGTCTTCCTCAATCTTGCCTCCCATCTTCCGTCTCCATTTCTGCACACCAATCTCAAATGATTCCTCAAGCGGAGGCCACCTATTTCCCCTGTATGACTCCGTTGGCTGTCCATGCTCACCGAAAAATCGAGATCGTGCGTGCCAGCGGTGCCACCATTCCGATGGCATAGGTCCTAATACGTCAATATGCCGAGCCACTATATGATCCTCATCCACAAAATCAGTACTAAATATAGCCTCCATTCCCACAATCTCCCAGATCGCCGTGGCCAGACTCCAGATATCTGAGGGATATGAGAGCGGGCTTTGGAATTCGAACTTAGCCTCCGGAGCTCGAAACGGAATTGGCGTGTGGCAATTTTGTCCAAGACGAGTTTCTGAAGCGGGAGGGAACGCTTCACCAAAGTCAGTTAGAAGCGGGTGTGCGTCGGATAATGAGAACATCTCCGCATATTTCCAGATAAATAGCGGCACAACAGCTTTAGATGGGACATTAGGAGGCAATGGTCCTCCGTCACGCCGTGTGATAGGGACTGTCTCGGGCGGGCCGAATCTCTCGTAGAATTGCTTTATAGAAAGCTCATCGAAGCTGGACGGCAGCTTGGATAAAATATTATTTAGATGAATATCTATATCACCCAAGGTCCGAATATTAGCTAACTAATATTCAAATAGATAGTGGTTATAACCAACCTCCATGAACATAGCCGTGTGAATGTGTGTAAGCAACGGCCTGTGCGAGTCGATACGATAGTGCTCGAGCGACTTCGATAGGGAAAAGACGGCTAAAGGAAGCCTCCCTAAGGTTGCATTGTGCAGTGGCCACCGCGTAGCATGTATGTTTCCAATTAGGACCTTGCACTTCGAATTCATCTAGGAAAACAGGCACTAAACCACGCCCAGGATGTACTGAGAACGACGGAGACGGAGCAGACAGAGCCTTGAGGATTTTTGTCTCGCGATGAATCGTGTCGGCTATGCTGACCTTGAGAGTAACATATCTGTTCAGACGAGTATCTCGGGCAAGCCAAACCGTCGAATAGGCCCCAAAGCCAAGTTTGTCTGCAATGCGATAACGGTCGTGTAAGACATCACCAACCATAACGGGGTGATATCCCCCAGGCTGATATAACTCAAGTGTCTCCACACCCTTGATCCAGTTATACTTGACGTGGTGATTCCCGGCCTTTGAAGTGTTTGGCCGCACGAAAGACATCGAGTCGAGATTTCGACGCCAAGGGAATTGAAAAACTGGAATTGGAGGTCGAGCTAAGGTCGAAAGGTTGACAGGGTTCGCGATCATTCTGAAGGAGCCCGCCATGGTATGCTGGCGTGATTGCTCAAAGAGATAGCCATGAAGCGCCCTTGGAAGCGACGGTGAACTTGGATGCAACCAAAGGCGCAAGGTCAATCAAGTGATTGGCCGCTACTGATATGTGATCCCAAGAGCTTTGCACTAGTGGTGCTCTCCCTAGTGATGCTCTCATGCAGGATATCAATGTAGCTGAACAATGGGTGTTATTATTGGTCGACCATACCATTTCACCGCTTCGCTCTCCGCCTCTTCCCTAATTCTTCTCATTTTCTTCCTACTATCCTGCGTTGAAATCTGATAGAAGAGTGTGGGGGAGGTTTAGCAAGGTGGGAGCTTACAAGCAATTTATGGGGATCTGCTTGATAACTATCTAGCAGAAGACCTATGCCTTTTCGATGGTATAGTTATTGCTTGCAATATTAGACTGATCTATAGAACAAACAATGATGGAAAGATGACGACAAGTGGTATCTATCATAATGATATGATGGTTGTCTACGCCCACAGGAAATAGCACTTAACTATATTGTTTAGAAGAGGTCGAATTCTTATTATTTGCTAAACACCCAACAGAAATACTTGGACAATACGAGAATAGCGGAAAAGTGAGAAATGAACTGATCAAAAGGGTAAGATATAAACTCGACGTGTGGTAATCTAAGAATATAGGAAATTCAAGGCATTGCAACATCAAATGACAACTTTGATGGGTTGTCTCCGTTCTTCATCTCGCAAACCTCCAACAATAGCTGCATTTACAAGTAAACATTTTGCCTCAACACTCGGATTGAAACATGCCTTGACAAACTCGCCAATTGTGGACAGAAGATTCCAAATGCCCCCTCTAGCAACGACAGTGCGCTCATACGCCTCCTGGAGCGCATCGAACAAGATCCATTCGGTACCTGCACCAGCATGGACATGTCCAAACACATGCAGCCTTGGCCTGACTCTCCATAACTCCTGCAGGAGGTGATTACAGCCCAGATGTAGCAAGTCAAGATGGGCACGTGGCGGACCATGCGTGATTAGCACATCAATCCCTTCAGACACAGAGCCAGTCCATAAGTCTAGACTGGGAGGATACTGGAAGGCCCAGTTGCCATTGCGTTTAGTCATAGGACTTCCGTAAATCCTAAGCTGGCGACCGTTTGCACAGGAAACGGTGGTCTCCTGCTTATTCAGATAAATGATCTCGCCCCAGTCAAGCCGAGCCAGGTCAGCGATGGCATGATCCGCCTCATGGCGCCTTGGGTCGAGTGACAAATCGTGGTTGCCCGCAACAACTATTTTGGTGGGATGGGGCTGGCCGTTTAACCAAGTGAATGCTGCCTGGAGTTCTTTCAACGAGCCCGACTGCGTGAGATCACCGGAGTGAATGAGGATGTCGCCATCGGGAAGGCTGGGTTGACTGTTGTGAGTATCGGAGATGCAGACGATAGTAACAGGATTTGTGAGTGGTTTTGCAGGGATGGGTTGACGCCAAGTGTACAGCTTCCGCGCAAGGAAGATGCAAGGCTGGGCCAGGAATTGTTCCCACGGTGTGGGTGGTTGTCGATTGAGGAGCTCACTAAGGCTTGGCATGATTGTAGACTTGGGAGGTAGTAACTACAAGTAGTAGCCCTGGAGTGACCTCGGGAGAAATGTTTTGATTTAGTGGTATTTGCCTTAGGCAGGAAACCACGTCCGTAGAACAACCTTGGAAGGCAACTGCGAGTATTACGATAGACAGAGGTGTAATACCTAGGTACCTACATAGGTAGATCTATACATGTTATCATTGTCTCCCAGGTGGAGATGTGATATGCCACTATATCCCGTAACTAGGTGCCTCTTTTATAACTCAGGCTGTGTATAAATAGAAAAAGAAAGTAAATGAAAGATATGAATAAATTTCCGCTGCGAATGTCCATCGGGGAAAAACAGAGATATCATTAGAAATAACTCCACAAAATGCAAACATGAGAAGAGCACAGTAAGCGGGTATGCAGATCCATGGCCCATACGAGAGGAGAATAAATCAGTGTGAGATACACCATGAAATAATCACAACATGGGGAATAAGGAAAGCGTAGTGCGTCTCCTTAAACACCCTGGGAAGACACGTCTTCCCTTTCCTCATCCTTCTTGTCTTTGTCGTTATCTTCCTTCTTTCCGCTCTTGCTCTTAGCCATCTCCTCTTTCTCTCGCATATGACGTTCGAAATCCAGAGGCACATGCGCAAGTCCACGGGCACCAGTGCGTCGAATACGCTGTTCGGTTCGGGACATAGGTCGGTCCGGTGTATCAGGAGCGTAAGCGACCTCGTATCCTCTGGCAGTGCGATTGAGTGTCAGACGCGGGGGTACATAGGAATTTGGTTGGGGAATATTTCGGGCTTGATACTTTTCCACGATTCGGGCAATGGGATTCCAGTTTGGGTCGTGCCATGGCTCTCGGATTCTTCCAGTCCAACCGTCGAAGATTCCAGGGCCCGTCCTCAACTTCTCGGCCAAGATCCGTGCTCGTGAGAGGGCAATCTCATCCTCGTCGACTTGTCGAGCCCGTTTCAGTCGAGCTTCTTCAATATACTGGAGTTGTTCCTCGGTCAGGGCCTTCGGCTCGCACAAGGCCTTGGCTCGTGCAAGCTTTTCTTCCAGCTTTTCCAAGATCGGGAGCTTCGGTATGGGCCGGTTTTCTGCTTTGTAGACGGAGAAGTTGAAAGGGACATGTTCTTCCGCTGTGGACACCTTGGGCGCTTTAGTACTTGGGCCCTCTTCCTCCAGCTGGAGCTCAGTTTGCTCATCCGACACTCGCTTCTTTTTGAGGACTTTGGACTTCTTGCGCGCCGAAGACACTTGCGAGTCCTGTGGCAGAGGCTCTTCCTCTTCGAAATGCACGGACCGTTTGAATGATCCATCGGGTACTGCAGCAGGAGATTTTCCTTTCAGCGAGGAGCGCCTCTTGTGCTGAAGGGCTGCTTCTGCATCGGTGGCCTCATGTTGTCGTTTCAATGACGCTTGATGTCCAGGCGGCACCGAGGGTTCTGGACCTTGGAACAAGGGCGCTGACGGCTGAGTACTTGCCGCTTCAGGCGAGTATGTACTCGATGTGGCGTCAAATATCTTGGGCTGCCGAAGTGCTTCAAAGAGAGTCCGGGGAGGTGAGGAGGCGGTCGCTTGAGTGTGCGAAACAGACCGGCGCGTGCCCGAAACCGAAGCGGAGCCGTTGATGGGAGGCGGGCCAGTTATTTGAGCCTGTGCAGGTGCCGACTGGCTGAATGCTGAAGTTTCACTCAGCTTGGGCGACTGTAAACTACTCAATGACGGGGATGGAGTCAATAGTGGCTTCTCAGGCGTGGGCGCTGTAGTTGCTGGAATGTCCGCTTTGTGGCTTGGCTGCGGTGGCTTAGGAGCTGCAAAGACTGAGCCGGAAACTGGAAATTGAGTTGCAGCCGAAGATCCTGCATTGTTCACCGAGAATGGCGAGGAAGGCTGCCCGGAACTTAATGCAGCTGCAGATTCCTTGGATTTGACAGCTGTCTCTGGGGCCTTGGGGGCTTGGAATGGAGATGGAGCAGCAGAGGTAGCAGCAGTTGGGAGAGATAGCGGAGTGCTCGGAAGTGCAAAAGGATTGTTCGACGCAATCGATGATTGCTGTGTTTTGGTGTCGGTCTTGAACATCGTAGACTGTGTAGAAACATCTGCAGCAGGTTTGCCCACCCCAGGGCCTGCCTTTGGAAACATGGACGTCTGGCCAAGGGGGTTAGCACCAGAGAACGCCGAAGACGCGAAGGGATTCTTGGATTCAGCCAACGATGCAGGAGGTGAGGGCTTGAACAGCGTAGAGGGCGCGGCGGCAACTGTCGCCGGTGTCTCCGTCTTCTGGGTTGGCTCTGATGGCTTGGGGAAGGAGAAGGGGGACGGCGCAGTGAACGCGCCCGCGCCAAAAGAGAGTACAGGCGCGGGTTTCTCCGCAGTCGGTGCCTGAGGAGGCGAAGTGCTGGGCTTGAACAGCGTAGACTGCACAGGTGCCTCCGTCTTTTGGGTTGACTCCGATGGCTTGGAGACGGAGAATGGAGACGGCGCAGTGAAAGGGCTTGGGCCAGTGGATAACACAGAACCGGGGCCATTTGGGAACATGGAAGCGGGCTTGTCTGCATTTGACGATGCAAGAGGGAATAAACTGGGCTTTGGAAACGCGGGCGCAGGGGGAGTTGTTGCAGGTGCCTCCGCCTCGGGTTTGGCGTTGGCTGGCTTTGAAAAGTTGGACGAAGAAGAAGTAGAGGTAAAAGCGGATAGTGAAGGGCCGGCAGGAGTAAATGACGGAACAGCTGCCTTGTCGGCGGTGTCAAGCTGAGGAGGGGGTTTTGTCTGAAAGGGCGAGGGAGCCACGTTAGTGGTCACGGCAGAGGTATCGGTTTTTTCGGGCTCTTTTGGGAACGAGAATGGATTTGGCGAAGAAGTGAAAGGAGACGGCGCTGCGGGCGTAACAGTGGTGGAGGGGATCGAAGTTGCGAATGGATTTGAGGGAGGAGATGCCATTTTAGATGGCTGAAAGGCCGGCGCGAAAGGATTTGGCGGCTTTGAAGCGGCTGATGGTAGATTTGACTGGAACAGGGAAGGCGAAGCTGCAGGGGTAGGTTGTAAAGGTTTCTGAGACTCAGAAGCGGCCCGGAATTCGGAAGCAGATGTGTCCTGAAGAAGGGCGTTCGGTGTTTCAACCACTGGTGCGGGCGTCTGATTATCAATATCACTCACGAAGAGATCCCCATCTTCTGTTTCAGCCTCAGGCAGAGTTTCACTCTTTTGGGGCAACTGGGAGCGATCAATCATGCCCATTCTTGCGGCTTCTCTGATGCTCATGCCGAGAATGATGGCGACAAGACTACGCCCTGCGCGCTTTGACTCCACATATGTTTCAGAGAAAGAATGGTCAGATGAAGGCGCAAAGTCTGAGAAATTGTTAGTCACAAACAAAGAAAGAGGAAGAAACGGGATGGAAGGTATCATAAACTTGGGGCGAGGGAGACAAGTGAATTGGGCAATGAAAGCAAACGAGACTCGGCTGAGATGAAGTTGCTTGAAATCACTTACCGACAGAGTCTACTGGTCGATCACCCCAATTGAGATAGAGTCCACCACTTGCGTTCTCAGCAAACTGTAACCCTTGTGCATTACAGTACTCGATTGTCTGCTCGTCATCATCAAAGTGCAACACCTTAGTTAATTCCTCCACAGTCCAGTGATCGTTTTTGGATTGCTGTGACAGCGGAGTCCGGCAGTAGGCTTTCCAGATTGCACGGATTGCTGTCTGACGAATGTGGTTGAAGTAGACCTCAGCCACACAGGCCATCAGATATGACACACTCGGGGAGTTAATGATGTTGAAGAAGCGAGCGTAGAATCCCTGAGCAATTGCATTCGGTCGACGAGAATCCAGAGCACCTTGAGGCTCCCATGTATTACAGGCAGCAGCAAATAGTTCCAATGCCACCTGCACTCGAGGCGAAGCGAGTAGGGCAGTTGGCCATTTCTGAACACGGGCTTCCAGGTCAGGCCGCTGGTCATGGATGGAGAACAAGATGTGGTAGGCACGGAACTCGTCCTCGTTAGGGAAGTGGATGCGCTCGCGGTTGTCATCGTAGTAGTACATGAGAGAGAGCATGGTGTTGTTGAGCTGCTCACGCTCCTGGTGACGGTCAAACTGCTCCGTGTTCGCCGGGTTAGAAAGAAGATGCAGGGACACGATATGGAATCGCGCAATCCTTTCTAGACAAGTGACGGCTGTCTTCACGTCTTCTTCTTGCGTAAGTTGCTGCACCGAGAAGTCATTACGGATTGACCGTGTCCGATTCCAGACAAACATGTGGATGACGGCCAACGGTTCACCACCATTGATAACATAACGAATCAGGTAGTTCATGGTTTGTAAAAGTGTCTTTGGTGTCCGGATATCCGAGGGCAATTGCTCGTCATTTCCAGCTGCCGCACGCCGGAAGCGCTTCACCATTCTGGTTTCCATGATTTCCAGCTGGTCCGTTGACGGGTTGTAATACTAAAGTTGCGTGTCAGCAATGGCACCAAAATAGAGACCGGGGCACCATTACCTTTTCACATTTGTCCACTGCTTTCTGGACGATTCGCTCCACCCTCTCGAAATCAGGACACATGCTGGTGCAGGTACCCACGGGTGTGATAGCCTGATTCAAAGAAGTCGGCTGATTCGGGTCCGCCATTTGCCCATCCTTGATCGCCCTTTCGCGCTGTCTCACTTGATCAATTTTCAGCTGCAAAGTTGGTTAGCTCCGTATTTGTGTTGCCCATTTTCGAAAAGGGCAGACTGACTTTGTCAAAGCGTTCCTGGTAATTGTTCAACGTCGATGCATGCTCCATGGCGGCGGCAACATTAGATCCCGCGCCAACAAATTTCGTCGAAGGTTGTTGTTTTGTAATGTTCGTAGGTTGGGCGAATGGGTTTTTGGCGACGTTCGAGGCTGAAGCACTGTTTGAGACCCTGGAAAATGGAGACTGCTGGGCGGGCTGAGCCCCGAACGGCGGCGCGACGGCTTTTTGCTGGTTCGATTGCGCAAACGGTGATTTGACAACACCAGGCTTGGGGCCCTCCGCGGGTTGTTGGGGTTCATTCACGGTGTGGCCTGCAGCGCCTGCGCCGCGACCATGGCCACGAGCTGTCCATGTCGCTGACCCCCGCCCACGCCCTCGAGCCCTCGCTGCGCGAGGCGCCCCTGACCCTCTCGGCACATATGTTGATGTATGGCCACCTCTTCCCCGTCCCGTTGAGCCTTGCACGCCCGGCGCGCCTCCCCTGTGGCCACGGCCCGCAGAAGGGTTAAACGGGCTAGCCATCCTGCCCGCAAAGAGCGGAATAAACTGGATAGGCTGCCGCCTCTTGGAATAGGCCTGTCGCTCACTCTGTGGTCAAATTTATTTTGGATTTATGGGGTGGACGATTCCGATATGCGAGACGGCAAAGTCGATTGCGCAGAGATCTGAAAGTTGTTTCCTATCTGCTAGTTAGTGCGCCGCGGCGACCACAAAGAAGTCAGCTCATGTTACAAAGCCGAGGGGATGGCCATCCCGACCCAATGCTAAACGGAAGAGGCGCGGATGGATACAAAGAAAGGTCGGAGGACAAAGCTGAGGACCGGAATGGACTCGGGGATAGGTATTCACACTACCAGTACACTCACGGGTCTCTTTTCTTCAAAGGAATGTATAAGCGACCCCACTGGCTTGTCGCCTTCGGTATTTGCGATTCGTTGGGATTGTTCAAGCTCGTGAGGCGGCGTGCCGGCGTGCGCGTCGGAGTTTGCAATACTGGCATGAACTGTAAGGCGGATCCGGTTTATGAGCCACGCAAAGACGCCAATATGCAAATAGTGACCGGAAAGCAAGCACGGGGTGAGCGTAAAGCGATTGAAGAGGATGGAAATCGAAGTGCCGCCGCGTTCACGGAGCTTCAAGCTGAGCGGAGTGGCTCCGCTTACTCCGCTGACCAAGCGCTTATGTCGGCGCGCGCTTGCGTCTAATTGGCCGCGGCTGTGCCTATTCCAGTGCCAATTGGATAGAATGTTGTTAGGAACAATAGGTATTACTGGCAACAATTACAATTGACGGTTCATATTGTATTAGGCAAATATCAATTCATCCATGGGGGCCTCTCGCGATCTATACATGTACGTTGGAATTCAGGGCAGATGTTGCAAACACATGGAGCGGCAGGAGACCTTGAATCTCGGAATCTAGTATAATGTAATAAATATAATAATATTACTACCCATAGTGCGATAGAAGTGTTCAGGAACCAAAGATCAGGATAGAGACAGAAAGATAAAGGCATATATAAGACCGAAAAAGGAGTCCAATAGTCCAGGCCTGGAATAAGTAGGTACAAGATGAACGCCTTATGCTCACAGAATTCTAGCTTTCCACGCCTAAACTATGAACTATTTCGATATAGCGAGGAATTTCTCGGGGTCTATCTTTAACCCTATGTATTATAACAATGAAAAGACAGGCTCAAAGGAACCACACACTGCATAGTCTTGCAGGGAGTAACAAGAGGCGTGTCCTTGGCTATACAAGACAAGGTCGTCTGTACATTGCATGCTTTCCACTGCCTTCTATTTAGCTATAGGCCCGGGACGGGAAAATAGATCCAAGAGAACGTAGTATTATAAGATATCATGGCAAAGACAGAGGCCACTTAAGCGGACGACTTTTATTGTCGAATTGGTTCAATATCCATTGGTTCCTATGATCGAGAAACTGGAGATTTACCGACTACGCACGCCATTCAAGTTTGTGACAGACACCCTGCGTGTAAGTCTCTCGACTGAGGACTGGGTACTACATCGCTAGATAATAACCCATAGCAAGCATCATGAGCTAAAAAAAAAATCCCCATTGGAGAACCGGTTGCATATTATTGAGAATAAAATTTTGAAGTATCTACCCAAATCTCGTATATCAACAGCTCCAAACATCCAAGTTGGAGAAAACCCATATTCACAATGAAAACCAAAAAGATCAAGCAGGTAAGCAGATCAACAGAAGACAAGAAGAAAAGAAGCACAAGGCCAACACCAAAAAAATAAAGATGAAAGAATGGCGAGACCATAAAGAAAATAAATAAAAAAGGAACCACAGAACAAGAACAAAGACCGGAATATAATCACTTCAAACCAAACAAGACCCAAGTATTTTCAGAAAGAAAAAGAAAAAGAAGCAAAAGACCCCATTTGTACCGTCACCTTTCAAGATGACCCCAAGTTCTATACCAATATACCCAAAAAGACAACAACTCCCCTGGCAAAGCCTTATGATAAGCGCTAAGTTTGTGGACTAGAGCCATCACTCATATATGTTCGTTAATACCCATTCCTCGAGTCAGAATCATCCGTGACAAGAGCACCACACCCTATTAGTCATTTAGACGGCGTGGGAAAGAGTCATCCCGTTAGGATGTGGGTGGCTCAACGATCCCGTGCGGAAAGGCAGGGATCTTTGGTGGATGGAGTCCATGTGGGACTGCTGGGCATGGGACATGTCTTGCATGTGTGATACCATGGGCATCTGGTAGGGCATTGAAGGCTGGGGCATACCCTGGCTAGAGGCAGGTGTGGTGTAATCGACAGGGCTGAAGATGTTCTGGCGGAAAGATGGGGTCCAGGTATCGTACTGGCCGCTTACTCCCGCGCGTGAGTGATCGGGTGTGGAGTTTTGGAAGGTGTTGTGAGCGGAGTAGTCGAAGGCTGAGACTGAGACGTCGTGGGGACTGATCATCTCTGCTGTTACGGGAGTGCTGAGCATGGGCTGCGAGAATGAATCGCTGTATTGGGGAGGTGTGGTGTAGTAAGGGCGGTCCTGGCGGTTTTCGAAGTTGATAGGCTCAGTCATGGAGAAGCTGCCTGGGAGGGAGCGGGCTGATGGCATGTGGTCGATAGGTGTGGTTAAGGAGGTGGATGCTTGCTCGAATGATGAGATGGGGGTCATTAATCCTTGGTTGATGTGTTCGGGCTCTTCGATGGTCACTGAGGAGGTGGTAGAGTCGTCTTCTTCATCGCCCTTAGGGCTAGGGCCGCGGTTCATGGTGTAAACGACCATGTTGGCGTCGACTTCACCTCGTTCAAAACGCTCCTCCATCTTGCGAACTCGTAGGATCTCGTAGATGATCTCGACGTGGGATGGGTGCTTCAAGCTCCGCTTGGTGTCGCCAGCAACATCCTTGAGCTTGTCGGCAGTGATACCGTAAGAACCGAGCTTGCGGATAATGTGAAGCAAGAGCTCAATGCGGTCTAGTAAAATAAGTAAGCCATCAGATCGAGAATAAATTAGACCATAGGAGCTAAATCATACACTCTTTTCTCAAGTGGTCAGGCTCCTTGTGCATAACACCGGGAGGCCACCACTCGGGCTTAGTCTTTTCTGGGTCCCCGGTAGTACCGGGGGCGGATCCTGCCGGTGGCTTGCCGCCATTGTAAGGGTGTCGGACCTGCTTGCGAGGCTCGATGAATTTAATGAATGCCTTAGCAACCATACGGCAGTTCAGCTGTTGGAAGTGCTTTAGTGCACCCTCATAGTAGGCCATGACCTTTTGAGAGTCTCCAATGCGGAGAGGAACCATTTCGGTAGACCCGCTAGGGAGCTCCTCGCTATCAGTATCCTGCTCAGTCAGGCGGTCGTCGATAGAGATAGCAGGAGCGTTGCCCTTGCGACGTCTTACCCGACGAGGAGATGCGTCCATTGTCTCTATATTGAGATTAGTATGTATTGACATTGGTGTTTTGGAACTTTGACATACGGCGAACAGGAGCATGGTAGCCAATGCGTTCACCTAGAATCTCGAGGAAGTTCTGGCGAACCTCTGGAGTGAACACAGTGGAGTTTTGTTCTTGAATAGAAGATGATTCATCAACCTTAAGCTTGCCATCACGGTCAAGGTAAATCATAGCAAAGTGAGCATAAGGAGGACGGAATGATGAGCGGGAGTTGGTCATCATTGGCTAAACCAGATGTCAGTAAGAAGGAACCCAGATTTCTCTTGGAAACATACAGGAACATCGCCCCATCCTGGGGGTCCTTCGAGAGCCGAGGCAGACCTCTTCATGGCTCCGCTTGTTGGTTTACTGTAAACCATGGTGGCGGCTATAGATGCGGATAGGAACTAGGAATGAAATCGTCTCGATAAGGGTAATTCAGGCTCAGTCGAAGTAGCGTATCAAGATAACCAGGAGTGAGAGTGATGTGGAATCTGGATATTGCACGTCTAGGAGAGACTGTTCTTTATAGATAGTGTTGCTCGAGTGGCGGGGTTGCGATTCGGAAGAAGTTGGTACTAATGCTGTGGACTTGCAGTCAGCCAACTGCCACTAAGCATCTTCGGCAGCACCAGACCGTCCCCGGAAGAGGGTGTTCATGAGAACACCCACCGGCGGAATGGCCATTCCCGCTCCGGTGCGGGAACCGGTAGGACAAACGCTGGCATTCCGACAAACCGGGATCCAATCAAGCTCTTGCAAACAGAGCCAGAATAGGCGGGATGTACTCACACAGTTGGAGTTGACAATGTGCAGGTGGCTCAATGGGGATGTGAAGCGGATAACTGCAGCACAGTAACTGTTCGTAACCGGGATGCAGGAACGAAAGGAAGCCTCCACTTTGTGTTCCCAAGTGAACGAAAGGTGGTCCCGGGGGTTGAGACGGTTGAGAATGAAATATCTTGAAAGAAGATGACCAAGTGGGATGATCTTTTAAATAGAGCTGAGGGAGTATAGAAAATCAAGAGGAACAAGAAGGGGATATGCAAGCCTTTTTCAGTTCTAGACTTTAATGTGTACAATGACAAAAGCACGATAAAAAAATGGCCAGCAATTGAGCATGGATGATCCTAGAAGCCGGAATCCCTCTGTGATCGTATGCATGCAGCGAGATTGGCGCATTCAAAGGACATGCAGTAGCTTAGACTTGGAGACCCGATCCAGCATCCCTGTCCCACTATTTGTAGATCGCATAATTTTTTTATATTTATATTTATATTTATATTTATTTTATTTAATATTTTAATATTTAAAATTATACTATATTATTATTATTATTTTATTTATTAAATTCCATATTAATTCCATTAATTTCAAGTCGGGGCAAACCCCAACAGTGGCGCTCATTATCGATCGAGCCCCCACAACCAGGCTCATGGCTTGCTGTCAGTTCAAAGATACAAAGATACCCTTAGGGGGATCAGATCCCTAAGTCTTTGAATCACTTACTATTGGTATACGAGGCAACCACCAAGACCTAACAATATAAATGTCAATCATAAAAACCTTTTAACCCCATAAGCACTCGTTTAAGCACTCGCGTCTAGCTGCCAGGCACCCCCAAATACTGGGAAGGCGCACAGGCCCTATTTGAAGCCGTGTGCTATTCTTAATGTGCAGATCGACCTTTCGGTGGTTCCGGTTGAAAAAAAGTAATTCGTCATCGATGCTGTGAGTCTAAGAAAAGTACATAGCAAAAGTGTATAATGATGCCTATATTATCCTTTTTTTTTACATTATAACACTATAACATTATCTTATTATATTCCAAGGTTACTTATTACTCCAATTTGAAAATTAAATATTATCTATAACATTTCTTTTCTCTCGATCTTCGGATCTCAGCAAAGTGCCCCGACACTAGCAAATGAATCCACACTTCCCCATTCTACGTGAACCTATCAAAATGCGGCTTGTGCATGGCCCAACATCCTGGATCCTGGGAGGTGACTCGCCGATAAACTGTCAGTGTTTCCTTTTTATCCCCGTCTGGAGCTTGTTGCTGTTGTCGATCTCGGTTCATTGACAGATACCTAACTCTGGGGTGGCCAAAAACTGCGGGTTTTTTGGAACAGACCTTGGCTTCAGCTGAGTATAGCATAGCCCAAAAAAAACCCCCTGAGATCAGACCCTCAAATCTCAATCTTGCCAAATCAATCCAAATCAAATCATTTCAGCAGTAGCGAAAGGGGAATCAAAAAGTACGTGCTAATACGACCGTAGCTCTCGCCTACGCCGGTTTACCCGCCAAAGATGGGCTATAATAAATTCAAAAACCGCTCTAAGACAGATCGAGATAATAGAGTGTTTGGCATCCCAACACGACGGCATGATCTACTCTCTCTCTTCGGGGAAGAAAATTGGTAGTAAAATGGTTCGAGGAACTATCCCACGGCGGGTTAGTGGCGGTACTTTTTGACGTCGGGGCCCTTTTTGTGACAGCCCAATCAGCCGTCTTCCCTTCTCCCCGCCTGCGTCTGTGCTGAGAGTCCAGGGGAAAGGAAACTTCGTACCCAGGACTCTGTCAACGCGTCCATCTCCCGTCCCGGTGGATTACACTGGCGTTTTTTTGGGGGATATAAACGCCATACAATTCACACTATCGGTCTTTAACTCCGGAACAAAGGAGACGATTCGTAACGGCCCAACTTGGTCAATGCTACCCAAAAAGGGGGAAGGATCTAAAACACTTCCCACCTACTATCTCTATACTATCTTGACATGACAAAAGGGGAATACATGCGGAAATACTTCCTCGGTCCCACTATCCATCCACGCTATATCGGGGAAGATGCAAGAGGCAGATTTTTCCTTGTTTTTTTTAATGCACAAACAACCCCAATCTAATTGTGTACTTTGAGTATTGTATCTATCTGATTAATCTCATCGAAGTAGACTACTGCCTACCGACATACGGAGTACATAACAATGTAACATTCCAATTGCCGAGCAGTCTATTCCATACAGCAATAGTAACTGCAGTGCCTGTTGCAAATTGGGCGTAGTAGCCTCCGAGGCAATGTAGGCAAATCATATTTTTTAGGTTACCGCAAGGCACACATACAACAAAGAAGCAGTGTCGAACTAAACAGTTTTAGGGCAACGGTAGGGACTCCGTACGTTATTTGCCATTCTTTGAGCCAAAATCGCAAAACTAGGCATACTCTAATACTAAGTAATTAAAACATCTACGGCTTCAGTGCTGACATCCCAGGATAGTCTCTCTTTGTTTGTGTCCCCGTTACATCTTCCTACTGGGTCGGCTTGTTTGCTTTGCCCGTTTAGCCGCTGTGGTTTGTTTTAGCGTGAGGATCAGGACTGCTCCACTCCGTAAACCACTCTATGAGAGAGTCAGGTGAGAGTCAGATAGTTTTGAAAAATAAAATAAATAAAAGTCCTAGTTGCATTTGGAATCACGGATTACTCCGAATGTACAGAGTACGGACTGCGGAGTACCATATTGAATACTCCCGTATTCCATATTTTCAATTCAATTTGAATGGCTTGGTCTAGATTTTAGAACCCCCCTTTTTTATTAAACATATCAGAGATCATCAGGGTAATTTTTGACACTCGCCAACGAAAGCTTCTCATTGGTACAAGAGGCGATCCCTCCCCAAACGCTCAGACCAGCCACAACGTGGCTCAGTCGCGTGGCTCAGTCTATTTCAAGCACTGCCACAGGGACATAACAGCTGAAGAGGCAAAATCCAGCACGGTTACTTAAGGCACAGCAAAGAAGCGTTCATGGATGTCCCCTGCTGGTCCCTTAACTCAGAAAATTTCGAAATCCCTAGACAAACGTCAGGAAGTTTGAAAGCTTGGCATTGCCAATCCTTATCACACTAGTTTCAGAACAAACATTTTATCAGCGCCAACTATTAATATAGTGACCGCCACTACCGCTTACCCTACCATTAAAAAAATGAGCTAAGGCGGACTTGTTCGGCGATGCAATCACCCTGAAACCTCAAAATGAGGCGTGGACTTGGCTCGGACTCGGCGGATATGTGACAGCGGGTGTGCACTGACGGGAAGAGTATAACTGGGTGGGGGCCAGAGGTTTGGGATAACTGCAACAATCAGACGATCGGAGTCGGGGATGGGGATTTGGTTTACACTTCCAAACAACTTCATGTCTGTGCCCGTCGCACATTTCTGGAACGTTGGAGAAAAGGACCCGGGCTAATTACAAGGACTGGGATGGCTCTTTAGGTTGGTTCACCGCTACGGGAGTAATCAGAAATATACAAAAGAACCTCTGGAAGGATGTTTTTCGTCTTAGAACTACTTCATGTCTATAGTTCGTTCCAGACCTCGATGATCCAACAGTCCGTCTGGAGCTTATGCCAATCGAAATAGAACTAAGCGGTTTGAAGGAGGGGTAAACATATGGAAAGGGGGGTGGTAGTGTATACAGAGTGTGAGTCAGTTCGCAGAGTATCATCTTGGATAGAAACGGTGGTTTCGAGCCTGCATGATCGGTGTGCTACAAAGATACCGTTGAGAGAGGCAACCTGCTCGCATGACAGATGAAGAGCAAAGGATGCTTCCTAGTTAGGTGAGAGATATGTAGCTGCATTCGCTAGAGGATCGTATTCTCCTCGTATTATAGAAACGCCACAGCCTATCAAACCGGCACTCTATTTGGATCTTCGGGACCAAGAAAAAAGTGCACATGACTAGTGCAGATTGTTGGGCAAATCCGAGCCACCGCACGCACGATCGTTCAATGATGCACATCGATCGAGCACGATCGAACCGAGAGAGGCTAGCATTGCGTCACCCAGCGTCCACCTATTTGTCGGGGCGTTTTGAGGCCGAAGCCGGGACCCGTAGAGAGTACTTTCCAGGCTCAAATTCGGTATCTTTTTTAGGCGTAAGATTGGCAGGAGAAGTTCATGGTCAGAAGGACAGTGACATTTATGCTAGTACTTTTGACGTTGGCCAGTAATCGACGATGGCTCTTTTAGAAGTGGATCATCCCCTTCCCAAGTCCAATCTCGCTTGGACCCTGGGGCCCAGACTCGACCCGACTCGACCCCACTCCACCACTGGCGGGTCGGGGATGGCGGACCGGTAAAACTAAACCTGTCAAACTCCATATAAGGTCTAGCGTGTTCTCCACTATCCCAAGGGAAAGGTCAAAGTTGAGGATCATAGGGCCTTTTGGCTCTACCCGACAGGTTGGAATTGAGGCAGATTTGAGATTTGGATTCAATTGCCACGTTAAATAGCTCCAAGCTAGAGGTTTCAGGAATGTCTTACCAAATGCGAAGGTATTTGACATTCCAAGACATCAGCTTACATCTGGCGTAAACAAAAGTCCAATTCTCATGTGCCCTAGTGATAGTACTGTTGATCATAGCATCACTTTTCTTCGGGCAGCCAATCGCAATGAGCGTTCATTCCAGCCTTGGAATATCATCGCCTATCCTATCGTAAGCGAAGAAAGCATTTCAAATATGCATCCTGTGGTGGCTTTCGATAATGCTTAATGCATTCCAAATGGATATGCAAACTTTCTGTTCCTGCTGCTTGCAATAGGTGAATACATAATGAGAACGAAGCAAAAAGCAATATGAAACAGTAGGAAATTATTTCTCCATTGTGGCACGGCCCGAAGGGCCGCCCATAGTGTCCCTATAGGTCGGGGCAGCGCTACTGCACTTAATCTATTGTTGGTCGCCCAGTGTGTTGCAGATAGAATACAATTGCAACCATGTACTTTGGTATACCTGCGACTGCGAGACTCTCTACTTTAACCCCTGAGACTGTCGTCTCGACCTGGTCTATCTAGTCTATCTAGTCTATCTAGTCTATCTATGGTAGGAGCAATCTCGGTTGGTGACGGCGCAATGTCCAAAGCTCCTAAGTTACGCACAATTCGTACTTTGTACCTAGTCAGTCTGATCGGATTGGCTGAATTCTCTTCAATGCATTGTCCTCGGTCCACTTTTCGGTCCATCCTTCGCCCGGACTCGCTTTCGCTTACTCCGTACTCCGTAGCCCTGGGATAGTCAGCAGGCAGGAGGCACCCTTGCAGCGGAAAATTACTTAGGTCGCCTCGGTGGGGGAACGTGGAATCACCTGCATAGAGTATACGAAACATGTAAGGGAAGAAACCCCAAGAGAAAAATATCTATGAAGGATCAGGATGCTTTGATAGTTTGAACCGTAGCTTTGGATTGAAAGTCTATACTCCGTAAACTTATCCAGTTCCTTGGTTCACGAAAGAGTTACCATATCCAGCAGCGGGAAGTGGGGGGTCCTCACCTCCCGAGGTCTTGACGACCTTGGGAGATCACAGAATCCCAGAATCCTGGATGGCGTGAATGGAGAAGTGGCTTATCTGTCCAATCCATCGGAATTTTTCCATAGAGGTCCTTGCATCGTACTTTGTGTTCAACTTTCACTCATAGCCAATCATTGCCCTGTTCCTCCGTGCACTGGCACTTCCTAGTTCCTTTGCGTTAATAGTGCAAACTCTGCTAAGGAACTGTAAACTCTTCCCCGGGCCACTCTTAATCCCCAAAGATTCCTGCCGAATCCACCATAGCGGAACCCATCACTCGCGCTCACGTTTACAGCACAGCCTTACTCCTTTTTTCGTTCCACTCCCACTTTTCCCATCCGACAAGATATATCGCGCTCCCAGCAACCCGCTAACCCGCCAATCTAGTCTCTAGCGTCCGCTCATCCCCGATCCGCGGACCAATACAATCATCGTAACCATTGACCCAGTGGACCATTTGCATCCCCGTCACCTGCAAAGACGGACAAATTTCCCGAAGCAGCACCCGCAAGATCGCCCCTGGATATCTGTGCTTGGTCCCGATCGAGTGGTGAGGCTAGAACGGGTGTCACCGTATAGACTTTGAAGGATCATCGCCTTTATTTATCTTTCGGGGATCTAATGTGGTGAAAAAAAACTGGAGCCCGATTGACCAACGAACAAGACCGTTCAATTCCACTGATCCCCGACCATAGGGCGTTTTGTGGCTCTCTTCAACTCCCCGGGAGCGCCCGGTTTCCACGCGAGTCAGTGGCTGGGGAAAAAATATGCGCTGCGGGGCGAACAGTGACAAATACATCCCAGCATCTCCATTCGCCCCATAATTAAGGTGCATGCCATTATTACCAACTACTGTGCTGACTGTGGGCTTTCTGCGTCTGTCGTAGACGGATTATGTAACTCTCCAACGGGAAACTTGATTACGAGCATGAAGGTGCCACTTCTATTCCACCGGGATTCGCTCATTTCCAAATCGTTCAATGCAAGGAATTACCCTTCCGTTCCATCCCTAGAGCTAATCAAGTGGGACACCCTGAAGAGACTTTGAGTTCTAAGTATCAAAGTTTCGAATCTAGGTCTAGCATTCCCCTCATTTCGATGATAGTGGCTCTAAATCTACACTTCCTGTTGTGCGAGGCGGGTTTTAGTGGCTACGGGAGAGAAGCGATCCTTCAGTCCCGGCCACATTAGTACTCTAGGGCAAAGATAGGTGCATTGTGCATTGTGCATGAGATTGTCGCGGTGTGCGGTGGTGTTTGTGGGTATGTTCCCACCGTGGCTGGCTTCCCTCTTCCCCCTCAGGGCTGGGTCGATCGAAGGCTTGCAGGCGTTCCAGTTCCCGATCGAGACTCGACAATTCAGACGTTTCTTGGAATATATATTTTATTATACGATTGACTATATGCAGATAGTTCATGCCGCTGGGCTTTTTAGGAAGTATAAAATAATCAAAATAAAATCTGTTCGCGTCCAGAGAGGGGAAGATGGAACAGGTACTACACAAACCAAGGCCTTGTGGGTTCATGACGTTCCTGGAAAAGACTTCCAAATTGCAGAGACCTACCATCGTATGTGTAAAACTAGAGCTGGGATGATGCGCCGGTAGCGTCGTGCATAGTGGATAGTGCAGAAGACAGACCGTCATTACGGAGCACTCTATACAGAGGCGGGATCAAATTCCGTAGGCTGGTCGCACAGCCAGTTCCCAAATCGCCAGCCACTGATGCACACTGGACTCCATACTCCGTACATCGACGTACATACTATGTACGATCGACCTGGGAAGCGGGGATGACGTCCGGTCTTGTTCGGCGTGAAGACAGTTACCATTTCGAGTGGAGGCTTCGGGCTTTGGACTAAAAGAGAAAGTGGATTAATTCGTAGTTTGACGGTGCATGAGCACACAAATCCGGCGAAAATAGCAAAGACAAATTGAAACAAATTCGCTTGGAAAGCACAATTCTTCCCCCGAGTAGAGTTACGATCCGGGAAACCTTGATCGCTGTCCGTGCGAGATCGATCTACTTCTGTGAACATTGCCTCTTTTGTCGACGTGCACAACCTGGGGAGTTCGCGATCTCAAGATCAAGATTGCTGTCTCTCTGGTTGGTTCATCAAGACGTGGCCCATCGAACAAGATTCCGGTGTCCACCATAGAGATCAGTCGTGCAGCCAGTGTGTTTTGAGGTCATCCACACCCCTTGCCTGGGATCTGGATAGCTGAAACATATCCTGAATGCAGGTTCACAGCCAATCAGATTCTATGAATGGGGAAAGGGCGGAAGGTAATGCCATGCGATTAGATTTACACGCGAGAAATATACGTATGTTGGAGATGATATCCCTTGTGTTTCGAAATTGTTAATAGTTCCTTGGTAGATTAAACATCTGACGTGCAAATCAAAGTCGAAATCCACTTCTGCCATTGCCCCTCCTTTTGCCCCTCTCAACGCCTTTTGCCTCGGGAAATATATATTTTAGGTCGAGATATTTCAGACAGCTATACCAGGTACTTCAAGAAATTCCAATTTGGCAAATGAAACAGTTGTTCCTTATTTGAACAATTTACTCCATACATGCATGTACTATAATTCCAACCGCGTGGAGAGTCTGTTTTGCAGGCAGCAAGGAGGTATGCAGTGAGGGTCGTATACCTATTTGAAATTGGCAGATCTATTTTTTTCTTGCCGGAGATATATTCTCAGGATGTGATCGTCGAACCAGAGAGAAGGGGGGGATCATGTGGAGGAGGGCCTAGGTGCATGGTTTTATTATGTCGAGTGAAGATGACAATCTTAGCTTCATGTCCTCGCGGAATAACTACAACATACAGATAAGTAGAGCTTACAATTTGTTATATTTACCCGAAGGCCTCCGAATAGACTGTATGGACAGGTGGCCGACCTTTCACCGCTACAATGAATTACTCTATGGGATATCAAGATGTCACCGCCACGTTTAGTACAAGACACTACTGCAGATAATCATCGTAAACGATGATTCTAGTCTGGGAATGATGTCTGTTCGTTCAGTTTGATGCATAGTTACGTTATTCAGCTGTTCACTTGGGTCTAGACAATGATGTCGGTAGTCTTCAGGTTATTCACATATAAACATGTAGTGCACGGCCACAATTTGATCAAAATGTCAAAAAAAGGGAAGGTAATGTACGAAAGGGAATTACTTTTATCTTTTAGTTCGCAGGGTCAAATCCAATCGGATGTCCTCATACATCGAGGCAAACCATCTCCAACATGAAACAAGGCTCGGGGACAGCATATTAAAAAAAAAAAAGAAATCAAGGCAGAAATTCAACCATTTAGCCACTCTCCCACCGTTTATGTCCATCCCTGTCAGGGGTCCTGGGGTCCCCTGAACTGTGCAATGAAAAACTTTTCTTCAGTACATGTACATGCATATATGCACAGACACCTGCGCCACATTCAGCACCATTAAGTTGCATTTGAACGGTCAGGAAGGATCTGCTGTCAACATGACCCATGCAAGCAGCAAAGAGCATCCGGGGCCTCTTAGGATCGGCCCGAGGTACGAAAAAGAAAAGAAAACCCGGCCTCCCCGAGCCACTCAGAGCTGCATGGACGGGGTTCAACTCAGGTGGGCTGGCTGAGTGATCCTTTTTGTCATGAACAGGAAATGCGGGGATTTAAGGCCACTGTAAGCGATTGAATTTTTATGCTATTGCGAGGAGATAATGCCACCATCGCTGTCGAGAAGGCCGGCCTCCTTGGCGAGCTCGTAGAATTTGCCGCCGCTCTTGATCAGCTCTGCAGGCGTGTCGAATTCAGCCACTCGCCCCTTGTCCAGAACGACGATCCGATCTGAGTCGATAATCGTGTTGATGCGGTGCGCAATCGTGATGATAGTCCGATCGGAGAAGATGCTGCTGCGAAGGGTGCGCTGCAGCAGCGCATCCGTCTCCACGTCAACTGCAGCCTGTCGCCAGGGTTAGCTGAAACTATCATCCAAAAGCAAAGACAGAACTATCTTACCGTTGCCTCGTCCAGAACAAGGATATTACTAGGAGTCAAAAGAGCGCGGGCGAGAGAGACTAGCTGACGCTGGCCTTGACTCAAGTTGGAGCCTGCAAGAATGTGTCAGGGGACAGGATGCCTTAGGCAGTATGTAGACGCAGATAGTCACTTACCTCCTTCTTGGATCTGAGCATCCAGTTGCCCGTCCATCCTCGAGACATGGTCCTTCAACCTCGCATGATCTATTTATTGCAACCCGATTAGTCGCTGGGCACCGCGGTAAATGGATTCAAGTTAAACCAACCTATAACGCTCCAAAGCTCGGTGTCATCGTGGACATGACGAGGATCCAAGTTGTCGCGCAAAGTGCCTTCGAACATGGCGGGATCTTGAGGGATGATAGCAAGACGTCCACGAAGATCAGTCAACCCAATTGTCGACACATCGAGCCCATCAATACTGAATTTTTGTTAGCCTAGAGAACAGAGACGAAAGGTAATAGCGGTATGTTCTTACCTGATGTTTCCTTCAACACCCTCGATAATCCGGAAGAGAGCCAGCGTGAGCGAACTCTTTCCGGCGCCTGTTCGGCCAACAACACCGATCTTCTCCTTAGGCTTGATATTGAGACTAACATCCTTGAGCACAAGGTCCAGCCCAGGGCGATAGCGGGTGCTGTAGTTATTGAACTCCACGGCACCTTGAGCCGGCCAGCCGATGGCAGGGCGACGTTTGAAGATCACGTCGGGTGCCTCACTCGGGAGATTAGCGTACTCGAGAACTCGCTCAACTGACACGATGTTGGTCTCAACCTCGACAGTCTGGCGGACAATCCAGTTCAGAGACTGCGTGATCTGCAGAGCATATGACATGGCCAAACCAACCGTGCCCGGTGAAAGCTTAGTGCCAGTCGCAACGGCCATAATTGCAAGTCCCGCGGATGCAAGAATGATGATTGAACCAATGAACTCGAGTCGAACGGCAAGCCAGCGGTTGGCGCTGATGGATGGGAAGTAAGCCCGGAGGTTAGCATCCATGCGCCATTCATTCTCAAGGGCGAACCGATTCTCCTGTCGGTAGGCACGGATGGTCGAGATGCCGCCCAGAGATTCCTGGAAGTGAGCGTAGATTGGGCTTCGAGTGACACTGTCCAGACGTTTCAACTCCCGCGAGGTACTCAGGTAGTATTTCTGGTAGCTAAGGTAGATATAACCCAAAGGAATGACAAATAGCAAGAAGTACGGGGTGGCTGACGCAATGACAATCATGGTGAACACCGCACGGGCAGAGTTTGCGAACAACATATTGAAAGTGCGAGCAAGTACCTCGTCGACTCGATAAATGTCGCTAGAGAAACGGTTGAGGATGCGGCCAGATGGTGTGGTTTCAAAGAAGCTCATGGGGGAGCGGAAGATAGCAAATGCCATCCGCTCGTGAAGCTTTCGGGATGCTTCGATAGAGCAGAAAATCCACAGGATCAAGTTCTGCACAATGACCAAGAGAGATGATCCCAGGCCAAGCGCCAAGTAGACACCAATGAACGTTCCAACCTTAGCATTGCTTCCATGGGCTTCGTTCCAGTCAGTCCAGCGCTTCAACCAGAAGTTGCCCACCACTTGAGCGGTCTGAGAAGCCACCAAGGCAAACAAGTAAACAATAACTGCCACGATATTGCTATCCTTTGCGTATTGACCGTAAACACCCCATTTCACCTTGCCTTGCTCTGCGACTTCTTGGGTCTGCTTGCTCTTGAGGACGTTCTCCTCATCTCCAAGCTTGCGCCGGGGACCTTGCCAGCTCACAGTGCTTGCGCGGCGCAAGGTGACGGTACTGGTCCGTCTACGGGCCTCACCGCCTCCTCCCTTGATGGGAATAAGGTCACCAAGTTGTTCCGCCTCATCGCTGTCTGATGTACCACCGTTCTGAACGATGGTGGTTGTGACTGAGCTGTCAGGGCTAGCAAGGTCATCTGAGCCACTCCCAGTACCTTCATCGTCTGAGTCAACCGTCGTAGAGCGAACGAGATTGGAAATCTCCCCCTTCATGGCCATCAGTTGTTCATAAGTTCCTTTCTCGATGATGGTCTTGTCCCGCAGCAGGCCGATGAAGTCAGCCTCCTTTAGTACAGTGATTGCGTTTGTTGCAAGAATTCTGGTCTTGCCACTGAGGAGACCAGTTTTGCCGAGCACTCTATTGATGATGTGACGTCCAACATGCTGATCGACCGCAGAGAGAATGTCGTCCAAGAGATAAATATCGGCACGAGCATACACAGCTCTGGCGAGTGTCAACCGTGCCTTTTGTCCTCCTGAAAGGGAAATGCCACGTTCTCCGACTTCGGTCTGATCACCATCGGGCAAGTTCTTGAAGTCGTCGAGTAAAGCACAGGCTTCAACGGTGAGATCATAGAATGATGGGTCCCATCGGTGTCCAAAGACAATGTTTTCTCGGACACTGGCATTCATAACCCACGGCGCTTGGGCGACATACGCGATTCGACCACGTACAATCACCTCTCCCTGGTTCTTCCACAAGTCACCCAGCAATGACTGTAAGAGAGAAGATTTTCCAGCGCCAACTCGTCCAACAATACAGCTGAGTTCTCCTTTGCGTGCACTGAGATCGATGTTTTCCAGCACAGTCTCCCCGCTATGACGATCCCAAGTGAACGAGGCGTCGCGGACACGGACAGACTCGTCACCGATTTGCGCCACGGGATCTTGGAGGACAACAGCATCAGTCTGCAGCTCCTCTGCAGTTAGATATTCTATCAATCGCGTCACCGCCACGGAAGATTCAATAACAGCTGTAATCACCATAGGCAAGATAGAAAGCGGGAATGTGAGCAAATTGAACAGCGTCAAAGCAGGGAACACAATCTCAGTAGTCAAAGGTTTATCATTCGTCAACACGAAGACAGTGAATGTGGAGCAGGACACGAGGAAAGGGGTAGACTGCCAGGTGAAGTTGGCAATGGATTGAGTAGCGCCAATTTTGCGGAGCGTGTTCAGCTCGAGATCATTTCTGATATGGCTGAGTTTGTTCATGAAAGCCGTGTTCCAGGCGTAGAGCTTGATGCTCTTGATATTATTCAGAATCTCAGTCATCAATCGGGTCCTCGAATCCTTGTTCTTCATTTGGATGATCTGCAACTTCTTCATCATTCGAGCAATGACACCGTTCAAAGGAATCATGAAAATCATGACTCCGATACCAGCAAACATGCTCGGTCCAAGAAGTTGGTAAAGGGAGAGCATACACAGGGTAATTTGGAAAGGCGCAGAGATTAGCTGAGTGCCGAACTGGGTCAGATCTGCAACGCGCTGCTGGTCAACTGCCATGTGATTGACAATATCACCGGTCGTCTTTGCCGAGCGCCCTTCGTTTGATAGCTTCAGCGACTTGGCATAAATCATAGCAGTCAAGGCAGATTTGACTCTCATGCCAGTGTCAAAGGCACGCTGGAAATATTGATGGAGGAAACTTGTCTGGCAGACAGAGACAACAAACATTGACAAGGCGATGGCAACACCCCTGATGACAGGCTGCGGGTCCGGGCTTCCATACGAGTGAATGAAGGCAATGAGAAGTCGTAGAAGTTGCGGTTGCACAAATGCAAGCATATCGCTTCCGAATTTGATTATCGCACCACGCACATAGGGTGCACCGAAAGCCTTGAAAAGCGCTGTCCACAGAGATGGCTTCGCCTTTTCGAGCTGTTCATCCCATGCCTCCTGCAGGGCATTGCCCGTGACCCGGGTGGTATCGCGTCTGCGGAGGTTCCAGAGGTCGTCCTGGGTCAAGTAGTTTTTGTATCCATATTTCATCATCGGAGTCATCCAACTGAAGGTGAGAACCGAGAAAACATCGGCATAATTGTAGGGACACTCGTCCTCGTCTCCGAGCGCATCGTAGGCGCTTTGCTTCTTGGGCACGAAATATTCTAGCACAAATTCAAAGAGTGCTAGTCCCAAGCTGATATTGAAACAGACAAAGTAAGGAAGTCGGCCGATATATTCCTTGCGCGCGACCAGGGACCGGAGTTTGACCGCGTAGGCGATGATGAAGAAAAGCCAGTAAAATAGGACAACCCCATTGGGCTGTCTACTCCGCCAATGTTCCAAATATTGCACTGAAGTTATCACCCCCAGCGAAACGATTGTCAGGATGGAAGACCAGAAGCGAAAATCGGCCCAGAAGCTTTTGGGGTCTGATTCGACCTGGATCGCAGCTTGAAGGGCGGTAACGACGATGAGAGCGGCAAGAACAGCCTATGACCAAAATACCAGTCAGTACATTATCGATGACGTCCAAGGATGTGCAAAGGTGTGCGGGGGTGTCCGGCATGTACTAACCAACTTGGTGTAGAAGTGCCAATTCTTCGACACGGGCTGCGGAATCCGCTTCCTCAGTAACAACCACAAGGCACCCAGTCCGCTCAGTGTACCCCAGACAGCTACTACAGCCACGATCACGTCAAGGAAGCATGGCGTCAGATCGAACCTCGATGAGCTGAGAGGGCCCCAACCCTCGCTATCTGTGCAGAAGGGCTGTCGCCGGGAATCAAGCGCCGATCCAAGGGAATGTAAGAGGTGCCCCGGGCGGGACGCCTCTAGGACCACCTGGGATTGGCCATCCAGCATTTTTCTTAGTGACTTTGTCCCAGTATGCCTTTCTGTGCACAGGCAAGAAAAGATACAACGTTGAAGTACCTCGAAGAAAGAATGGGGTGTTGGTTCAAGCTAGGCTGCTGACAAAAGCAAGAACGGGCAGCTCCACTTACGGGGAAATTCCCGAAGTCGGGGCTGCTTACCATACTCATTCGTATTCGAAGTCAGGCTAATTAATTAATTACACTGTACTTGTACACATGGAGGCAGGGTTGTCTGGAGTTCTTGCATGAGACTTGCATAACATGAATTAACAGCCTGTGTAGGTATGTCTTCCTGACTCACCTCATATCCGAATACGAATTTTCCAAGACATTCTCACGTGATCTGAAACGACGTAATCCTCGGGGATAAGCCCACTAAGACCGATGCGGCTATTTCTTATCGGCGTTGGATTCCAACTCTGGAAAAGGTTGATGGCTTCGAGAACTGTTTGTAAGGCTGGTCAACATTGATGTGTTCATCGTTTATTTTATATGTACTAGTAATAATGTATGACAATTCATATCCTTTATTTGCCACAAGTAACAAATTTTCGAATCATGATAGCACAATATATATTTCTTGGTATGGGCTCCAGCTATATAAAGCCTTTAGACACCAATCATTGTCCTAAGTAAATTCCTCAATGACCTTTGATATCTCTTCATTCCCCGAGATATGTGCATACTCGGCTGCGCTACCCCAGCTTCCTCTTTTATATGGATCTGCCCCATGCTCTAACAACCACTTAACCCGCTCAACTGCTCCTGCCATGACTGCATACACAATCGCGTACTGTGCAACCATGTATCGGGACTCTTCTTTCTGATTAACATCAGCCCCACGAGCAACTAGTAGTTCCATTACTGGAATCCTGCTGGTATCAAATTCCCGGCTCGGGACAACACGTCCAGCATGTGGATTCGTACCGGGAGGACAAGCCCCTGCAGCATAGTGTAGTGGGACACCGTTTTGAATCTTAGCACCTGCGTCTAAAAGCATACACACAGCCTCAACCCCTCCATGAATTGCAGCTGCCTCGAGTGTAGCACACGAGGAAGTATCTGGTCCACCACACCTGTCATGGGTGGTTTTCTGCACGCCAAGGTTGGGATTGGCCCCATGGTCGAGAAACCAACGAAGAAGAGGGGGGCTCTTGACAGTCCGAGGGAGAAGAGTGCTACCATAGTAACCTGGGGTGTTGGGAGTCCATTCATACTGGGTAAGAAGCTCAAAGAGGGCAATTTGTCGTTCCAAGGGTACACAGAAGATATTGCTTGGAGTTTCGCGAACAATGGGTGCGCCACGATCGAGGAGATAATGAGCAACCTCAATATTGCCAGAGCGTAGGGCACGTGTAAGACCATGGTGAAGAAAAGCAGGTGTCAGGTTATTAGATGAGACAATGGACTGAATGATGGAGAGCGGGCCGTGCTGGCAGGCGGATTCAAAGCGCCCGAAGAAGGCGGGAACTAGACCAACCGACCCGGGATTTTCACTGATGAAATCAACATCAGCGGGCTCCAGGATGGGCAGGTCATCATATTTAGATCCCATTTTCCCTGACTGAGGCTGCATTTGCTGTCGCGAAGAAGTGCCGCTGTTGTTGCTGCTGCTGGTGGTGCTTCGTAGTCGCTTAGCAGCCATCATTTGTATTTGACGGCGGCGTGCATCAAGAATTAGCTGCTGTTGACGGGGCTGTTGTGAAGACATGTTGCCCACAGTGATGATAAATTCTCGTCTCCTATATACTGAATTTTGCCAAAGTTGAGAGATTGATGCCAAAGAGACGCATGGGCCTTGCGATGCCAGTCATGTGATAGCCTATATAAACGGATTTGAAAATGTCAGACTGGGATATGCCCCCCCCCTAGGCCCTAAACAGGAACCTTGGTTTTTATTATGGTCTAGTGGTAAAATACGCCGTATTTATTCCCACAGAAAATGTACTCACAGATCAAGTATAAGAAAAGCCAATATCATGAGTTAATTGGAGTACTTATATGCCTTGAGGAATGACACTAATTCATTAACCATTTTTCACTCTGAATAACCTGAGTCTTATTTTACTCCTTAATCGACCTCATCCTTTGGGCCAAAATCTTACCAGGAAGACAGGACTATAAAATGGAGACCTTCCATTCCTGAATCTAACGGCGTACTCTTTACCGTCAAAAGAAAGACTGAGCTGACTATACACCAAAAGGAAAAGTTTGTCAGATTTTAGTGATAGGAGGCGATGTTTCGCAATGCCCGCAATCTTATTGTATCTAAGCCCAAGCAAACAAGCTTTGTTGTCATTGTCTTCAGCAGCGCTGCGCACAGCTCTTTCAATGTGATAGCCTAGTCACCATCATATAATTACCTTTTTGGGTATTAATGACACAGAAGCACACCTTACCCTTTACCCTTACAAAGTCTTCGCCCAACAATTCTTCTATCAGAACCAAAGATATTGAATGGGGAAGCTACATTGTTCGACTAGGAAAGGCAATACCACTACTTCTCTACAATTCATTCCACCCACCACATACTTGCCTGGGTAGCAAGTACACATGTTTCTCTAGCTTAACATTTACTACATTGCTGCAGTTGAGGAATAACAAGGAATAACAGAAATAACAGCCGCCGCTACGGTGGGTGAGAAACATTGGCATATTCTATGATCACCGAGTCTAGAAACCCTCTGACAACACTCCTTCCAACAGGACCATCGTACCCTCTCCCAATAAAGCTTTACCAGTTGCGACCAATATCCAAAGCTCCGAAGCAGCATTGAATGTGTTTACCGTGTCTTCCCACATCACAATCTTCGATTCTACTCAAATCATTAACTCTTGGTCAAGTGAAAAGTGCTCAGAGTGGGATTGAAGTCTCACATACAACCTGAGTGGTCCTTCATCGTCCTCGGAATGTGGTGCAAAGAAAAAGAGAAGTTTAATGGGCTCTGTTGGGGCCATTGAAGACACATTTTCTTGTCTCGATGAGAGGTTTGAGCTTAAGATGATATCGATGCGGATGATGCCGAAGCCATTAGCCGTCAACACCCTTGAGGATCTCATTGGCAATTCCACTGTTCCAACAACAACCTGCTCACCCACAACTACTGCTACCACCATTGGATACTCCGTCACAGAATCAACAACCACAGTTTCCAGCTTCACCTCAACAAGTGATACTCAAATAATATGTCCTTCCGATAATTACCAAAAGTCAAGTTCCGTGAGCATAGGCCCTCTGGGCAGTGCCAACCTCGGAGTGATGGCCACAATTGAGCATTGTGCATTGATCTCAGAGGGTATTACCACTTTTCAACCAGCTGATAGGTATGACATTGCTACGAGGAGTGAAGTCACAGGTTCAACACAGCCTGCCTCCAAGGCAAGTCTCTCTAGTGGCCAAGATGAGAGAATGATGATCAGCTTGCTGATTGGGTGTGCTTTCCGGGATGCTTCTCCTCCTTACAACAATTATGTCCAGAGCTTGGCGCCAATTTGGATTAACCAGCTTGGACCAGTGTCTGCACAATGGTTTGAATATCCATCCTTTGTTCCCTCAGCTGTAGGGGTAAAGGGCGTATACGGATGCACAGCAGTGCTCATAGCATCCGAAAAGGGTGTGTACATTGCTCATATCTGGGAAAACCCCGTATTCGTTGATCATGATTTCAATCCAACTGATGACAACTCGTTCACGATAAATGCGTTCAATTCCCTCCGAGACGGAACAGAATATGCACAAAGTGTAACTGGTCTGATTGGGACTGACCAGAACCCCGGTGTTTTGAATGCAATCTACGCACCTAAAGTCTTCGTCCTCACACCCTTCGCTACAGATTGGGATAGACAAAACTTTGGCATTTCCACCACACTCAGATATCAAACGCGTGTTCAAGAGCTCGTGCAATAGATAACAAGCATTGTTCCTGGTTCAGGTGGCAATGGAATTATCCTGGGTTATACACGTACGAGTCGGCAGGCATCGAGTCAGGAGCCAGGAATTGCAGGAAGAGCCATTTTTGAGATAGACCCTTCTTACGCAAGGCTCACTACACCATACGACTCGAAATCTACGGGTCTCCAGATTGGTCGTTGGCGTTTGTGGGTAGAGGACCAGCTGATTACTTACCAAGACTTCTGGCTTCCGCATATTGCAGCTCCTTGGGGCACTTACCGACGAGACAATGGCTAACGACACGGTGGCTACGCCAACCTGCCTAGGATCTATTCTTAGGTATTGCTGATATTTTCCATTGGTTTTGTGCCTATAACATAACTTCGTCAACTCTTCAACTTGGATTTGCATTCCACCATGCATCTTGAGGTCTCCGTTTAGGCTATCTCCCGAAATACTGGAAGGCAAATAAGAGTAAATAGTTGTATAACATACGATGTAGATATCATATAGATCTATCCAAACAATGCGAGTATTCATGACCTGAGATTAGTGGCCAGTCTTCATGTCTATATGAACCATTCTTCGCATATTGTACACATACTGTAGTATTACTTCTGACTTTAAAGTATTCAATCCAATCATTATCTTTCATTCAAACCCATCGCGATACAAAACCAGCTCAAGACGCCCAATTAACCGTTATCTTTGCGTTACTAACATCGTGGGGAAAAGAAGAAAAAACAACATTGAAGTTAGGGCAAGTGTAAAAAATACGTCATATTGTTGCCTCTTGCTCTCAAATCACGTGATGACAACAGGTACTTGAAAGGCAAAAGGCGTAAACAACGTAGATAGAAAGATGGCTAGAGAAAGGAGTATTTGTTAGGAATGATGCGCTAATACGTGAAATACAATACCAAGGATACAGGAGTGGATGAATGTAATTTCCTAATCGGGAGGCCGACTCGTTGTGGCACAGCAAGTTTAGAATTACTCACAGGAAAAAGAACATTCTCGAGGACGCAAAAGGGGCTGAGTAAAGGTTCACAATATGACTCAAAATCATTGCAAATTCAGCATCTACACATAAACGCGACGAAGCTCAGAAAGTCCACATAGTACCGGCATTGCTTTTAGGCGGTAAGAGCCCACTTATCAGCGTCATTGGAGGGGCACTACGATCTCAATACACATTCTTCGCCCAGCCCATCATGGTCGACACGACTCAAATGGAGGAGCTCTTGAAAAGGCCTCTATATGGTACGCCTCCGAAACCCCGTATCGTCGTTGATTCAATCCGCTGATCTTTCCAGTTTACGATCTGCCGCCAGAACTTCTTGCCAGCTTAACGGCCAAGACCACAAGCCAACCTATCGCCGAACAAGACCCCGAACCCTCTTCGAAAGACCTCGAACTAGCGGCGCAGGACTCCGCGATCGCAACATCCAACCTATGCTCCCTCTGCAGGGTCTCTTACAACAGTGTACAGGAACAACGCAGCCATGTCCGCTCGGACCATCACCGGTATAACATCAAAGCCCAGCTGCGCGGGAATGCGCCTCTGGAGGAAATCGAATTTGCAAAGGCGATCGGAGAGCTAGATGAGTCTATATCCGGTTCTGAGTCCTCGGAGACAGAGGAGGAGGATTCAGAGGGGGCCGCGGGCACCGCGCTTTCCGCCCTGCTGAAAAAGCAGGCCAAGCTGTCTCACCCGAACGAGGATCCGGAAATGACTGAGACACCGATCACTCCGAAGCATCCCATATTCTGGCTGTCTAGCTCGGGATTGCCATCAAACAAGTCCCTAGGTGTCTACAGGGCCATTTTCTCAAATGAGGAGCAGGACGAGCCCGCTCACCTAGTTGATACTCTACGACGAAAGCAGCTGGCGCCCATCAAAGCGCGCACCAACAAGGCAAGCAACGTGCAAGACCCCGCTGCTACTGGCCCGCACATTTTCATGTGCATGATCGGCGGTGGCCACTTTGCGGCTATGTTGGTTTCGCTAGCACCAGAGATCCACCGAAAGCAAGGCGGAGTTGAAGACAGACAGGCTCGAGTCATTGCGCACAAAACGTTCCACCGATACACGACGCGGCGAAAGCAGGGTGGCTCGCAATCTGCCAGTGATGCGTCGCGCGGTGCTGCCCATTCAGCAGGTTCAAGTCTGCGCCGGTACAACGAGGCTGCACTTGAGAAGGATATCAGAGAGGTTTTGTCGGATTGGAAAGAGATGATTGATACAGCTGAGCTGTTGTTCGTCCGAGCCACGGGAAAGACAAATCGAAAGACTCTTTTCGGTCAATATGACGGACAGGTCCTCAGACAGAACGACCCCCGACTACGAGGGTTCCCCTTCAATACTCGCCGTGCGACTCAAGGGGAGCTCATGCGTTCCTTCAAAGAGTTGACCCGAATGAAGGTCAGCGAGGTGGATGAAGCCGCACTGGCTGCGGCTGAAGCTAAGCGGCGAGAGGAAGAATCAAAACCATCTACCCCTGTCCCAAAACCGCAACCACAGAAGCCGAAACTCTCGAAAGAAGAGGAAGCTGCCTTATTGCACACATCCCAACTGCAGGCACTTATTCGCCGCTCAAAGGTTCCCGCCCTCATGTCCTATATCTCAAACAACTCCATACCTTCTTCTTTCACCTTCACGCCCGCCGACTCGCCACAAAACTTCCGCTGCCCCACACCCCTCCATCTCGCCGCAAATCTCAATGCACCAGCCGTAGTCACGGCCCTCCTCACAAAAGCCGGGTCTGACCCAACGGCAATCAACAATGAAGGCAGAACCCCATTCGAACTCACCGGCGACCGAGCCACGCGCGACGCCTTCCGCATTGCCCGCCACGAGCTTGGCGAGTCACAATGGGACTGGGAAGCAGCCAAGGTTCCGTCAGCGGTCTCTAAAGCCGACGCCGAAAGCCGAGCTGAGAAAGAACGCAAAACCGCCGAGGAGGAAGAAGCTGCCCGGCGCAAGGCTAGCTTGGATCGTCTGAAACGCGAAGAGGTCGAGAAGGCAGCGCAGCCGAGAACGACTAAATCGGGTGGTCGTACTGTAGGCGCTGTTGAGAAGTCTGCGGCCGAAAGGAGAGATGAGGAGACTAGAGGCATGACGCCGGAGATGAAGATGCGATTGGAGAGGGAGCGCAGAGCGAGAGCTGCAGAGGAGCGCTTCAAGAGAATGCAGGGTCAATGAGGTTTTGTTTGTATACCCTTTAAGCATTGAAGTTTTGACGGCGTGACTATCGCCATGAATATTCCATTCCTAAGTAGATATTGGCTCTGGGCTTGCCATGAGGCGAGGAAAATATTATTCATCTCTAGCATCTCTTTCACTTCCTCGCTATTGTTTTGCGCAGCAATAAGCCCAGGAGTTCCCTACTTCCAAGCAAGCATCAAACAGTATCAAAGGCTCGAGAGCTAATAACACCGATGTCACCGGGGATAATCCTCAGCAGAACGAGAAGTTACTTAATCGCCACTGAATGACCATCCCTAGGAAGCAACTTACGCAGGCAATAGTTCTTGATCCTTCAGGCACATATGGGCCACGACCCACAGAGGGACAGGAGGGCGAGTGAAGGCAACAATAGCGCTTCCTAGGACCACCAGACAAGGATAGAGGGGCTTCCACTGACTATTGGGCACTAAGAAGCCAGGGTCCAGTGTAGTGAGCCCACTTCTACTTCGGTAGCCTCTTTATTTTTATCCCTGTGTCTCGGGTAGGGTTAGTAGTCACCGAAAAGGATAGCGGGTCTTTATCGTGTGACTGTGAGAGTAGGACAGGGGGATAAGAGAAGAGGGGGAGGAGGGGAACTCAATACAGAAACAGGGAGTGCTGATCGGGAGCAAAACTGGAGAGATGGTCTCACTTTCAGGCCAATGGGTGATTGAGCGATAGGGAAGTGCACACGACTCGAGGTAGATGGCCTCTGTTTACAAATGTGGTAGACTCGAGTTGTGAGGCAGGCTCTTCTTTGATTGCTATGGATATGCTAGAAAAGCTTGGTACATCAATTCTGATTCTATAGGCCCTCTTCTACAAGGGTTCCGGTACCTATCTACACAGCCCCTAGACACAGACACAGCGTCCGGTCAGCTGCGCAATGGTGTCTATTCGCAACAAAAAAAGAAAAGAAAAGCAATAGTGTATGGAGTTACAAGACCGGGATTTTGGAGAAATGATCGCCAGTAGAAGCACACATGTTAGGCCAGAAAGTAAGACAGGGAGAGAGTGATGGGGCAAGAGAATTACCAAGGGATCTATATTGAGCTATGTCTGAGACGATGAGGCCATAAAGGTGAACCTGTGAAACCTTGTATCTTGCCCTATAAGCTCTAAGGCGGGGCCTGGAGGGGCAAGCAGACTCCCAGCCACATTAGGGCACGAACAGATCAGAAGAATGTGGAGATATGATCGACATTAGGGCCCGTGGGAAGGGGCTTATGTCTTGCATTACCGCCACTGCAGGAGAAGCTTAGATAGCATCCATAGACATCTCGGTACCTAGTAGGAGAGAATCGCCCTGGAAATTGGAAAACTTACATCCATTCTAGGTTTGGTGTTTATTGCGTTGTACTATTGATGATTTGCCTCTCTGTGTTCCTAAGTTCCTGAAGCCTAACCTTGTGATAATTAATGATTCTCGGTGGGAGCAGTTTCATCCTCGGGCTACCCCTTGCATGAGATTGGATTTTGATCTGTGGCTGGGAGCACGGGTCTTGGAATGGAGGCTCAGAGTACTGCGAAGGCTCTCCACTCAGTATTGTAGATAGGACTAGGGCCGTTTGAATAGTCATGGGTCTAATGGCCCTGCTAGCCCTTCTAGTTAAGCTAGGTTCCAAGGAGCAGACACCCCTTTTCAATTGACACGAATGGAATATCATTTACCAACTGGATGTACATCGTAGTACTCTGTAGTGAGTAGAGCAATGAGTCTATGTGTTATAGCCTGTAGAGGACTTGTCGGCCCGCAGTGTGTAGCCAGTCTGCACCCCACAGTGTGGTAGATGCAGAGCTCTGCAAGATAATGCAAGTCGTAATTCTTTGCACGAGTTGGCCTGAGTGACCCCTGTAAGGAGAAGCAAGGGTGGTCAGAGTTTCTTACAGTACAGTATAGAAAATCCCCCGGTGGGATGACCCTGGTTGATCCTATTGGGCACATGGCATTCTAAGCATTGACCCACGAGCAGTACTGCAGTACTCTTTATTCACATACATACTGTACTCCATTGGTAGAGTATCGTCCATACAGTACGTTGTTAGGGCACATGTGCCTCAAGAGTCTTGGCGCGGCACGTCGCGCGACGCGAAACGCGAGACGCGTCAACGCGTTGAAAATTTTGAAAGCCACCATTCTACGGAGCACCATTCCACTACGATATCTACAAGGTCGAAGAGTAGGTTCATACAAGTAGCAGTGTTTAAAGGTGTTATAGTCCTAGAGCCCTAGAGGGCTGGTATGGCAGGGAACACATCTCCTGGGCTGGTGAAGGGTAGAAGAAGGGTAGGAGAACAGTAGGAAGGGAACATCCACCCTCTTTCAGATCATTATTAAAACGCGACTTCCCCCAGTGGCGAAGATGGAGATCAGGAAATCAAAGAATAGCGTAGCTAGGTATGACCTAGCGCGTCTAACAGGGCTGTGCTTTGATACCTATGCAGCCCAACGCCATTGACGTTACAGGCTCTAATTCCATTGCGATACAATACAATCCAGATCTACTACTCCGGATACATTGAAATTCAAAGAAACTCGAGTGCAGGAGATCTCCAGGGCTGTTGCCCGAATAGGAAATGTAATTGAAAAAAAGTGTCTCAGGGGTGCCTCGTGCCTGTTGCCCTCTCCAGGGCTCTCTTTGTATGCGCCTTGCATGTAGTCCCTCTTGTCCTAGACTCCTTAGTATACTGTTTCACTGGTCTATAGTTGCAAGTTCATCAAGTACTCAGTAGTTCAAGTATAATAGAAAGGCATTCCTGTTCCTATCTGGTATTCCTATCATCACTCTCACTTTCGTTGACCCTTGAGATATCTCTCTCAATCCCTTCTTTTTTTCCCCCAACTGTTTCAAGTCTTTGAATTGTTTCATCAAAAAGAACCTTGAACCTGAAATTCATTAATAGAAACACATTCTTTGTGACCGGAAATAAACTTGACGTTGCACGATCATTCGCTTGACCGTTTGCGGCCCCAATTTTCTTTTATCGCATTTCCCCTCCAACTTCTTCTCCCCTACACACTCGCTGCCAAAAACATTTATATCACCACGCTGTCGCATCCCCCGGAAAAGGTGGAAATCGAAGCGCATTTCAACGACAAGTTAATTCATTCGTTTTCGCATCCCCAACTACCACGTCGCGCATCGAAACCGTCTCCGGCGCAATCGCAGCCTACCCACAAATCGCGCGCTCGCGCAACTCGTTGACTCTCTCTCTCTCTTTGATATCATTCATCTTCAAACCAACTTCAAACCACTCAAGTCGCGCATTGAATTTATATCTACAATCATGCTACTTCCATCCGCCCTCCCATGCGATGTGCGCCGGTCGTCTCGCTTCACCCCCAGTCGCCTATTTTCAACTCCTCCCCCATCCGACACAGGATTCCCATCGGGCAACGGTCTCCTCGGCACCTGTCGCGCACTACAATCTCTACTCAACAGATCGCCCACACCTTCATCGCGATCAGTGAAATCCCAACGCCTCCAGAGCCCCATCCCATTCAACACACCTCGTCGCTCGCCACGATCACACAAGACCGTCCGACCCGTCTCTCCCAGACAAACACCACAACCCAGAACCGCCGCTCTCACACCCCCTCCCCCTCCATCCGCACCCGCCCGCGGCGCAAACAAGCGCCGCCGCGACATCCTCGATGACGATGACAGCGACGCGGAAATGGGCCGGCGCAACCGCTTCGCGACGCCCAAACGCCGTCGCCACGTTCCCTACAATATGCCTCTCGGCCTTTCCTCTACAGACTTTTACTCTCTACACTCTCCTCCTGTCACCCAATCTCCTCCCTCTCCTCCTCGTCGCCGCGTGGACTATGACATTCCAGCTGGCTCACCCGACCCAGACGCGCCTCTGCCCTCCATCGAGGTAACAGAGGAACATATCCCTTCGGCTCCACAAGACTGGACCGCCGAAGAAGACGAGCGTCTTCTCGAGCTGGTCCTCGAGAAATTCCGCCTCTCCCAACAAGAATGGGACGAGTGCGCGCGCCAAATGGGTCGCAGCCATGTCGGGTCCAGGTGGCAGTCCCTCGTTGGTGAGGGTCGTGTTGGCCTGCGTCCGCGTCGGTGTTGAACATTGCTATTGCAATTATTACCGTCTTTATTAATGTATTATATGATCTTTGTACCTGTACCCTGTGACTAACCCTGTTCCTATTGGCCTGTCTTGGCTTGATTTCTTTGTCAAACACCCCTGTATTATCATACATTCTTGTATTTGTGAGACTGTTCATTTTTCTTTTCGGGTTGTCTATTGACCAGCACAAATTGCTTTTGTTTTGGTGTTGTGGGTTCCGTTCTACTCGGGCTATGTGAATATGCTTTTGCTTCTTTTCCTGCTCATATACTGTTGTTATTGTGTCACTTACTCTTCCACATCTGTCGTTTGTTCCAATTGTACTACTATCTACATATTACTACCAACTTGACTTATTTTCCATTGTCTATATTCCAACTATAAGATAGTAACTATGTAGTGTTACATTCGTCTCATCGTATCTTATTGTTTTGACTATCCAGCTCTCTTCCAAGGTTGGCTCAGTTGGTAGAGCCAGACTCTTATCTGGCCGCATGGATATACCACAAGGGGGTAGATACACCCAGAGCTGAGTGAAACATGCTATTATACAACCTCAAACCTGCCTACAAGCATTTATTCAAGGTACGGGGAATGCAGAATTGGATACTTGTGAAAAATCCATGTATATGTCCATCCAACGCCAGACACCAATTGTGCTGCGCAAAGTAAAAATGACAAGATGAAACCGGACTCAAGTCCATTGATATCAACACTGCTCGTTGGGATTCTCTCCCAACCAAAATCAACCTCGGAATTCCAAGAATGATCAGAATCTAAATGAAGCAACTGAGTCAGCAACAAAAACCATAACCAGCGCGAAAGATAGAACACATACCGAATCTCATAGCTCCCGGCGCGAGTCATGTAGCGCACCCACTTGACAGAGCTGTAGTTATTCTTCTCAAAGACCTTAAGATAACGTACCAGCAAACCCGAAGAGGTAAACATAAGCAAACTAAACGAAAGACTCAACGGCGGCCGACTCCAAGCCTTCTGATGCGTCATAGTCGTAAGCGTCGCCTCAGCATTAAGCACATACTCCGACTGCCCTGAGAAGCGCGCAATCTTCCAGACAATATTATTCTGCTCAGGCTCATACTTCGCGCGACCCTGGCTCGTGCGCTCCGTAGTCTTGGCAGTATTAAGCGGCGTGGGGATGCGAATAACGACATTCGTAGCGAAGAGCTTGGAGCTATAATTCGCCTTGATAGCCACGCTATATTCGACCTTTGTGGTACCGATCTCGCGCACAATCGGATGCACCTTGAAGGGCAGATTGACGTTCTCAGTGGCGCGGTAGCGCATCAGCTCGAACTCGCCGTCCGGCGGCACGAAGGAGATGATGCGGTCTGCGTCGAACCGGCCCAGCTTCACGCACTGGTGGAACTGGCAGTCTTCCAGCGTGACGGAGCCTGCCGCGGCACGCGTGGTCTTTGATGTGCTGAGCCCGTTGCCGCCGCCCGGGTTGTTCATGTTGCTGGAGGACTCGCCGGTGTCGAGGAGGAGACGGTCGTTTAGGCCGAATTTGCATTCGGGCGTGCCGGATAGATAGGCGCGCATGACGATCTGGCCGTTGACGTCGGCGCGGAGGACGGTGCCTGTTGCGGACATCAGGAGGTTGACGTCTTCGATTACGTCGACGAAGGCTTCGTTTTTGCGGTATTTTATGTCGGAGCGGCGCCAGGAGATCGCGCCTGTTGCTTGTTGGGTGATTCGGGAGGAGTCTGTTGGGGAGTTGGCGATAGCGGATTTGACGCCTTCGGTTGTGATGTACATTTTCAGGGTATCTGGATCGGTGTTCTGGGGGTATCCGAAGTCGAGGATTTCTGTATCAATTGTTAGGATCTGTTTCTACGCCATTGGTCCTTTTCCATGTCTTACCATCGAGTAGTTCGTAAATCAGGACGAAGTTATTCTTCACGGCCTCCTCGTCGAGCTTCCCGAAATAGCTCTTGCCCAGCATGACCAGCCGGTAGAGGAACTCGAAAACCAGCGCGGCATTGGCGTTGCTCTTGGTCACAGCTACCAAGTAAATGTTCTCGTGCTTGACATGGCTGAAGGTCGTCGAGCCCAAGGTCAGGATCGGCGAGCGCACCTGGGGGTTGGAGATGACTTGAATGCGGAAGATGTCGGCCAGGCGCGGACGACAATCGCTGCGGAAGGCGCGAAAAATGAGGTTTTCGCCCTTCTGATTGAATATGAGGATCCCCGAGAGCATATTGTTGTGGTGAGTCGAGTTGTTCCTGGGGATTGGAGTTGGAGTGCGGAAACAGGGGTGGGGGTGGATCGACACCGCCTGAGGTATAAAAGGGTCAACTTATACTGCAATAGATTCAATGTTTTACATTCAAGTCTTAAAGTGGGCTGTTTCACTTTTATTAGAACTCTTATTTCTTTATTTACCTTTACAATTAGCTTTCTTCCGTCTTCTTCATTCCAGTATCTCACCACTTCACTGAAGCAATGACCGGGATCATGAAACTCCCTTGGATAATAAAACAACCCTCAAAGTCCCCGGTCTCCATTATCTTCCCATCAATGTGTTACTCTCCCACGATCAATTCTCCACAGGGGTAAATGACTGGTATGGTCACATTCTCACGGCCAAAGAACTGGTCATCCTAGATCTAATCAACACCATCACCGACCGACCGGATTGGCACCGCGCCATCTTTGACCAGCAAGTTACCGCTCAATGGCGGGAAGACGCCGTTGGATCGTCGTCGCTGATCAATGACAAAACGTGGGACTGGTGCTTGCAAGAGTTGCAAGACATGGCTCGACAGTTTGACCGAGACGGCCGCTTGGTCGTCTTCAACACGAGCAGCGGTGTTTGTAAATCAGATGCGGCAATATCTTCCGATCTGAAGTCACAGCTGTCAAATTTTGTCGACTTGTTATCTCATCAAGCCATTCGGCAGAAGCCAGCCTCAGCTGTGGTAAACCTCGTCGACCCATCTTTGTTTCCTCTTGTCTATGGGAGAACGAAAATCCTGGGCGGAGGACAATCGTGTGGAATGGACGATTTCCTGGTCGTCACGTAGTAAAGAGTGCCTGCTCGTTTCGGAACGCCCGCAACTTGCAAAAGAGGGCTCATCCTGGACATGGGACAGCGGTCGGTACATTTGGTCCTCGAAATTTCAGTGGCTGCCGTGTGAAGTGGAATTCACTGGTCCTCCTGGGTCTAAGGATGTTCGAATTTCGTCTTACATCAACAATCTGCATCCGACGAACCGCGAGATGTACTCCGCAATCGAGGCCGTGATCTCCGGCAGCATCAAGCAATGGAACGAGATTTTGGTACGTAACAAGTGGAGGAAAGCCATTAACCTTTTCTACGGGAATTGCGTCTCCTGGCCTCGTGGGCCCATACGAATCCGCACTTACGGAGTCGAGTGGAAAGCTCAGTTCCCTGAATGGGCGAAAAAAATTGCCCGACAAGGAAGACGAGGGCAAACTCTCTGTGGAGGAATACGAAGCCATGTGTGCTCAAGTGGAGGCGTACCTTCAGGAACCTGAATCCAGGGATAAGGTATACTGGGATCAGGTCAAAACGCAAAGGATCCCGGAGGATTGGAAGGCCCGCTGGGGGTTGCTTCGCACAGCTTTGACCAAGTATGGATGCACGTTTGTCTTTGAGCACTCGGACCCAGGAACTGCGTACTCGTACTCGGACCGGAAAATCAATCGTTGGCCCAGCGCACTTCGATTACGTTTGCAGTCCTGATTATGAACTGTCTAAGTTCTTTGAAGCAAACCCTTGGTTGACACCCTACGAATGGATGTATAAACCAAGGGAAGAGGACCCTGACGATCACCAGTTCTACACGCTTGCATTGCAGGATGAGTTTCGAGACCAGGGTCTCCAGACTGTCCTCCGGATTCATAGTATCGAGCTAGACCCTGAGACGCTATCCTTCCCCGGCGAGGAGTGGCACACTAAAGGAAATGTAAACGAACGTATAGTCGCTAATGCTATCTACGCGCTTGATTCGGAAAACATGCCCGAGCCGCAAATCAGCTTCCGGTAGAGGTGTAGACTAGGGGGCCGTACCTGGGTCTACGACCGAATCGGCGCTGATGATTCGGATGAGGAGGAACGTCCTGTAGATGAAATCGATGACCTAATCCTAAAATATGCCCTATGGGATGTCAAGTATATAGGAAGGCTTTGCGGATTTGATGACATTCAGTATAGTCCAGCCTGGCAACAGCTCGGCGACGTGAAGATGCCCCCAAGCCGGCTGATCTCCTTCCCTAACGCCTTCTAGCGCCGAATGGGCCCATTACAGCTCTAGGACAAGACCAAGCCCGGCCACTGCCGTTTTCTCACTATGTCTCTTGTCGATCCGACCTACCGGCTTTGCTCTACGCGGAACGTCCCACCCCAGCAGACTGGTTGGACAGGAGGCGATGGCGCTAAGTCTGCGACACAAATGGATCTGGGCGAGGCCCTCGAGCTGAGAGAGGAGTTGGTCAAGGAACACGCCAGGAAGGATGAAGGTGTCTTTGAGCTTGCTTCAACTCTCTCATTTTCTGGATTTTCGTGAACGTACGGGGTAGCCAGCTAGAATATACACACTTATACACACTTTCTACAGTCTCACATGTTGCCTGATGCCTGCTCTCGCTATTCAGAAGCCCCCACACCCGGTTAATTTGGTCGTAGGCCTACCATATTCTACCCTAGTCCTACCCCGAATTGTCTCACGGATCAGGTGCAGTCAGGTCAGCTAGGCTTTCTTTCATTAATTGAATGGATGAAGATGCCGAATATGACGAGCAGCCTCCAAGATACATATGCTACACTGGCTACCGGTATCGTCTTCCACGTCTGGAACGGAGGTCTGCTATTTCAAACCGTAATTAGATGATACGCTAATCCAGATACTTATACCGCTTGAATTATTCTTTTTGTATCTAAGTAGTTAATAAATATCAGAAGCTTAAAGCACCGGTATGAAATATTCAAGGGTGCTGACTGCCTCGCTCCATATGCTAGGTCGGACTCTGTCAGCAATTTAGAGATTTCATATCAAGTATGTGAGCCTCCTGCGGTAATTATACTTATATTGGAAGGAAACCAGGGAAGCCTGCCTGGGGTTGCTGTGATGTCAACTGTGACACCCATAATCAGTTCGCACGAGGTGAAACCTGGAGAGGCTCCCGTATTTTAGCAACTGAACAAGCATGCGCCCCAGTCGTTCGATAATTACTATATTGGCATCTGCATAGTATCAAGTCCAAATACGACGAACTTCCACGAGGTGATATCCTCGCAAATATGATATGAGCGCTGATCAGGGGTAGAAAACTTAGCATAGGTTGTAGAAAAGTCCAAGTGACCCCGTAGTGAATACCAATAAACCCCGACCTTTCAATACTCTATAGATGTGTCCTGACCACGACATCAACAATGCGTTCCAGCCATGTGGCTTCCACATGGCTAGCTGCGCCTGCGCGATCATCGCCAACACAGAAGATCACAGGCCCCACTGCGGTGGAGGCCCCACAGGTACAACCTTGGAATTATATTGTACCCCGGCCCACTGGTTTCTGCACTGCCGTCCCTTTGGTTCACCACGGGTGGGGTCAAGCAAAGTCAACCAATGAAAACGCCAGCGGCAGTCGGCTTTGGCATCCGCAAGTGTCTTTTATGGAGTCTTGCCCTTGCTGCCATGATATCGAATGCATGTGGAGTATCTTGCTACTCTAGCGTCAGCTGGATAGCTAAAGGGGAAAAAAGCCGATGATTGAGCATTTATTTGGCACGGATTGACATCTTCGCAGATCATTGCCCCGATAAGTTTGCTTTCGCTAAGCCGTCATATTCGTACAGGGGTAAATGCGGTCTAACTTAATTGTTTGACAGTAGCAGATCCGTTCGCCTCACGGCCTTCGAAAAAGGGGTCGAGGCCTTTCGGGGATGCATAGCAGATATTGGAGGCTTGTGGTTCGTTCGGTGACCATTGAATGACGGGGTCCTCGGCGAAAGTACAGCCTCGGGGTGCATGAGCGCCGTGTGATGCAGAAGGCTAAAAGCATCAGAGACTAATACGAGTAAAGCAGCCACAAGTGGGCCCGAACTCATGTGTGATTAGGACTTTCATTTTCCTTTCTCCAATTCCCACAGTTACATTTTGTGGCCTGTCAACATGTCATTCAAGGCACTCTTGAGCGCTATACTGGGACTGCTCACTTTTCTTCTTATCACGAGATTATGGGTGAGACGCAAAATACCTCTAGGGCCACTGCCCCCAGGCCCACAGCCTAAGCCAATCGTGGGTAACATCGCCGACCTGCCGCCTCCAGGTGTGCAAGATTGGATGCATTGGCTAAAGCATAAAGACCTATATGGTAGGCTCAAGAAGCTACGGTTGACTGTTTTCTTTCTTTTCTTGTTGCTAATATGAAACGGCGCCCGTAGGGCCCATCAGCTCCGTTACGGTGATGGGACAGACGCTCGTAATCCTTAATGATACACGGACAGCGTCAGAGCTATTACGCAAACGCGCCTCGCTGTACTCGTCACGACCGCATATGGTTTTCGCATCTGAAATGTAAGTTTACAAGTTCCTTTCCCATTTTAAGTCTAAAGAGAACAAATAGACTATTGGAGCTTACATTAACAGCTTAACAGGGTGGGTTGGGTGCATGCGTTATCTATGCAACCATACACCCAACGGTTCAGAGCATATCGGAAGCTACTAAAACCATATTTTGGTTCAGAGATGGTCGTTTCACAGTATGCTCGGCTGCAGGAGGTGGAAACCGATCGCTTTTTGTGGCGTGTTTTGAAAGACCAAGAAAAACTCACGCAGCACATCCAGACGTCAGTGATTCCCCCAATGCTCCCAGTACAGGATATAGATAATAACGTGATTAGGTAGTGAGGCCGGAGCGGTTATTCTCAGGATAGCCTATGGTTATAGGGTTGAGCCGCACAACCAAGATATACTGGTGAACCTTGCCAATGAGGCCCTTGAGCAATTCTCAATTGCTTCAACACCAGGTACTTGGCTTGTAGATTTGATACCGGCATGTAAGTTGCGGTTGAACATTTTCCCTCTTATCTGTTTACCATAAAGCTGATTCCAATCCAGTGAAATATGTCCCTGCCTGGTTTCCGGGCGCTGGTTTCAAGCGAACTGCGCAGGAGTGGAGGAAGAACCTTGAGGATGTTGCGAAAAAGCCTTACGCACTTGTTCAGCAGCGGACAGAAGATGGAAAGTACGAGCCATCATTTCTCTCCGATATATTTAGGTTAAATGGGATTCCATCTTCTGGATCAGAGGAGGAACTGGTTGCCAGGTGGACAACAGCATCGCTTTATGGCGCGGGCGCCGACACTGTATGCTACTCCCCTGCGTCCTTATTACTGATATTGCTGCTGACATGTATTAGACCGTGTCTTCAGTTGGAACGTTTTTCCTCGCTATGGCATTGAACCCGCATGTGCAACAAAATGCACAGGATGAAATTGACCGGCTGATCGGGTCTGGTCGACTTCCCACGATAGCAGATCGTGATCGCATGCCTTATGTTAACGCAGTGGTAAAGGAGGTCTTCCGTTGGCACCCTGCACTGCCGATGGGGATCCCACATATGTCGACGGCCGACGACATGTACGATGGATATTATATTCCGAAAGGTTCTATACTTATGCCGAATATTTGGTGAGTTGTCATGTGCGATAAATCGGCCTGCCATGATCTCGTTTATAGGATCAATATTCTAACTTGCACAATAGGGCCATGATGCATGACCCCGCGCTGTATCATGATCCGATGGCCTTCAAGCCAGACCGTTTTCTGGAGATCGATGGCCGAGACCCAGAAATAGACCCGCACACCTTCGTGTTCGGCTTTGGGCGTCGCATCTGCCCTGGCCGGATTTTGGCAGACAACACAGTATGGCTCAATGTTGCAAAGTCCCTGTCGGTGTTTAAAATTAGCAAACCCGTGGAAGACGGTGCTGAGGTGGATGTAAAACCAGAATTCCAGCCAGGGGTTATCAGCCATCCGGTGCCATTCAAGCTACAGATTACGCCCCGGAGTGCTGCGCATGAAAAGCTGATACTATTCGTGGAGCAGGAACATCCTTGGGAGCAGGGCGACGGGTCCGAGTTGCAAAATATCCGATGTTAAAGATCGTATTACACGTAAAGTCTTAATTGTGAAAGCATGAGGCATCGGTTTCGCTATTCTAAAACTAGCTGGGGTTTTGTGACCGAAGGAACACTGGCTCAAGAAAGCTATTCTATAGCTTGCTGGCTCTCTTGAAAATAGGAGATGAAGACAATATCAGGTGATCAAAGTCCATCCAAACAATCTAGCTGGTGTAGAAATACCTTTTAGTTAGGGGATTGTTGACTCGACGCCCTGCCTGAGAAATAGTCACCGTTTTCCTAATCGGGTACGACACTAGATTCTGCCATACTTTCTGCCGGTGTAGAGTTTTCTGCCATTTTTTCTGCCCACCACTATAGGAATTCTAGTTTATATAGTAAAAAAAGAGAATCCCTATTTGCACACCCCCAAATCCCTATTTGCACACCTATTTAAACCACTTTCGGTAGATTAGCGGTATGATTATTAGTAGGTACTTAGTACGTGCGGTATTATTTAGGGGAATGAAGGCTAGAAGGAAAGCGAGAGGATGAAAACAATGGCTAAAAGGAAGCGAAAGACTAGGCCTGGTCCTAGCCTGCTAAGATATATATAACTATGAGATAGAGAGGTATTGGGGGGCAATAATGGATTTACTTTTGTTAGGAGAGGTCTACATGGTGGACGTCGAAGTGCATGGTGCAATGTGAGATGGATTGTTGTTAAAGCTAAGAGCTAGACTAAGAAATCCGACAACTTTCAAATCTTGAAGTGGGCTGTTTCACTTTATTAGAACTACAGGGGAATGCTATACTCGCAAGTAGGTTAAAGCCCGTAGGGTAAATGGTACTAGTATTCACCGGAGTTTAGGACGTAATTACTAGAAGACTAGTAAGTAGTTCGTTACCACTATACCATTTACTAGGTTTTTAGCTCGTAGGGTCGCAGGGTAAAAAAAAATCTAGAAGGGATAGGATTGATAGTAATAATAGGTAAGCAAGTCTTAATAAAATGTCATCAATTTTGGCAGAAAAATGCTTTCTATCTAGCTATAAGTCTGAACTCAGGGCATGCTTCAATAAACCAAACACTCCACTGCCTTGTTATAAGATCTGAACGTTTTTGTCCCACTCCCTGACATAGTCTGACCGCAGTAATATTCCACTACGTTACCGCTTCCAGTATGTATATACCCTATACATTCGAATGGCAGCTCGTTATCGCACGACACAACCCCGGGCTTGGGTGGAGTATACTTACACCCAGTGTACTGGCCCAGCGTGAAAGAGCCCAAATCAGTCGGATATTCAGTCGACTCTTTGGCACTGACAGAATCAGTCACTTTGCGTGTGTGGGCGCAGATATCGTCCTCTGTGATCTGCTGTCGGTAGGAGTAGTAGGCACCATAGAAAGCGTATGAATCGCTGTGAGAGAGGTCGAAACCATTATCTTTTTCCTCGTGGTATTTGAAGATGATGAATGAGTTGGGGATTGCGGAGCCCGTTTAGTCATATCAACATTCACAGATCTGGGCACCAGCGCCTTCAGACAAAATGGTCCGACCGAGCGTCGTTCTCCCGGCCCTATGCCTGAGTGCGTCTGTCACGGCAACCCTCCAGCGCAAATTGACTAACGGTGATACGGCAACTGGCACAACTGGTGGCAGTGTGATTGAGGGATGTGAGTACTAGATAAACGATCTTGATACTGATGCCTCTTGTAAGTCAATCGAGACCTACTTTGGCATCACCGAAAAGCAATTCCTCTCTTGGGTGCGTGAAGCAATCGCATATCTGGTCACACGATCCGACTCACTGACTGATTCAGAACCCTTTGGTGCCCTACTCGTGCACCTTGGTTCGTGGCTGGAGCTACTGCGTTGCCGGCCCCGAGAACCCCGTCACTTCATCCAGCACCACCGCGACTCCGACACCTGCTGGTACCCTGACATACTCGGGCACGGCGGCGCCCACACAGAGCGGTGTTTCCTCCAGCTGCAAGAAGTTCTACTTGGTCCAGGAAAGTGACACCTGCTACACTATCCAGGACAGCTTCGCGAGCTTTACTCTCCAGCAGTTCTACTCATGGAACCTGTAAGATTCCCAGATCTCTTTCCTGAATCGGCTGATTCTGATGCCAAAACAGGTCAATCTCCACAGGCTGCGACGGTCTATTTCCCGGATACTATGTTTGCGTTGGTGATGGATCCACGCCTACTTCGTCTCCTTCTCGTCGCCAATCGCGACAGGCTCGGCCGCTGTAACGGGTCACCAGCCGCAGCAGACTGGCATTCCATCCGACTGTATGTCCACCATTTAGCTCCTATATTTGCACAGACCAGATCAATCCCTTCTAACTATAATAATCAAACAGGTAATAAATGGTACTGGATTGTCGACGGCGACGACTGCGCTACCATTGCCAGCAAACACGACATCACCCAGCAACAATTCTACGAGTGTAAATCCCGCTACAGGATCAACCTGCACGACGTTGTGGTCAAAGGGCTATCTCTGCGTCGGCGTTTCAGGTGAGCACATTCTACCCAATCCACAACCCCCGAAAGGCCAACCAGATATCTTAACAAATCTAAACCCCCATAGGTTCCTCCTCTTCTGCCTCCACAACTTCCGTTTCCAAAGCCACAACGGCACCATCAACCACATCTGGCGGCGCCCCCGGCCCAACTGGACGCGGCACTGTCACAGACTGCGTAACATACTATGAAGCCCAATCTGGGGACAGCTGTTGGTCCATCGTCAATGAGAAATACACCTATCTGACCCAGGCTCTGTTGACGAAATGGAATCCCTCTCTCGGCGACGCATGTAGCCTTCTCAAGGATCAATACTACTGTGTCGCTATTAAAGCCGCCCAGCCAATGCCCGGTACCATTGATACCTGTAAGACGTGGCATTTGGTAGCCAGTGGTGATGGCTGCTGGCAGATTGAGCAGGATAATGGGATTACAGCAACGCAGTTCAACACATGGAACCCACAAGTTGGATCTGATTGTGCGGGACTTTGGCTGGGATACTATGTTTGTGTAGGTGTTTAGAATTGATATGGCAATTGGCGTTAAAACTTGTGTAGTATGGAGGCCGCAGCGCGGCTTCCGCAAGGCGGAAGTACTTGCGCGTGCGGACTAATGCACTATTATCCATGGATTAATTATGTATGAAGTGGATACTGCTCTAAGGGGAATGTCAGGAGTCGATAATACAGCCTAGTCAGGCCAATATATGGGAGCAGGATTAGAGGATGATATCCACTCAGAGTGTACGTGTATGTTGTCTGTCGTACTATCACGAGTGCTTGAGGCCGAGTGTTTTGAGTCTTCTGACATAACAGATCTGTGCTAGCCTTCGGCACCTCGCTGCTCTCAGTCCGACCATTATCCTGCATCAAAAATTCGCGGTACCGGTGGGCAAACTTGATCACACCAGCGGAGAATACCCACGAAGACATGACTGAAACAATCCCTGAGCATCCTCGAGACAGCAACCGCCAACACAGAATTGTAAAATACCCCCAAACAACGTAGTACGGATGTCTCCGTGAACCCAGGAGACCTCCTGACGATGCCTTGGATGCTGCACCACATGTGACGGTCTCGGAGCTTGACCCTGCGACCCTGCGAGCGCAGCGGCCATCCAGGGTCCTTATACTTACCCTGCACCGTCTATCCTTGCAAGTGTTCTAAGGTTAGAGAACTTAACCTACCGAATGCGGGTATATATCCTCACTTCATTATGATCTTAGTTCGGGTAATATCAGGAAGGTCGTTAGTATACTCGACTGGTAGATCGCTGCCAATTTTCATGGTATAATACGTCCCGGCCTCTTTCGGATTACACGGGAAAGGTCAAAAAGCCTTGCAGATTACATGTAGTATGCAGGCAAAGCAAATGCAGACTTGCATGAATGCTTCATGTATAAATATCACATAGATCATGGCTACTCTACTTTTATTAAACATCAATGTGAGCATTAAAGAGGAGAGAAAGAAAAAGCCACAATGTAATTCTTTTCCAGAATGGTAGCAAGTCTAGGAGAATGCAGCGTTACAGCCAGATATGGACACAAAGGCATAGTGAAGATGACAATAAGAAATCAGGGTAAAGTAGCCCCTAGGATCAAGAGGGATATGTAGGCAAAGCTGACAGAAGAAATGTAAAAGAAAGGTGTTAGATCACAAAAAGATTAAAAGAACCTCCTGAAAAGACGAAGGTATATAAGGAAAGATTGTCGAAAAAAATGCCGCGGAATGGATATCATGCAGAGGTCCCAGGAAAGGAACAAATCAGAAAGATGTACAATCAGAAAGCAAAAGCAGAACGGCGTACTCCAGCCCGACAAACCCCATCAAGACCCAGCCCCAATACCAGTACTCGGCCTGGTATTAGGAGCCGAAGGTGCTTCACTGGGTACAATACCAACCTTTGGATCGGGAATCTGGATATCAAGCGACATGTACGCCGTCCGCCTCAAGCTCCAGATATGAACACCATCCTTAGCACCGACCTCACGATTCCAATTCTCCAGCCAAGCCTCAACATGCTGCAGCTGGCTTTTCGTCGCGGGACCATTGAGATCATCCCATACCCAACCAGTCAACAAACCCACCGCGCCATCGAACCAATTCCGAAAACTGAACGGATCAAACGCCTTGGTAATTCCATCATTGACGGTAGAAATCACCCGACGGAACTCCTGCTCCGACAACAACGGATCCAGAATCTCAGGATACAGATTCGAAAACGTCGGCGCCAAATCACCCTTAATCATCCAGTCGCGCCGGATACGAATCACCCGCGTTGTCATATGCTCCCTCGACCCGACAGGCACATGGGGATTAATATGCGGGAAGCAAGGATGAGCCGGGCCCCAAGCAAGCTCCTCGGCAACATCCGCCTGCGGCTGACCGGTATGCGAGGGAACAGAAGCAATCTGAGACTGGGAGCGGAGGGAAGTCTGCGACTGGGCGTGGCGGGGCCGGTCATTCTGACGAGTGCCGTTTTGCGTGAGGTGGACAGCTTCGGGAGGACGCAGGTTCTCCGTATCGCGCGCTGCGCTGCCCGCGAACGCGGCGGCCATTTCGTTGAATTCTTCGCTGCGGCGGTGTCGTCGCGGCAGGGCAATGCTAGTCCGGCCACTTTCTGTTTCCCCCTGGCTGCGCTCGACAACTAGGCTGCTCGGCGATGGGGTTAGGCGGCTGCGGCGTCGCTCTGGGACGCTGAGGAGGGGATGGGCGTCGCGTGAGTGGCCGAAGCCTAGTGGGAGGCTTTCGTCGGATTGGTGTGGGCGGACGGTTATTGGGGTTATTCGTGGGACGTAGTTGACTGGGTTTGCGAGCCGGACTGCTGGTGGGCGGAGAAGCGACGGCGGGCCAGAGATCGGGACGCACTGTCGCCGCTGGGCGCGAACAAATGACGGAGTTGACTCCACGGGGGCGCGATTGGCTGGTGGCCCGGTTAGGAATTGTTGTGGATAACAGTGTGTTTCTTCCTCCCTTAGAGGTCTGGGGATTTTTAAGGACGCCGTTTTGAGGGGAGAAAGGAGATGGGGAGAAAGCGGAGATGGAGATCGGCCAAGGAAAAAGTGCCCTATGTGGAGGACATGCAATAAATGAGTGTAAGAAATAAAATTAAAAAAGAATTAGGGTAAAAGAAAGACGTTGGATTTGAATTGGTGAAACTCGAGATGAAATCCTGATAAATCCTGATAAATCCTTATAGAAGCTTGCTTGGCGTATATAATCTCGACTTCTAAATATTTAACAGAAATAGGAAACTGGTGAAAAAGGATCTTACATCTTATATCAACAGACTCGAAAGGGATACATCCAATCCAATAATATATATGCGAGCCGTTTGCCCCCAGTTTCACTGTGATTAATCCACCGTCCCTTGTTTCATCTCGGCTTTTATTGGGTATAGTATGCCTCTAGCAAACGCTAATAGACGTACTATTGCTTTATTGTACAATGACGAAATGCATTTCATTCCAGTCCAGGTCTCGGCTGTGCTCGGGATAGTCGTCTTACTTGCTGCATAGAGCTTGTGTAGGCGGGTAAATATAAAAATATACATTATCAAATAGAGATTATAGACATGGATGCAATAAATACTTCATAAAGTCGTGGGAAAGGCACATTCGCCGCGGCATGTAATAACAACACCTAGTTAAAAAACACACAAAACAAAGGGTATCGAGTAAAATGAATGGGGCTACAGCTTTCGATTCGCCGAAGCCTGCATACGCCGCATTGCCTGACGGTGTAGATCCGTCATGTTGCCACGCTGCATGCCGTCTGCAATGGCATCGCCCAGCTGAATAGACGAGGCGTCGCGCATCTGCTGCACAGAGTTCCATGTACTGCGCCGCTGGTCGGGGGGACTGACCGGGCTGAGGGGCTGGGACTGGATGGCCAAAGGATCTCTTTTTTGGGTGATGTCCTCGCGGACCGATTGTCGCCATGCTGCCATTCTTGATGCAGACCGGTTCGGCTCGGCGGGAGCTGGCTGGGAGTATCCAGGGAATTGGGCGGCCTCGAGGTTGTCCAGTGTTAATGCAGATGGGGACTGCACAGTCTGGCGTTGTAGCAGGGCACGCCGCTTGGAAAGTGGAATGTCGTCGTCGTTGGGTTGGGCTTGTTCGTGTTCTATCTCCGTTTCTTCGGGGATGGAGAGCGGTGGTGAAATTGGGGAGACGAGGTGCGCCATTTCAGGTAGGGACTGGCGGGATAGGTTCCGTGTGGCCCAGGGATCGAAGCGGTCTGATGTTGACGACATGCGGTTTCGGACCATGTTCTGGCGGACTGCGAGGAGAGGAGGTGGTCCGTTCCAGCGTGGTGATGGCCCTGTTTCTTTGGGCTCGTTGGGAGTAGTGATTGTCAACATGGGAGTCGATGTGCTGCGCATCGATGCCAACCCCGATTCCTGAGTTGGAAGAGGGCCAGAAGATGACCGAATCATGTTGACTGAAGCTGTCGAGTTGTTCCGGCTTAAAGTTGGATTCACTTTGGTGAGACCTTGGGGGCCTGTCCGCGTCTTGGATCGGGGAATATCCGGCGAGGGTAACGGTGAGACGTAGGCAGATAGTTGATTGTCCATATCATCAAATCCAGGCCTATTCACAATCGGTGGTGGCTGTGCGGTAAGAGGCGTTTGGAGAAGACCGCCTACATCAACAAATGCTGCAGTCTCGCGGACTTCCTCCGAGTCTTCTGCCTCCGGTTCAGGTTGAAACTCAATTGGCTCCATCTCAGGAGTGTCAGCATCTGCGAGATGCTTGGCCCATTCGTTTGTGCGGTACGAGTGAATCACTCGTGATGTTTGCTCAGGTATGCATTTGACGGTTGATGCATCCAGTTTCCTGAGCACTTTGATCTCTGGCTCAACCTTGGGCTCGGGCAAAGATACAACTTTCGATTCAGGGATAGACTCAGCTTTAACGGCTTTAGTAGTAGGAGGTAGATCTTCATTGGTCTCGTCCACCTTTCCCCCTTCAGTATCGTTCAAAAGTGCCGGCTCCAATGTAGCTGTGGACTTGACTTCCTCCGTCTTCGTTGAAGCATGTGGAATGTCTCCTTGAACATCTGTTGCGGGGGTTTCCGGCGATTGGGGCTTCTCTGACACTTCGGAAATGCCAGAATTCTCAAACGGACTGTCGGCAATAACAGTGCTCTCGACGGGAGACACCTGCTGAACAGGCTGGCTGACAGTGGTTTCTTCGGTGATCACTTTCTCGGCGTCTGTCTGGGCTGTGGCTGTATCGACACGGAGTCCAGCATCTTGGACAGCTGGTGAACCAACATTTGACTTAATCTCCACATCTGCGGAGTTTTTCTCTGGAGCTAGCTCGGCCTTAATTTCTTTCTGCGTTTGCTCATGGTCGTGAACATCCGCATCCGATATAACACTCGGACAACCAACGCTCACCTCATGGAGATCATCCACAACTCCCCGTACAGAAGAACTGGCATCATCATGAGCCACCAGATTCTCCTGAGACTGTGAAACAATCACCACACCATTGCTGTTCCGCCAAGAGAGTCGGTTCAACATTTCTCTGCCAGAAAATCGTTTGGAGCGCGGTGTACCAACCTCCGAGCCGATTTCAGCACCGTGCTCAGAGGAGTCATCATTGCCTTCACCAAGAACATGAGTAATAACAGGTGTAGTAGGTCTCGGAGTCTTTCCTTCAGGTTGACACTCCTTCTCGGCACCATTTTCCTCATCTGCATCCCGTGACTGACCTTGCTGGGATGAATCCTCCTCCGGCACAGCCTCGAGTTCACGAGCATCATTTTCACCCTGATGGTTCTTCTCGTTGTCAGAGGCATTACCAGAAGCATTCGGGCTCGGCATTTCCTTAAGCTCGATATCACCCTCCTTGTCGTTTTCGGAGGACTCGAACCCATCCGAGCCCCGTCGCGAGTCACCGACAGCAGTTTCCGAAACCGAGGCAGTCTTGCCATCCGGCTTTCCGTTTCCGTAAATTAGTTCCCATTCAGCGCGCTCTTGGATGTTCTTCTCCTCGAGGCGGCGACCGACTTCGGCATCTTCTTCTTCGATCTTTCGGGTGCGTTCCTGGCGGGCATTTTCTTCCTTGGCTCTGCGCTCCTTGATGAGATTCCAAAGTCTGACCTGGGAGATTACCCCGAGAACAGCAATAATAATAGTCGCGGCGAGCTCAACACGAATGCCACGTGTGACGGGATAGGTATTCGTTCTGAGAGGGAAGGCGTTTTGGTTCAATCCTAGGTTCGTCAACAACTATAAACAGTATGGAACCCAAAAGGAATGTTAGACTTACCCCAAATATATAACCAGAACTCTTTCAGTCCAGCTCTGCTGTAGCAATCGATCCCAAGAACCAGGGCAGTCGCACCGGCGAACGACGTGCATCCGATCAGCCCGTATGGCCGTGTATAGTGGCTGAATGATAGGGAGTAGAATCCCACAGTAAAGGCAATGATCATGCCGGCCTTGGGGCCGCCCTCGGTTAGAAGACCGCCGGATTTCAAGGAAAGGAGCCACATGCTCAGACAGAAACCGCCCAGAAGACAGCCCAGTCCCTCGCAGATTTCTCTGAAGACCAGCGATAGCCCACCGAACACAGCGCCGGTGAAGAAGGCGGCGACGAGATAGCCACCCTGCACGGCGTTGCTGACCGGTGGGCTCATTACATAGATAATGAGGACCTGTATGGAGATTGGTTAGTTCTGTTCTTTACTACTTTCCAAGTATAGAACTCACGGTAACTCCCAAAGCGCTAAGGAATGCAGTCGAGAGGAAGATTTGGACCCTTTTCTTTTGTTAGCAAAAGATATTAGCATCCAAGAGTCGAAGATTGAATACCATTGTTTGCGGACACCAATGAAAGTCAGAACAGCCCCCAGTGCTATTAATATAAATCCCCCAACACCCCATGCCGGCGTGATTGTCGGTTTGATTGGCAGACCGCCAGAGTAGGTTGGTCTAGAGGAATTTGCGGTTTGCTGCTGAGAAGATGGAGTTGTTCCGTCGAGCGAGGGAACAGTCGAGGTAGCAGAAGCAGCAGAAGTCGTCGTCGTAGCATTGGTCGTGGCATTGGTTGTAGGAGTGGCCGAGCTGGTAGTCGAGGCAGTAGCATCTGTCGCTGTAGCTTCAGTAGCTGTGGATGCATCGGTTACTGTTTTTGATGCATCTGTTTGAGTTGCGGTTGTAGCCTCGGTAGCATTCTCTGTTGTAGGATCCGTTTCGTTTTCCTGCCTAGCCTCAAGGTTGGCGCCTCCAATATCGCGTCGTCCCGGGCCTGAAGTCGGCGCTGCCAATGTCCCCAGTAGGAACAGGGACACTATTAAAGTGAACAGCAAAGACCACCGCATCTTGACTTGAGCGAAATCCAATTGATTCTCCGTAGAGAAGCGTCCTTGGTTATGGTAAGACCAGCACGTCTTTCACATATCCCTGTTAGTCATACGGTTCGCGCGCGAAATCAATAACTAGAAGGGAATACAGGAATATTAATAATTAATAAAAAGAAAGGAATTAATTGACGTGGCGCCAGGGACGCATTATAGGGTAAGGGGAGAAAAGACAGCAAAGCCTAGCCCTAAGCCTACATATAAACGAAAACACGTAAAGAGATGGGAAAAGAACCACACTTTGAGTTTATTAGCACGAAAGATGGACTCAACGAGGAATCTAAGAGGACAAGAAAATATTTAAAAGCGCGATTGTACCTGAACTATCTACTTTTGTCCCCACCGATCGAGGAAATTGCCGATCGAGCCAGCAATCATCTTCGATCAACTGGGACCAGCACTGGCACGGACCAAAGAGAGAGAGAAGATCCCCATTTCCATATTGTGGCTGAATTATCTTTTTTCATTAACCATGGCTCTGTTGGATTATTTGTTTTTCTTTTTTTCGTGTTCTCTTCTTTAAGCCGTTGAACAACGCATTGCATATGCAAGTGAGCTGTCATTTCATCCCTGTTATATGGTTGGTAACTACACCGTCCTTGATATTCAAGTCCACGGATTGCGGTGAAAAAAAAACCAGACTCAGTTCTCACGGGTGGCGCCGCGCTTTGACTATCATAGGCGATCTATCGATTCTACAAACTTGGCGAAGATTTGACGAATTTAACTTTGACTTTTGACTTGACCAATCTCACCATTGTCATGCAAATACCTGCAGATCCAGGCCGTGTTCGCCATGTCAGCCCATTGTTGACTTGCAAACGCCCCCTCCGCAGCGACGTGGTTGGGCCGCTAATTGACAATGCAAGGAGTGCATCGGAGACAACAGTTATCTTAATTTATCTTCGGTCCGGTTCACTCAATCAGCGATATTGCGGCATCTCCACTGGGATCTGACCCCTAGCCGATCTGCCTGTCGGCTGCCATTTCCAGTTTGGTGTGCCTGGCATTGTACAACATACAATTGTGCACTTGTACGGAGTACTTCGTACTCGGTAATCCGTACAGTCTTCGCGGGACTATCGGATGTGATGGATTGTGATGTGATTAGGCTGAAAAAAATATACCCTGGCGTGTTCGTGTTGGCATTCACATGGCGTACGATTTCAAAATAATAGAGTTAGGCTCGTCGTTTGATTTGCATTTCTTTACTTAGTACTTTTTCGGTCCTTGCTTTTTCTTTTGACTCGGAACGGGAGACGCTGGATTTATAATCCTGGGGCCCATAGCTTTGTGCTCCCGTATGGAGGAGATATGCACGGAGTGTGGAGTACTATATGGACAGGAAAATGTCTGCGAGGTGATCCTAGCAGGGCTGCCCCCGTAAAAGGGGCAGCCCTGAATCACTGACTCGTATTATGGATCACGTGTATGATGACTAATTTCTGGCATGCGAGCCCTGGAGGTCCACCTGGGCAGGGCTTCCCCGGACATTGCGTATCCTCCATGATTAGCACTGAAACATGAACTGTTCCATTCCTCATTGCACTATATGTGAGGAATGAATTCACATCTATTGCCTTCCAAAGAATTTGTGCGATTGATACATTCTTCACATTCCGTCTTTAAAGGCTCAAGAGTGCTGACAAGACAATTCCATTTGTTCCCTTAAACACCAGTTGGTGGACTTGCCAACGGGATACCTATCTAGGTACATAGGTGAGGATATCAATATGTAATAATCTCCTGGACACACCGCCAAGGTTGTCATCCAAATTGCCGGTCCAAGGTGACGACCCGTCCAAGACATTTACATGTTTTATCGGATCATATTACTTGTTATTTTGATAAATCAACACGGCCGACTTAGGGTCTCTCCCATCCTCAAGTTTCAGTTTCATGGGACATCCATGCAGAACTGACCAACAATTCTGCTCTGGCGGTTTCCAACCTTGCTAAATAATGGTTGAAAACGAGCTCTCTGAAATCAAGTCCGAAGAATAAGCCACTTTCTTCACCCATCCACAAAATCGGCTTACCCTCATCCTCAACTCTGCTTTCATCCCATGTCGACGTCAGGGGAACCTCGGCCTGGATTGACTGCACTTGGGCTGCCGCCAAGTTTAAAGCCGCAGGACACGTTGGTCACTCCCCTCGATCCCCTGATTTCGTCTTCCTTTTCACGGATATAGCATCGGACCCGTAGCAACTGGTTTCAGTATATCTTGTTTCTCCATTTCGGTGATCATATTGGCCAGCATCAGATCGCATCCTCGAGCAGCACCCAGGCTCATTGTGACGGGCAAGTACTCTGTCTTTCCACTCTTGGTGCTATCAAATGGGACCTCGCCAACTAAAAGAACAGGAACAGAAAACGGTAGTCAGAGAAATGTCGTATGCAAAGGAGGGTCAGGATTTACTCACTGGGGACAATCAGATCAGGTGTGCCCGCATAGACAGCAATGTTGCTATCGGACATGCCCCAGAACGGAGGGCTTGGGGGGCTAGAAATGCAATGTCAGCACACTATCCTGGACTTGATATGATGGTCTCCCTGATCGTCTTACCTAAGGTATCTGTCGCGGTAGCTGACAGCACCGACAGAGTTGGGATAAACGTAGACTGCGTCGGAGCAGGTGTCGCTGTTATTGCCTCCGAATCCACCAGGGGCATTCCACCAGTCATAAAAGAAGGTCTTGTTGTGCCAGGCTTCATCAAATGCAGCTTGACCCCTCTCTTGGCCAATTCTCCAGCGAAGGAGAGGGTTGGGATTCACGTACGGGGTGCGGCCACCGTGCTGCTCGGCGTAGTCCTTGTAAAACGGCACGCCCACGTTCAGCCACTGGTATACGGAGACGAGGAGTCCATACACCTGTTTATCTCCAACGTAAGACAGCGGCACACAGAATTTCGGAGTCTGGAACTTACGTAGTGAGTCATTTCTTCCAAGTTTGATGGTGCACCAACAGGGCGTGTGGTGTTCCAAGAAGCACGCAGATCAACTCTGGTGCGGTTTGTGCTCAGGAATCTCTCAAGATGGACAACGAAGTTCTCAATCATGGCTGATGCGTCTTTGTTGTTGATAGCTTCGGCGGTGAATGAGGATTCCGGATACCAGATGGCCTTTGGGAAGGAGCGAACACTCCCATCAAAGTCCTTATACCAGGCGTGAACAACGCGCGACCAAAGCTCAGCACTACGGGCAAATACGCCGGCAGTATCGAGACCCGCGCAGAGAGGAATCACGTTGTCCATGTCTACCGCACCAACACTGGGTCTGTTTCCAAACAGTCCTTGCGCACCAGCTGGGCCACGCATGGAGCCACCAGTATCGCTCCCGATGGCAATATCGAGCCAGTCGTAGGCACCCATGCCGGCACCCGGGCCAGTAGAGGAGCCACTGGGGTATTGATAACCATCACCCTGGAAATAACGTTAGTCAAACCGGCCTCTGGCTGGAAGAACACAAGAGAGCTCACTCGAGGATTGAAGGGGCAGTGGAAATCAACCCAGTCGGCAGTTGGCGAGTCACCGTTTGCAAACTGGACTGTTCCCATTTTGCCTACAAGGACGGCTCCTTGCTCGATGAGGCTTTGGATAGCTGGACCAGTCTCATTTCGTGGCTCATAAAGGGAGTAGTAAGCTCTGTTTCCACCACTTGTACGCAATCCCTTGATGTGGTAAATATCCTTGACACCCATTCGAAGCTAGTGAGCTATTAGCGTAATCTTTCCCACAGCAGTTTTCTGGGGTTGGGGAAAATCTTTTATAACTCACACCAGCCAAAGGTTGCTCGGGAGTCACAGTATAGTAAAGTCGGGAGGGGACCGCAACACTATGTCCCAGGAGGCTCTGTGATAAATTAGCTGGCCTGATCCTTTGTAATTGTACTTGCTATAGGCAGTCTCACTGAAGTAGCTGGGAGTGGCAAATATCCACCCTGTTCATCGCTGACAGCGGGCGTCAAGAAGGCATCATAATCGTCCGCATACAGCCTGTGTGCTTTGAAAATCTTGCCTGTCTTCGCAGACGCAAAATAAGGGCCAATATGCAGCGGGCTTGTCACATGAGCTTTGACTGGGCTCCCATCCTTTCCGCTCTTGAACTCTGGGGAAACCAGAAAGAGCTTGTTTCCTTTCTTATGTAGCTCAGGAAGAGTGGACTGCATCTCTACAGATGGTGTCATCTCACCACTATATGTGAGATAGATCACTGTAAATTCATATTTAGCCAACTCCCGATGAACAAAGGAAATGATGAAGTTCTAACCATCCAGGAATGCGGAGTTGAACACATCGTCACGACCTATATAATCTGACACGATCGAGTTGAGCTGAGAACCAGTAAATCGTGAACTATTGCTGGACATGACAGTCAGAGGGAAAAGATCAACGTCCTCCAGATTCAGCATATCATAGGTGGACGAAGACACGCCCATGATCTGCGAGATGGCCACATCGCCGACATAGTAAGGGATCCCATTAAGAGCTGTCACCCTTCCATGTGAGTACGGCTGTGCATTGACAGTGATCAGCATCCCCAATGCCAACCCTGCAGTTAGGGAAGCCACTAGGGATCTCGTGCAATATCTATAGAGCTTAACCATTGTCAACCCTACCAGTCTTTCCAAAGATGAGATACTTCAAGTTACTTTGAATTTCAACGTGCATGAGCAGTCTATTAGGCTGTTATACTCCGTAGTTATACTCGAGGCCATTGAGATAAGCCTGTCATATCTCCGAATTTCGCTAAATCCCCAGAGATGGAGTCGTATGCTATCAGCGATCGAGCACCATTTAGTCCCTATCTTGAAACCGGAGGTCCAAGCCTTGCGGAACGGTGCACCCCCCTGAGATAGGCTTATCAATAGAGCGAACCTCGATTGTGTAAACGGGCATATTACAGACAAGACCAGCTGACGGAGCCAAGAGCAGTTGATTCGAAGGGTCCGATGTTCGGCTTACCCCAATGTGAGATTTGGAGCCAATGGCCTTATCCTTGTTGGAGGCATGTTGGAGACCTGATCCGGAGTTAACGCAAATTGCTGACACAGTTCATAATATCTATTTCCTTGCGAAGCCTAATACAATCTCACAAGTCAATAATAAATCTGAGAACCCCTTATCTCCTAACTTCAGACCACTCACGAGCAGATGTGAGTGTATGGCCTCTATGCTTCCCGAGGACCCCGATGTGACTGAGCGCGAAGATCGGCAACAGCCTATTCGGGGGGTTCATTATGTTAACTGTGGCGTAGAAACCTGAAATGCTCATGTTAATAGCTAAAGGTATAGCTACCGGGCATGAGCTTATGAGCTCCAAAATGACTACGGAGTACTTTGTACCCAATTCCATTTCTAAGGAGATCTCAATTTCAACGAATCCTTGACTCAACCCATAATAGAATCACAGTTATAGTACTAGCCAGCCTAGATACATCCATGCCCCAGGTGGATGTAGTGTCTATGTCATATCACATCCGAAAGCGGTAACCCCCTAGATCACGTGTCGTTATCGACATCAACACGCCAAAACAAATCCCGATGAATCCATCCTTACTATACTGTATAATCTAATAATTCAACATCCTTCATCCAACCATGTCCGCTTTCTTCTCCTCTCTGCGCCCTGCCCTGCGCATGGCCAACGCCCCCCAGGCCGCCCGCGCCTTCAGCTCCTCGCCCGCCCACTCCATCGCCCGTTTGACCCTCACCGGCCGCCTCGGCGCAGAGCCCGAGCTCCATGCCACCTCCTCCGGCCAGGAGATCGTCAAGTACAACATCGCCACATCCCACGGCCCCCGCGATAACCGCCAGACGAGCTGGTGGCGCATCACGAACTTCGTCCCCGAGGGCTCCCAGCGCGATTTCATCCTTGGCTTGCAGAAGGGGTAAGTCGCTGCTCTTGATATTTTTTTCCGGCTTGTATGGGACACCATACTGCGTGCTTGGATGCTGTCTTGTCTGCGAGTGTGTTGTTGCTATATCGTGTCGATTGGGTCCGGCAGGTCCGCGCGGTCTATGCGGATCGAGAGCGAGAGCTTGCGCTCGCGCTTGAAGTCTGCATGGAGATCGTATGGGCCTGTTTGGACTTACGTCATGTGGATTTGGCGATGAAGCGAGGCGCCTTCGGATGAGACATGACTCCTTCGTGTCATGTTCGTCCTTGAGCAGTAGGGTTGGGGTTATGGGACTGCCCTGCTCAATTGCCTTGCTCAATTGCCTCTGCCCACTTACATACATGCAGCAACTCGACCTTAGCTTAATGCAGATAAGCTAACTTTGTCCCCGCAGGACCCTCCTGTACGTCGAAGGTGATGCCAAAATGGCCACCTGGGAAGATTCCGAGGGCCAGACCCGGTCCGCTCTGAACGTTGTGCAGCGTATGTCGATCCCCGTTTTTTCAATTTACTTTCACTCTGCGGAAACAAGAGGGGGGAAAAAAACCATGGTTCAAGCTAACACCTCTAGGCACTCTCGAGGTCCTTAAGCGACCCGATAACGGCAGCCACTCTGACGAGTCTCACTAAATTATTTGATACCTGAATTTGTTGCTTTCATTTTGGGGCTGTGTTGAGTGAATCCTCCTTCGCGGTGTGATAATATTGTACGATTATACCCTGAATACACTTCGTTTTGTAGTGGATGGGATCTTGGTAGCACGTGTAGTACACGTACACACTAAGTATGCTAACGCTCGATTCCTGGTTCAAATACTGGCTTTTCTGAATTCTACCTGTGACTTTTATTATCTCATTTTATACGAAAGTTTACGTATCCTCGACAGGCATGCGCTTGTACCAGTCAGTCGCCGTCAACTCCCACCTGTTCTGCTTCTCTGCCCTGCCTGTCAAGCAAGGGAGCCAATCAGACGGAACACAAAACTTTAAACATGTCCAGTCTCGACTCTGGGCAAGTCTCTCCAACGGCGCAAGAATCTCGTCTATCGCGCCATCGTTTAGCCTCCCTCTCACCTTCTCCCAGGCCGGCATATGCATCGTCAAGCACAACCAGCGAACATTGCAGAAGCAATGCTCAAACAGACCAAAGAAGGCAGGGTAAACCGTTTCCCAAGCCGCGGCCTGCATTTCGTTTAATTTGTACCAGAAATTAAAAGAGACGTCCACAGACGTGATGGGAGAGGAGCAGATAGGCGATAAAAGCCTAGACATGATAAACGGAGTTGATGGGACGAGTGCGTGGCAGAAGCTGGGTGTATGGAACATACAGTCCAAGCAGAAACAGATTGAAACAAATTCATTCATTTTCCATTTTTCAGAGCCTCCCTATTATGTGTTATGCTACTTAGTATTACTACTCTCGTGTACAGCAGAACCCCACGACCCCAGACGAACGTAAAGGCAAGCTTAGAAGAACCGTAATAAGCCACTGCAATCCTCGAAACAATCCCGAAAGACCGAGCCCACTAGACCTAAGCCCTAACCTCACTCTGCTGGCTAATAACCTGCCGCACATGAATGAAATCTCTACTATGCTCCGGCGAAGTCGGCCCACTGGACAAGTCCCGACTATCACGGTGACTAGCCCAAGCATTCGTGCAGACAGTCTGCGAGGTACCGCCGGGGAGATCATCCAGCAATGTCCCATCGACATCCTGACGCGTCTGACGTCTGTTAAAGAGCGACCAGGGCAAGTTACTCCATCGAGACTTCTTGGTCGACCTGCCATCGCTGTGACGGGACAAGGTGGAAGAAGTGCCCTTTTCAAGATCGTTGTATGTAGCATGCGCCGAGACAAAAGTAGCGATGGATTCCTTCTGACGCGAGAACAGCGATTTGGCTCGGGAGCTGATGCTGCCAACGAGGGTGGTTGCTGTTGAGGCGTGCGCCGGGGAATGTGCGGTGCTGTGTGTCTCTGTTGGAGGCTGGATGCTCGGGAAGCAGTAGCCCAGTCCGAGATACCAGAAGACCGTGCGGTACATGCGGGTTGCGTCGCGGCCGAAGCCGAAGAAGATGAAGATCATGAAGCCTGATGCGACAGGGGTCCAGCGGTCGAAGAAGACGGTGCCGTCGATGGGGATTTTGGCGATGGTATTCCATTCTCCGTTGTGGATTCTGCTCCAGGAGTAGGGATGCCAGGGTAGGGAGAGCATTATATCGGCGTAGACGACATAGCCTTGGAGTGGGAGGATACAGACGAGCATTGATAGGGCGAGGAAGAAGAGGCGGAGGAAGCGAGATTTGCTGAGGTTGCTACTAGAAGCGCGGAGGATGTTTGCGAAGTCGTTTCTGTACTTGTGTACGCGGATGAGGACCAGGCCTGGGATATTAGTCAGTTGGTGTGCTTTTTGTATCTTTTTGTATGAAGGAATTTGGGAGTATACTTACAGCAATAGTATGCTGCAATGAGGCAGATGATCGGCGGCCAGATCCATGCAAAGACGAGACTGACCCAGCTCTCGTCGAAGTTGTTCACACATCCCGAGATGGCAAATAGCAAGTATCGACTCTTCTGCCAGATAATATGTGTGATCATTGCAATGATTGGAACAGCCACGCAGAACAGAATCTCCATGAACTGATTGCGCCAGCGTTGACCTTTGCTCGGGACTAATGTGGCCCGGTCTGTGTCCAGTACAATTGCAAGGCTTCGAAAGATGCATGTCAGGCTTCCTGGAATGCCCACGTAGCCGGCAGCCATAAACTTCACCTCGATATCACAGAGGCCAGCCCCGTCCCACCACGACGCCACGTTGTCCGTGGGCCATATAAGGGCGTTGGTGATGTTGAACAGATTGAGGAGGATTGACCAGAAGATCAGACTGGTAGCAGGGAAATTGCGGTTTTTTCCATGCAGAATTAATGGTGGAATGGCGAGAGCAATGGAGAAAGAAGATAGAATTGGCAGAGCAACGGCCTGCGGGTGTCTTTGGTGAATATCCATATCCATGACGGCAGTGGATGTAAAACAGAGATCAAAACGAATATGTCGGTAATCTGAGTCTCTAATTATTCAGTGAACTGCTCAAGGAAATGAAGAAATAGGATGAAAGAAGGAAGGATGGCATAAGACCATCCTCCCTCGATGAAGGATGTATACCCGGCCAGGGGATACGATTGAGGGACGATGTCTTATTGAAATCTGAATAGTGAGAATCAGGAGGTTGATTCACAGCTCAAGACATCATGCCTTGAGTGAAGTTGGGTGCTATTCACGAAGAATGTATGGGCCGCAGAGACAAAAGCCGCCGGCGACACCAGGTCTTGACATGTTTTGCGGCAGACAGAGAAACCTATCCATTGGATTAGCATTGAATTAAACTCAACAACTTGCAATAAAGAAAATAAGGAAGATGAAAGAAGCTGAATAAAGAAATACGAAGCACATAGAGTGTGGTGTGTAGGTTGAGCGAATCGTGTGAGGCAAACCAGTCCGCATTTGGGTGTCAATAGACCCGAGGAGGCGGGGACCTTATTCATTTGCATCCGCCTGATATTTTCGTCAATGGAATGATTTTATTATTGATCTAGACTTTCTAGTCTATTGAGGATCAGATCAGTCAGATTGACTAGTTCCCGGAGGTGTGTGTGTGTGTGTGTGTGTGAGAGAGAGAGTTGATGCAGTTGATAAGTTCAGAGAGGATAGATATCCCTCGACAATAAGAATGACAACATTCCAGTGAAACTTTTTATTTCCTATCATTTCCCGCACACTACAAACACTGTACCTACTTAGTTTACTGTTAAATTTCTAGAAGGCAAACGTATACAAACAGAACATCCACCATTGTTGCCTTCTATAGCAGAGAACATACAAGCAGATCACACACTATATGCGGAGCCCTCCTTCCCTCACCTGACTTTCTCTAGAATTCTTCCCATGAGACTTATTAGAAGGACAATTTGTACTTCAACATGCCTCAGATGGATAACGTTACTGCCCTCAAGGCATGTGATGCTGCCACACACAGCTCTGTGGACCGGGTCGAGTCCCTATTAGCCTCGGGCGTCAATCCAAATGTAGGATCCGAGAATTAATTTCTGCCCTTTCTGGAGTGACAGAAGATTGGGCCAGCGTCGAGAAAAGTACACGTCTTCCAGTATTTTCTTTGACCACACCGGCCCGATCTTCGTCGAGCTGCATAAGATGGCAACGCTAAAGTTTTGAAGAGTTGCAGGCGGTACAGATGATGGCAACTTTATTCCAGCATGGCGTAGACCCTTACGCGCTGGTTCGTCCGCCTATCCAAGGCCATCATGCCCGACCCTTGTATCCAGGTGGAACGGAGGGCAAGGACTAGCTATGAAGAGACCGATCTCATGATACTGACTGTGGACCACCTTGAGGTCCTTCGAAAGGCTCTTGAATTGGAAGGATCGACAGCAGGGAAGATCCGAACCTGAGTGGGGTGGTTCGGATTATGAGTTGACTGCGAATATGACATAGCTCTCACATACAGTATCCGCGCAAGTACGGTGTATGCAACACTTTCTAGGCAGTAAGCTTAATGTAGATTTGGAACGGGGCCCTCAGAGACTGAAACTCAAGGCTACAGTCGATCCTCACTTGCCCCACTCTTCCGAGTTCTTCATATCATCAAATCTTCATAGTATTGTTGACACTGAGGAGAGAAAGATATGAAATATGTGATATTGTTATTCGAGGTGAAATATAGAATATAGTGAAGTGTATACATGTTATTACCTAGGTAGACCTCGCGAGTGGACAATTACCAGTTTGGGATCTGCGAACCATGGAACCGGTTCTTATTGCATCATCCTCGGCAGGTTCCAAGGTTACCCCATACTCTGCACGGAGTAGTAATAGAGACAACACATTCCTTTCCCAACCTTCATCAACATGGATGATTCACCTTCCTTGAAAGTACGTCGTGCTTATACCTTCGACAGTCATCGACGGAACTCCACTCTCTCCGACTCGATCTCAGAGGCCCGCAACTCGATCCGCTCATCGACCGACGACTTGTTTCTACCTCGCGTAGCAGAAGACCATGCCACACTCTCAACTGAAGAATCGAATTGGCATTCTGCACCGCTCGGGCTGGCCCTGTTGCCTGCAATTGCCGGCATTTTCTTCCATGAAGGTAGTTCCTTCGTCACCGACGTCACATTACTAGTCTTGGCCGCTATATTCCTCAACTGGTCTGTCCGGTTGCCTTGGTATGTCCCCCTATATCCCCCGATAACCCCCAATGATCTCCCAAAACAAAAGTACAAATACTAACTGCACAAAGGGACTGGTACCGCTCAGCCCAGGCCATCCGACGAGAAGAAAGTGGATTCCCAGCGCCCGACAATCCCCAATTCGACCCCGACGACCAAGAACCCCAAACCAAAGAAGCAGCAACAGCCATCTCCGAACTCCAAATCCACGAACTCACCGCTCTAGCCGCCTGCTTCATATTCCCCATAATCGGCACCTGTCTCCTACACGGCATCCGCTCCAGCCTCTCCCGACCCTCGGAGGGCCTAGTATCAAACTACAACCTAACAATCTTCCTCCTAGCCTCCGAAGTCCGCCCAATCGCCCATATCCTAAGACTAATCCAAAAACGCACCCTCCACCTCCAACGCATCGTATCATCCTCAACAGACCCAATACCCCCAACAACCCTACAAGACCTAACAAAACGCCTCGAAGAACTCGAAACCCACGTCGCAGAAACAGCAACCGCCCGTCTCGCCACCCAAACAGATAAAGACCCCCTCCTCTCCCCAAAAGAACAAGAACAGACATCCCCATCCTTAGTCGCCAGCGCAGCCCTCGAAACCCGCAAAGCTATCCAGCCCGATATCGAAGCCCTGAACCGCGCCGTCCGGCGCTACGAGAAACGATCCGCCCTCTTCTCTCTGCAGACTGATCAGCGTTTCGTGCGTCTTGAGACACAGGCCGGTGACGCGATTGCGCTCGCTGCTGCTGCGAATCGGGCGGCTGAGTCCCGGCGTCCGAATTATGCGCTCGTCCTGCTGGACTGGGCTTGCGCGTGCATAGTTGTCCCTGCTCAGATTGCGCTGTCGCTTGCTAGTTTGCCTGGGCGTGCGGTCTCGGGTTGTTGGGATGCTGCGAGGCGTATGCTGATGGGACGGAAGGTTGCGCCGCAGCAGAGGTCAAAGTCTAGGTCTGGGTTGAAGGGGAAGGCTGTGTCTGGCGCTGGCGCTGGCACTGGAGCTGGAGCTGCGGGGGCTGGGTCGTCGGGTGGGTATCGGCAGGGTGGTGGGCTGGTCTCGCAGCGGCGGTCTGGGGTCAGGGATGGGGATGGTATGGGATGAGGATCTATATGGGCCCTTTTTTTTTCCCGATTTTATTGCCGTCTGAAGATATGTAGTGGGCTATAAGCTGTTTGAAATGGGCGTTGGGTAATGGCCGCAGGATCGGTCCACGAGTATATTGGCGTTTATGTATGACTTAAGTACTTCCGTAACGTGATCTATCATGTTTTAGGATGGGAATACTGAGTTTAGTTCAAATACGAGGTTGTTTAGCCTGTATCATTAATCCTCATAGGCAAGGAAAACGTGAAAATATGGCACTTGTACAGCATTATACACATCGAGACAACGTGATGCAATCGAACAACTGCAAAAGTCAAGTCTATAGGAGTCAAAAAACTTTGCCGGGCTTCTGATAAATTTGAGAATAACCCGGGCCGGACCACGAGACAAGGGCAAACCTCTCGACTGTATCAGAAAAAAATCAAGACCGACCTCCTGATGGACCTCGATCATCCACCGCAACCATCTTCAAGAACGGTTCAATAATTGATCGCCTCCGCTCTTCAGATATACGACGCTCTTTCTCTTTAGGCGGCAGTGGAGCAGAGGCAGAAATAAGAACGAGTGCAAAAGCAGATGCTAGAGCAGTCTCGACTGCTTGTCGACGTGCTATCGACTGATTCTGACCGGTAAAGTCAGAGCTAGTGCCAGCGGATGTGCTCGAGGAGCGGTTCTTGCGGCGGAAACTGCCACTGGTTATGAAGGCAGTAGCGGAAGCTGGAGTAGGAGATTGAGCTCGATCCTGGCTTACAGTTCCAGCCTGTTCATCTCTCGGCTCGTTGGGGACAACGGGCTTTCCTTGCTTGGATATTGGGACCAATGGTTTATTGGATGATACTGGGGCCACTTCATTGGCGATGCGGGCGAGCATAAAAGTGACAAATGTGAATGATACGCTGTGCGCTGGTGAGTAGGCTAGGTGCTCAAGCACCCAGGCCTGGGTTTCTTCCCAGTTTCGAGGAGGGGATTTGCTCTTCTCGCGTGCGGTTATCTGCTGCTCCATGTCTTGCCATACTTTCGCCGTGACAATGCCGTCTTGGAGCGCGTTGAGGAAAGTGAGGAGGGCTTCAGATAGGACCTCCAAGCGATGAAGAGATGATATCTCAGGGGCAAATATTGAAGTGAGGGACTTGTTGGTGTCAAGGGCTTCACGCACGGAAGTTTGCAGCGCAGCACGCTCCTGTGGGTCCTTTAGAGTCCATGTATCAGGCTGGAAGGGCCATGCTCCACCGGAAATATCCGTTGCCCATGGGGCTTTATGCTCCTCGGATTCACCATTTGTCATGCTCCACTCCGCGACGGCGCGCTCTGTCAACTCGGAGATCGCCTCAGTCAGTCGGAAAAGCTCGCGGGGTGCCGACAGACGGATTTCAGTGGAACCATCTGTGCGGGATGGATGAGGGGTGTCTGATTCGGCCAAACTTCGAGCACCCGCTTCTGGCATGCGTGTCAACTCGTCGACACTGCAACCAAAGCAGGTGGGTAGCCAACGGCCGTGAACAGGGATAAAGTGGTCGCGGCCGCCATCAACATGAAGGACTAGGATGTCTTCTAGTTTCAGCTTTCCAATATTAAGCAAGCGGACGTGCCTGATGCTGCGAACGTAAGCCGTGACATCTATATTTGCTACTTCGCCAGGGAGCAAAGTGTGGTTCCCAGGCGAAGAAGTCATAGCTTGGCCAGTGTCATGGGCGGTGTCTGAAGACTTGGAGACGTGCAGAACAAGCCACGAAGGTGTTTGTGTAATGCTCTCGTCGTCACCTTCATGCCGCTCCGCAAATGAAAAGGTGGCTGCGGTGCCACTAGTGTTGGCAACGGTTAGGGACCGATGAGCTGGCACGTCAAAGGCAATATCGCCGAAATCGACGGTGTCCGGATCTTTATCTGTGTGCTTTTGGTCACCATGTTTATCCACCACAATAGTAAGATCCGGCCGAGATTCGTTCTCGGCCTTGTCCAATTCACGGGCCACTTCTTGATGAACCTTTGTTTTGAGTTCGCGATTGACCGCATCGAAACTCAAGGTAAAGACAGCATCTAGGGGCTTGTGGTCCGACGAAAGAATGCCTTGGTGCGACACATAATGGTCCAAGCGGATTGGATCATGGGAAGAGTCGAGTGATGCGACTGTGGTAGCATCCTCATCAGCGGCTTGCTCCTCGTCTGATATGTACTCCTCGCTGTTTGCACCGTCTGCATCAGGGTCATATTCAAACAAGACATTATCATCGGCAACAGCCTTGTCCAGTCCGCTCGCCTTCATCTCCTCATCCCTCTTTCGGGCCTCCTCCGCTTCCTGGTCGAGCTTCTCATGTCTCAGCTTATCCTGAAGACTGCGGAACAGAATCCGATCACACCAGCTAGGCCCCCGTTGCTTCTCGCTCGAATCAAACATGGCCACACTTCCCACATCGTATTTGTACGTCGGCAAGAAAGTGATGTCACCTTCCCGCCAACCCTTGTGGAAAGCTGCTCCTTTTCTCTGTTGAACTCCGAGTTGATCGTGCGGGAGAAGTGAGGAAATTGTAGTCTGAAGAGACGCAGGGTCATTATGAGGATCAATCTCATCATCAGTGACAGGGTCGGTGCCTGGCGCCGTCTCCTTTTCTTCTGGGGGAGAAGAAGAAGGCGACTCATTCTCATCATTGGAATCAGCCGTAGAGTCCTCAGAATGGCTTGACGTCTGCTTTGCTTGGCGCTCTTTGTCGTACTCATTAGCAGTATGCCGAGCGAGGACTTGACGCACATCGTCACTAGGGATATCATCGAGGCGGTAGTTGAGGTCACCAAACCAGAAAGTGAAATCTTCATCTCCTATTGATTCGCCCGATTCACCCGATCCGTCGACGTCGGACCAAACCGCGTCAAATTTAGCACGCTGGACAATCTGAGAAGAGTCCCAGTTGCGTCGCTCCAAGCTGCCTTTGTCGGACCCTGCAGCGAGATGACAGTTGATAAAGACCAAACGGGTCGTTTCGCCCAGGACAAGGCGCGTTGTCACGGCACCCTTGTTTCCCATGTACCCCATCAGTCCGGTACCGACAGATGTACTACAGACAGAAGAAATACTATCTCCAATGGCAGGCGACGCATATATCAAAAGCAACAAGCCAACCAGCTGGACTTCAGAGACCAGCTGATATCCTCCAGGTAGCGCCTTTTGGACTGCTTCCTTCCACCGCTTGGATGGTGCCAAGTCAACGTATGGCCGGAGCGCTTCTGTTGGAGAAGAGATATCGACCACTTCTTGCAAACCCAAAACGTACAGGTCTATCTCCTCGGGGCTGTGGTGAAAGGTTCCTTTTTTGTCGCCGTCTGATTTCTGCTGATCCTGCTTGCTGGGTGATTTGGATTCTGGCTTTCGTGCGTGTGCGTAGTTTGTCCCAGAGAACTTCGGGCACACCCCGTCTCCTTGAACAAACCATTTGCTAACGTCTTTCTCGGTGCCGGAGATGCCGGCTACATTCCACGTCCCGACCTTGACTCGGATAGATTGCCGGCGCGTGTACTCATCTTTTCTTGCTCTGATAGCACGCGAAAGAGACGAAACGTCGAGTCCTGGGTTCTTAACCTCTTCCGCGTATTCGGACTCGTGGCCCTTGTGGTCTGATGCGGACGGCGATTGCGATTTAGAGCTCATGGTGTACGAGTATACGATGGAGTCAGAAGGTAAGAAAGCTTATTCGCCTCGCTTGGCTATGGTTTGCGGTTCGGTAGGGTAGCAGCTTGTAGCGGTGGTGTATGTATGTGCGCTTGCGCGGTTCTTGATTCCGGCAGCGGAAAATAGGCTTTGAGGGTTGTCGCAATATAAGAACAAGAGGATAATGGTTATGATAGGATAAATAGAAAGAATTGAGAGAATCAGTTGTATAATGCGACAATGGTTCAGTCATTTCATCACAGAGGTCATCCCACCAAGGTTTAGAAGGGTCGTATCGTCATCACGTAGGATATAGGGAATAGGAATATGTTGAAACCAATTGTGAAGGAATCAAATATGCCAGCGCCCCAGATACCCTACATGAGGTTCAAAAGAGAAGAGCTTCGAGAGTCGGGGAGTAGAAAGTAGCGAGTGGCCGGATAAGCGCGAAGGCGGAGCTGCAATGACGATATCAGCTCCTTCCATCCTTTCACACCTTCCAAGCGTTCCCACAGAAAACATGACTTCACGCAAACCTCGGAAACAGAACAATCATAATCCTGTCAATCTCACCGATTATGAATCCGACGCCCCATACTACTCCGACATGCAGCAACAGCCTGCACCCCCGCTCCGCTCGAACGAGGAGCTCAATCTCGCTGTTATCCGCCGCCACAAGCCCTCAGTGACCTCCATCCTCTCACTTGCCCCCTACGCAGTGGTCTACATCTTCAGCCCCACCACAAAACAATGGGAAAAGAACGGAGTTGAAGGAACCTTATTTGTCTGCCAGGAAACACAAGGTGATCTAGGCCAAGAGCGCTACACTGCCTTCGTGCTGAACCGCCGCGGGTTGAACAATTTCGATCTTCCCCTCACCGATGGCGAGAATGTTGAAATTACAGAGGAGTACGTGATTCTCAAAGCCGAGGAAAGTGAAGGTGAAGCCGGACAGAATGGCATCGCCGATCCCTTGCACCCGCAGAATGTACCCAACAACCAGACCGGCACGAACAACGTGCGCATCTACGGTCTCTGGATCTATTCGGAGCCGCCGCCAAACTCCACCGCGGAGAGTCGTGCCATAAACGCCCATATGATTCGCGAGTGCGCCACCCATGCGGGGGAGAGCATGAAGCTAGCTCGCGGGCGCCTCGAAGCTATGCGCCAGAACAGCCTGCACGTCGCGGCAGTGGCGGCTTCCTCACAGACTGCCCCGATGGAGGAAATACAGGCTAGCGTGCCTATGGGACGTCAGATTTCGCTGAAGGATCTGTTTGGTCAGCAGCGCGCCCAGGACGACGCTTGGAGTGTGCGAGCACACCATCTGGGCCCCGAGCAGCAGCCGCAACCGTACCCACAGCAGCCTAACTATCAACATATGGTGCCTCATCAGATGCCGGCTCCTACTCCCCCGCCCCAGCCGCAATCCGATGTGTTAGGAGATTTATTCCGGAGGGCAGGACTAGCTCAACAGAGCAATGTGCAAGGGCACTAGAGGAGTGCTAAATGTTTCCTTCGGGTCCCTCAAGCATTTGTACATGGCGTCTAGCTTTCTGATTTATTCCGGCATATTTGAATAGCTTTGGGCTCTTTGTCACTCGGATGGGAATGGGCGTGGCGTAGCGTCTCTTGAGATACCCGTTACAATCTGCGCCAATGGCGAAATTCATTGTCTTCATATAGTTCCTGTCTATTTCGATGCATTATAAAATCCGTAGCCTCTCCCTCAGGCCACAATCTGCCTAATCATCCCCGCAACTTTTCGCGCCATCACATCACTGTGTTCTACAAAATGTCAGCAACGTATAATAGTCAAAGTGAATAAGAAGCCACTTACTCAAACAAAATGCATGTGGCAAACTCTCTTCGCAAACAACCATAGTCGGCCCAGCCTCACCTCCCTTCTGCCCGCGCACCGCAACAATATCATCCCTCGTCTGATCAGCCACCCAGTGATCATTACGACCAAAATAGAAGAACAGCTTAGCGATAGGCTCACGCGCCGACGCAGCACCCCAGACATCATCACTCCATTTGTCTGAAGTGATAGTCCGCATTTCATCAGCAGCCATATGTCTAGCCAGGAGAAGTTAATTAGATAAACCCAACCACCAGCAAAAAAAGAATATCACATACAAAGCTTGCCGTACCCCACCCCGACTCTTCAAAAAAGCACACGTAGTGTCCAAAGCATGAACGGGCGGGTCATTCATAACGAGCCGGACAACAGATCGAAGAAGTGATGCCGGGAGCAGGAATGTAAATAGTCGGGCAAAGAGACTAACCACCACAGCCAGACGGGGAATGATTGAAAGTAGAGTCTACGCAGTCGAGCTGAGATTAGCCACGAAACCGAAGGACACAAGCATCTGGCAAGAGGAATATGGTATGTACCGTCAATTTCTGCCCTGAAGGCGACGCGGCGATATCCTTGACTGTTGGGAAGAGCATCGCTCCGCCGATGATATCGAAGGCGCTTTCTGGCTTTGCTTCACGGTACCGTCTTAGGATTTCCATGGCGATATATGCGCCGACGGAGTGGCCGATCAGGATGACTTTTTGTCTGGTTCCGGCATCAACAGTACCTTTAGCATTATCGCTGCCGTTCACGTTGCCTTCGTCTCCCATCACGGCAGTGAGCTTTCCTTGAACAAAGCAGATCTGATCTTCCAGGTCGAGATCGATGCCATTGCTTGACAGCGAGGGCTGGCGTTCGTCGATTTCAAAGCCACCCAGAGAGCAGCCGTAGATTTTAAATGATGGTCGGCTTGGTAGATTTTCCTCTTTTTCCTCATCTAGATACTTTGAGAGTAAAGAGAGGAATGGGTGGTAGTAGCCGATCAGACCCGGATTGCCGGAGATGAAGAAGATTGTCGTCTTTTGGTCTGATGGAGAACCTGTGGTAGTGAGGAAGGTGTTTGGGGTAATTTCAGGTGCCATTTTCTGTTCAGCTTGTATCATTGGATCTGCTGTAGGGCTCTCTCATGTAGGTTCCATCCAGGGTATAGATGGCTACGGGTTTGTTGGGTGGCCTGGGGTTGGTTAGTTGTTGTCCAGATGCGTATAAGTTAATTGAAGGGATGGAATTACACGAAATTTACCCCTTTTTAATGTATATTTTTCGCGTATATGATTACCCTGGGGTGGTGAATGAATTGCGTGGGATCGATAGGGAGGTGAAGTCGGATTTGGCTGGTGGATCCAAGCACTCTACATCGAGAGCCATCCATGCTAGCCGATCGACCACCCAAAAATACGAGATATTGATAAAGAAACTCAGAAAAAGAAAGAAACACACAGAGAGAGATTGCTGGGCTGTATAGGTATTTTGATAGCTGGCAGGGCAGATACTGTGAAGGCCGTGCCTACGGCACTACAGATAATTCTAACAGGTAAAGAACACCACGAAGATAGCAGGATATATTGCAACAACTCCATCCGCGGATGCAGGGCTCTTCCAATGGTCGGTTTCCGAGTCCGACCAGAAAAATAAAAAGAATAGACACCGCAAGGCTAGATCCAATGCATTGCCCAGACGCCATGCCATGTACATCAACATTCAACTAGACGCTAGTTCAGGCCAGAGAAGATAAAACCTCGTAAAACCAGGAGGGAAGCAGATGAGCAGCACCCTGAAGAAAAGTAACGGAACAAGAAGAAAGGACATCGCCCAAAGAACAGCAAGAGATGAAATATGGGAAATCCCGCAATCGAGTCTGGTATCAAGGCCATTGAAAGGGAAACTTAATTCAAGAAAAACGCCTGGCGTATGAGGTATATTCATCCACCCTCGTTACCCTGACTGTCGTCGCGATTCTCCTTTTCGTAACTCTCGCTCGTCACCTCTGTGGGGGGCGCGTCAGTTTCTGACACAGGAGGTTTTGCCGTTGATCCAATATTGATAGCGATTCTCTTGGGCGCGGCGCTGGTGACCTTGTTTAATACACCTGGTGAGGCATTCTTATCTGCCAATGAGCCAGCAGACAGGTTCTTTTTCCGATTCATGTTAAAGGCGCCAGAATTGCCACTGGTTGAACTTCTTCGTTTAGGTCCCGCAGTAAGCTTGCTGAGCTCATCATCGTCTTCTTCCTCGCGGCGACGCTTCTCCGCAAGTCGCTCCGGCGGTGCAGCGGGCGTTTGGGTGGGTGATGATGATGCAGGAACCTCAGTGAAAGTCTCGGTGGGACTGGCCACTGGCCGTTGTTCTGCACCTTCGGGTTTGGTGTCCATGATGTCCTCATCGTCGTCATCTGGGTAGTCAACCAATGGTTTGACGACCGCAGAGGCGGATCCGCTTGAAGGTTCATCTGCAGTGGCCACGCGGTCCTGTGTCCACTTTATCTTAAACGGTCAGTCGTTTGCTCAAACTGTCTCAATCCAAAAGGTACCTACCTCATCTTCGTCGTCGGACGTGTTGAAATAATCCTCTTCCGCGGGGTCCATCTCTCTAACACCCTGCCAGCGCTGGCCATTGAGAGGAATCCTCCGCGGAGCGGTGCTTTCATCCTGACTGAACAGAGTCGCGTCCGCCTCGGCTCCGTACCCCTGCATCTGGTCATATCGAAGAATCAGGCTCTGGAAGGTATCAACATAAATGATGTTCTCGAGTTTCTCGCGATATTTTTCGACCACATGGAGAATAAAAGGCTTGATATTTTCCCGCCTGATAAACTCAAAAAGTTCAAGACAGGCCGAGTTGAGCAGGTTGTCGCGAGGCATTGTCTCGCAGACGATGTCGAGAATCAACTCAAACGTGTTATTGTGTGTCATGAGAGCTTGGTAGAAGGTATCTTGGAGGCTGATCAAGGTGCGGAAGAATTTGAGGGCGACTTGTCGGTATTAGCTATGGATTCTGCGTCAAAAAAAAGGGGCTGTACACTCACCGAGTTTGAGGTGTTTCTGCGGTGCCCGCAGAAGTTGTGCCACACGAGGCGCGAGTGATTCGCTCTGGATAGAGTTACGTGTGCGGAAGAGATGCTGGCGGACGAAGAAGGTGAGGATATCAACAAGATGCGAGTAGAGGGTGACCTCTTGGAATGTCAAATCATTAACTAGACTCAAGGTTAGCAAAGTCTTGATCAAAACCAAGGATCTCCACTTACGGGCTGTGCGATTTGCAAGCTGTTTAAGCGGTTGGAAAAGCCGTTTTGAGGACTCATCAAAATGTTGCTGGACAAATGCATCAGAGAGAAGGTTGTTGTTGCGAACTTTGAAGAAATCGGGTCCAGCCCGACCAAGCGGGTCCTGCATAGGAATCTGAGGGTCAAGGAGAACCTTGATAGCATCAGCAAGTTGGTTTTTGACGCCAAGGTCAGTCTCCACATGAAGAAGGTCGATCAAGGTGTCTGTGAGAGGTGTCTTTTTCTCGTTGACAGCCTTGAGCATATAACCTCTCATCATGACTGGATCGTGATCCAACAGAGCCGACAAGATATCAATGCCAGTCGTGCGCATAGCTGGATTCAAGTGCTTGACGGCAAATGCTATAACGGCGAACAACCCATGGCTAATAAAGTTGGCGAATAATTGGGCCCGCGACGGCGCCTGCAAGTTCTTCGCGATGCCAGCACACTGGTGAAGAAACTGAACGGCATCATCCTTGCGTCTCTGGTCCGGATTTCTCGGGTCGAAAACGTGAAATAGATCACGCAGGAAGGGCCCATTTGCTTGGATATGATTCACTATCTCCATTTGATTGAAGAATATGAGAGAATTGAGCACTGAAAATGTCGGGTCGTCCAAGATCCGAGCCAGTACCACATCTTTTAGATATTGCAGCCTCCATGTACTCCGAATCTTGCGGCGAATGAGCGGGTCCTTGATCGGGACAACTTCCTTATATCTCGATTTGTCCGCGAGGTATTGTCGATGGTTTGCCTTATGTGTGGGGAATTCAGGGTCATCTATCTTCGTTAGCATCCAATTGTATCGGGCTTGGATCAGAGTGAATCTGGGTAGAGCCTACATTCCAGAGCCCCAACCACTCCGAGGATGATATGATCGGCGACGACGGTTTCGATGATGGTGTTGTCATTGAGCAGAATTAGAGACTTCATGATGTTGCACAAACGATGCAAATCGATCAAGCTCTCCAAATCCTCAGCCATTGTCACTAGCGGTACCAATTTGGAGATGTACTCGTCGCGAATGATGTACTTGGATAGCGCATCTCGACCGTTCTGTGTCATGCTCGCTGCTCGTACAATCTGTTCGATTTCGGGGAGGTTTCCGAGTTCGGGGCCGGGTAATACGATGGACTGGTAGCTATCGAGGTCGTCGGACAAGGCGTCATCTTGGATAACAATTAGAGCTGCCAGCTTTCAAACACGCGACAAACCTTACCAGCTGAAGTGAGACTCAAAAGATGCTGTTGGACAGCATTGACAAAGTCCCTTTGATGAGGTTAGTTCATGCGCGCAAAGATTTTTCGTCGATTCCTTACCAAATGACCGCACAACCTTCGGCCTCTTGGAAACTCAGTGCCATATCCGTGCCATTCTGCTCGGTCCAGACAATCAAAGTCTCTGAATCGCATAATACAGTTAGTCAAAAAAGACACCAAACAGCGATGAGATGATAATGACGGGATAGGTACCCTGTTGTTTTTGATAGCCATCGTCCTTGGTGATCCGCGTTTCGAGTAGGACGCGATTGGGTAGGTCTTCAGATTCGACGAATATGCGAGGCTCCTCCTGGTTCAAAGCGATCAGTTACTGATGATGATGGTGATGCGCTCGGGATTGCGCGCGATGAAACATCGTCGCAAGAGCCTCAGTGCGCGCACAACACGCGACGACTCACTCCCAAGATCTGACCCGTGCAGAAGCCGGTTCCCCGGTCAAACCAATCATTATCTTTTAGTTCATAAACCTTCACTCGTTTGCGACCGTCGGGCGGCTGTACTTCCAGCGCCATGGTCCGGCAGGAACAGGGAAAGGCGTCTCGTCACTCCGGGCCTGATAAAAGTGCACCGGCGCGAGAGGAGAGCCAAAGGGCGGTGTGGGGGAAAAGAATGAAATTAAAAGAAGGTTATCGGAGGATTGTGTAGTTTGTTTGAAAAGGGTTTGAAAGGGACGCAAAGAGGGAATGGAGGTGGAGATCCCAATGATGAAAGAGTCTGCGGAGGGGATGACGATCGGGAACAGTCCTGAAGGTCCACCTGACGGCCTCGGCAGGTACTTGGGGTTTTTGGATTTTTTTCCCCTTAAAAGGACCTCGGAAGACTAAGAAGAAGCTTCTTTGAGAGATATGAAGTGAAAGTGGGAACTTTCAATCCTTCCAGAATTCCATATGATCCCTATTTATCCCTATTTCATCTCTATCATCTCTACCTAAGGTATCCAAGGTACCTATAACCACCTCTGACTATATAGGTACGTGGGACCTTTTATGTATGTACATTATGCACAGGCAGAAATATGCTATACCACTAGGAATGCAGCTTATGATAAAATCTAGACGTGCTTTATCTTCGTCCTTCTGCTGTTCTTCCGTGATCGGCAGAAGCTGGATCTGGAATCCATTCTACAATGTTCTTTCTCAGGGGTTTCGGAATGGCGTCAGTCAATACATACTCCGTACATCCATGGAGGATGGTCATAAAGTACATGTATTTATAACAGCTGAGTCTGGCTTGCGTACAATATAAAATCCAATATAATTTAAGATTCATCTATCAATCTATAAATCTATAAATATTCTCTGCAAGGTCAACTCAACGCATGGATCTCCACAAGCTACGGGAGGGGGGACACGAAAAGTACTTCCCCTCAAGCCGACAATTAGCCTCGCTATTCAAGTATCGGACAAGTACCCAGCCGCCTTGCTTAAAGCTGCTGACATAAAAGACCAGATGGACGGCAATGTCCGCAGCACAGACCCTCACCGCCCCCACTATCCTCCCGTTGATTGGCTGTGTTTAACAGTGTGGAAGGATCTTATCGAAGATGGCCCGATTAGGAAAGGTTCCAGACGCTTTTTTTCTTAGGCCTCGGGTTACTTTGAGATTTCTGCTTCTCCGTCCGATTCATCGCCAAACGGGACATTGATACACGAGCGACTTCGGGAGTTTTGCGCTCGTTTTCCAATCTCATAAAGCTCCCTTTCTATTGCTCTAATACTTCGACTGCAAACTGGTTTGCCATCTGCATCATTCAAACGCAACCCCGCTTTCTGAGCGCGCATCAATTCGCCATGTCTGAGTCAAAGGACCGAGTCACCGTCCAGGCATCTGGTGTAGATCATGATACTTCTACCCATTCACTAGCCAAGGATGCTCAGTTGGGCGCACCGAGTTCGAGTTCCCAGGCGGAAGCCTCCGAGGGCCCTGTGCAACCTGCGGACCTAGTCGATCAGAAGAAAGGGTTCTTTGGCTACTTCAAGACTAAAGAATTCTATATCACCTTGGCTCTAGGGTGAGTATCACTTCAGAAACTACCAGTCACTCAAATCCTAACTCAATTTCTCGCAGTCAAATCCTCGCTATTGCCAATACCTCGACGGGTACATTCACAACGCTACTCGGCCAGGAACAGTGGGCAATCCCTGCGTTTCAAACCTTCCTAAACTATGTGCTACTCAACGCCATTTTCACTCCTTATACGATGTACCGTTACGGCTTCAAGGGCTGGCTCCGACTGGTATGGCGTGACGGCTGGAAATGTATGTCCCCAATCTCCCCACATATTCGATACACAACCCCGACTAACCACTGCAGACATCATCCTTGCTTTCTGTGACGTGGAGGGCAACTACTTCATTGTTTTAGCATACCAATACACAACCATGCTAAGCGCGCAACTCATCAACTTCTGGGCCATCGTCGTGGTCGTCATCATCTCATTCCTGTTCCTACGCGTACGCTACCATATCACCCAAATTGCAGGTATCATAATCTGCATCGGCGGCATGGGCATCCTCATTGCCTCGGACCACATCACCGGCACCAACGGCGGAGACGTATCCCAAGGCAACCAACTGAAGGGCGACCTGTTCGCGCTGCTCGGCGCAAGCTTCTATGGTCTCACCAACACGGGAGAAGAGTACTTCGTCAGCACTCGACCCGTGTACGAGGTGCTGGGTCAGATGTCATTCTTCGCAATGATCATCAACGGTGTGCAGGCCGGTATCTTCGACCGGACCTCCTTCCACAATGCGCACTGGAACGGCAAGGTCGGCGGATATCTCACCGGTTACACCCTGTGTCTGAGCTTGTTCTACTGTCTCGCACCGCTGTTGTTCCGTCTTTCGTCGGCGGCTTTCTTCAACGTCTCCATGCTCACCATGAACTTCTGGGGTGTGATCATTGGCGTCAAGGTCTTCCACTATTCTATCCATTGGATGTACCCGATTGCCTTTGTTCTGATTATTGTCGGTCAACTCATCTACTTCCTCGCTCAGAAGGTCTTGAGTGAAGCCCGCAAGCCCTGGCTGGGGACTAACCAGGAACGTGGTGTTGTTGGTCTTTTCACTGCAAAGAGGAAGATCGTGCATACCGTTCCTGCTGCTGCGGAATATGATCAGACCCCTGAGCATATCCCCGGGCACACTACCACGGTGAACAATAGCGCTGTCTGATTGTTAACCGCCGTGGATCTGATTGTTGCTTTCTTGTTGTAATTTTTGGGGGGTTATGACTATGGATGGGACCGCACATATAAGATCTTTCAGATTTTATTTTGTGTGCTGCGATAGATGCCCATCAAGTCCGTTCGCGTGCTCTCAACTAATGCTTAATTATGTTCAGATAATTGCTCCTTCTGAGATCAATACAAATCTTTATTTTGAGGGTAAGTCAATACACAGTTTATCGCCTGTTCTGAGCATCTAGGTACATCTTCAGCGTAGTCCAGAAGCAACATTGAAACTCCTGGTACTAGGACTGATAGCCCAAAACTAGAAGGGATCACTATCATGTCATGAAGCAGACACGTTATAGTGCCTGCATAACCAGACACCGAGCAATGAGAAATGGATAGGTACACGAGGACATAATATTTTCCCTTCCCTATAGAGACCATAGCGAAGCCTAGAAATCAAATCCAAACGAAACCCAGATCCGTTGAAACATCAACCAAGTTATAGTCAACCCTCACCTGGAATAGAAGAAAAAAGAGAAAAGAACAATTAAAGAATCTCCAAATCCAAGAAACATCCGTTTTGAGCCTCTGTTCGCCTCCCCATCTCCATATGGAGATATATAGTAAAAACAGGCATCCAAAATTAAATAAAAATCACAATGCGCAAGTTTCCCGTACCACCCCCAAAGATGAAAAATATAAAAGAGACCTGTGCATCCGACATGAAGAACACCGAGAAAAATGAGACAGCCCATACATAGCCCACGAGCATCACAGATAAAGCGCCATATTCCCGACCATATTCGCACGGGCACCGGAATAGCAAAAACAACCCAACAAAAGCAGAAAACAACATGCTGAACCCAAGACCTAACAGGGAAATGCGAAGAAGGCATCATATCATCCAGACAGATTCAAAATTTGGGGGAATATGTTCAAACCCCAGTAAACCTTCGTCTTGTTCCCCCGCCTGGTATATAGTAAGCCAGCTCAACCCCAAGTCCAATATGCAACAAGCGCCCACTGGAGTAATGCCATCGAAAAGGTAATGCCATCAAAAATCAGAAATTCGGTGTGGAGTTTTAACCCCAAACGGAAGCCTGCACGCCAAGCCCGCTCTTAGAGCTCCAGACGCCACTGCCATTGCTCCAGCCGAGGCCAACACCACCAGCCTGGTCCTTCGTGCCAGGGGTACCAGCAGCGGAGGTCACAGGCGGGGTAGGGCCGGCCGAGGAGGTGCGCTCGGTCGCGGAGCCAGCAGCAGAGTCAGCGGGGGTGAAGCCGAGCCCGAGCGGGGAGGGTAGAGGAGTGACGGAGCGCTTGTTCAAGGCCGGGTTGGCGGGGGGAGCAGATGTCTGGCCAGGGGCAGGCCGGGAACCAATGGGACCGACGGAACCGATAGGACCAGCAGCCGGCTTGGAACTGGCCTGACGGGATGAGGGCGAGTCGGCGCCGGGCGACGAGGCTGAAGTTACGGGCTGCTCGGTGCCGAAGCTGGCATTGATGGCGGAACTAGGCGAGGAGGTGCTGTTGGCGCGCGAGGGCGACTGCAGGCCCGTGGTGGCTTCGGCGTTAGTGGTGCTAGCCTGTGTCAAGCCGAACGGGTCCATGCCTCGCGGGGAGGATCCACGCACACCGGACGACGGGGTACCCCCGCCGGCTTGGCTATCTGGGCGTGGGTTATCATCGGAGAAGGCACCGGGCGGGAAGAAGGCTGGGCTTTCGTTGCCGTACAGGGCGCGGTGCTGGCGGGCGAGGAGTTCGCGACGGCTGTCCTCGCTCACGGCAGCCGGGCTGGTGGAGCGGTCGGATTTGGATGCAGACATCTCGGCGAGGAGGCCTTGAAAGGAAGAAGAAAAGTATTAAAACCCCGTGTTCAAAGAAAAACGAAGAAGCCAAACCAAATATATTACACAGGCCGACGGATACATAGATGCAAGGAAGTGACAAGAAAATGAGAAGAGGGAAAAAAAAGCCGACAGGGGAATATAACAAGGCTCAAAAAGAAGAAGACAGACGCTACCACGTACTTCGGTTGTACTGTTGCTCCTGGTGATAGTTGCGGAGTTCCCTCTCACGCTGTGCTGCCATCCGACGCTTCGCCTGCATCATCTGTTCCACCTCGTTGGGACGACCCTGGTACCGCTGGGAGGCATAGAAACCCTGGGCATTGCCAGCCGGGGGCATGCGGTTGCCATCGAACTCGCTGATCGAATGGTGTCGCTGAGGGCCACCACCCATACGAGGGTCTGTCAAGAGACAAGTCAGAAACGCGTTCTGGGTGTCATCCGTGCCCGCAACGTACCGTAGTCGGGGTAGGGCCGGCCCATCATCATGGGCATCGAATCCCGCCGAGGAGCATTCCACAGCTTCCCGCTCTTGACGAGATTGTCGATCGCACGATCGACCTCTGGAAAAAAAAAAAGATCAGCACTCGTCCGCCAAAGGTTCCCCCCGAAGAAAAAAAAAATAAGTATGCCCATATCATCTCCACAACCGTCTCGCTTCAAAACCACCGAACATTTTCCCCGTTATGCGATTCGGTTTTCGGAGAAGCAATTGTAGAGATCCAAGCAGAAGTGTGTCCGTACCGTCAAATTGGGAGGAAAAGGCCGGGATATCCTCGCGCTGGGAGACCGAGCTCGATCCTGTCAAATGTTAGTTTTCTGCTCGGGGTGCTCGGCACTTGATCCCATACCTGACCGGGAGGGAGGCGCCGGCTGCTCCCAAGAGACCTGGCGCGCAGCGGGTGCTTGCCAGCCCTGAGGTTCGTAGTACGAAGACATTGTCGAGATCAAGAGGTGCGACGGTTCAGGGGGGAAGATGATCCGGTCAGAGGCGATCTGTCGAGAAAAAAAAAATGTGAGCGTCGATCCACAACACACTTTTCGAACAGTCCTCCAGTTCTCCAGATCTTCTTTTCAACACATCAAAAGAAAGTATCAAAATTTAAGATCGCAAAAGAAAAATAATTATCTCTCAGGAAACCCTTTTCGAGGGTGTTTTTTCCGCGCTCTTTCAAACTATTTTGGGGCATATGTATAGAATATTTTTTTTCTCCCCAATTGGAAACAGAAGCAATATCACACTTACAGGAAATAGGCCTCCGAGTATTTCTTTCTACCACGAGTCAACGAGGCAGAGGAAGTCCAAAGATTGGAAGGATGAAGAAGAGAAGAAAAGGAGAGAGGGTCCTCTGGGGGGGGGATGTGGGTGTGTATTACCTTATGGGGGGAGAGGGGGGGCTTTCATAAATTGTAATGTAAAAGAGTAAAATAGTTAGTACTCCGTACATGTTAGTATATATTAGTATGTATTAGTATACGGGGGAAAAAAAGGAGACTCGCTTTTTTTACTTATTTGTTTTTTTTAAAGTAGGACAACATATTACCTATGTATTAAACTGAGACTTAACCTTCCATTCTGTTTATGTCGGATATGGACTATAAGTATAACTACATACTAAGTCCCTTTCTACTAAAAATCAACCTATTTGTCATTCAATGCTTTCATTTAATACCAAATTCCCTTTTTTTTTCCTGTACATCGAAGATCCCAAGTACGCGGCAATTCCCGGCAACCCAACGGCTTCTATTCGTCACTGCTGGGGCCGGTCACCGGAGATTGGACGGGGACACGGGGGCGTGTGTCTAAGCGTCGAGCTCCCCTCGTGTCTGATAGTTACTATTACTTATTATACATTACAGTATACTTCTATACTTGAATGTATATTCTACTCTACATCTACAATCTAAATGTTCGGATCTTGGAAACTTGGTAATTCCCCACTTAAAACGGTGAATATTTACATTGTGCTGCCCTTATGTTGTACGCCCTAAGTCTTCTGTATGCTCTATTTCAGTACAATATCCAAAGAGATTCCAAGTTTCTAACATCTGGGTTCTGAGATTCTGCTCGTAATATAACCCAATCTAAACAAGGCATTCCCTGGAGTCAAACGTATGATGATGCCTTGGAAACTGCAAAGACTCTGCACTATGCAGTCAGCTTGCCAAGAAGCTGCCTATGGACGCCATCGGAGGCTGCAAGTGAATACTCTAGTCGCATCAGGAATGTGATCTGCAGCTCCATGTATAGTGGTCAGGACAAATGCATGCAATAAGTATATATAGCCCACTGTAGCCTGCTCGAATGTAGAGAACCTTGTATACATCTGGTTCAAGCAACTCCCCTAAAAGCCTTATTAACAAGTAAGTCTAGAAATTATATCTACATACAGGAGTAGACGCAATGCAATAGTAACATTGCTTCCAGAATACACTTTGAACGGTGCTTTGACCAACTCGGTCAATTCAGGAGAGGTGGGGCAACGTCCATCATTTTTTATATTCTTCCGCAAGGTCCGCGCCCCTCTGAACTGGATTGGCCGCTAGAATGCTCATGTACAATTTATGTACTCACCCGGCTCGACCAGTCAGCAGCCCGAGTCCTTCCCCCGCATGTACATGAGACTAATCCTATGTGATCGGGGTGAATCGACTCCGGGACGGGATATTGGGGGCACTGAGGTACTCAGATATATAAAGTAGAAGAGGGATTTTGTGTTTTGTGTTTTGTAGTCTACCTGAATATCAACTTCCCTAAGCTCTGCCCAGTTGTCGTCTATGTTGTATGTCGATCTAGCGGGAAGGTACCCGTGGACACTACCTAGGCATTAAGTTGACTTCCCTTCTAACCCTCCGGAAATGTACCACTAGCACGATAAACGATACGCTCAATCATGCCTCCGCGTTACCTTGGGGAAGCGTAATAACTCCCCACTTGTCATACATGGGACTGTGCTCGGCCGTATTTGGTCCTAGTCATACTAACTGGATGCTTGATTCTACGGGGTTAAGGCTATGTCATAAGTTACAAGCCAGAGCTACCTTGATAGCTATGTCAGTGAAGAGGGGTAAACACTTCAACCTTGGAAGTTGGTTACTTGTTTACAAAGAAACACGCCAAAACAAGCCTCATGTTCCCAATGCGGCGAGCCCAAGCCCTAATAAACAAAGGCTACCATCTTACAACTGATACCTCCGTTAGTCCCAGAGACGAATGGTCCAATGAATATTATCTCACAAGGCTCATCGTCTCGAGTGTCATCGGATTCGAAGAGCCACTGTTCGGACTCTGGAGTGAAGTATGGGTCCAATGGTGGTCCATGTTCTCCAAACAAAGAAGTATGAGTATGCTCAAGCCAGGATGCAGAGTCAACAGAATCCTAGATTCCAACTCGATTCTTTGAAAAGAGACAGCACATCGTCATATTCATGCCTCAGGCCACTGACATGGATTAGGTTATACTAGTGAGCAGCACGTGCAAGGACCATGCTGATCGCGGGGAGGAGTGAAGAACGACGATCAGGAGGGAAAAGGAGTGTACAGCATATGGACCATGTAAGCCTTTCCTTGGGAATTGATATGTTCAGTCAATAGCTAGTAATCCAGAGCGGTCAACGAACAAGACTGTCTTATCGATAAACTTGTCGTCATGGTACCTGCATGAATGCATAGCTCGGTGATACTGCGGGCAACTCTGGCTGCATTTTGGCATTCTGGCTTCGAGTTTCAGGGTTTCTGGGGGTCAGGGGGAAAAGAATAAAGAGTACTAGTGAGAAAGAGATAAGCGTGAGATCATATTAGAGACAAAGGATAGAAGTTTAGCCCCTAATTGTTAGCATAAGAAATGAGGGTAGAGAGCTATCCCCCAATAGTCTGACTCCGTGGGCTGCTCCGTCCAACGTTATAACGGCTAATTTCTCACTCAACACGTATTCTTCAAACCTGGAAATACCTACCCTGGGTAGATTCATTCGATTACTCGACTTTTATATACATAGAATCGTTGACGTTGGGAAGATTGGAGTTCTTTAAGAGGGGACGGTCGGCAGTGTCTCTTTACCGCCGACAGGGGCTGACCTCCAGGGCTTCATCTTCACAACTTCTCAAATTCCCCTCTCTGGCTACGCTTCCTCTCCAAAACAATCGGAAACCCAGGCTGGTTCCTAACAACTTGCTTAAAGGGCAAACGGACTGTATCATCTTGTACTTTGGTCCTTTTTTTGTCTCATTTTCTTTGATCCAATCCTCGAAAGTCCGCTCTCTTCTCTCTCACGAAGACCGTGTCTTTTTTATTTTTTTACTATTTTCTTTTTGTCTTATTTTCATCTCCTGGTTGAGGCATTGTCTTTTTTTACATCTCTTCAATTCTTATCGGTCCCGAGTGAAAGATAAAAATTCGGCTTTTCGCGACTTTGGTCGAGGGCGATTGAAAGTCTCCCACCACGAACGATCTGTTTCCCGGTTGTCTCACCATATCAACGAACCTTCGACGTGTTACACACGTGCCATAACCTGCCTCACTCGAATTTATCGATCACGAAATTTCTCCGGTGATTTCCAACTGAGCAGAAACTGAGGGGATTATATTGTGTGGTGTGTGGGAGTGGACTCTTATCTCTTTTGCCGAGCACCCACCCCATACAGAAGGACCACAACGGTGTGGGAGTTGCGAATTGCTATATGGTCGCAAAAATCGATGGGAATGCAAAGTGTTCCCTCCACCGTGACGTCGCCTCGCTAGCGTCGGCGCAGCCCTCCACGATGGCATGGATGCCGCAATCTGATGTGCCACAATCCGACGTGCCCGAGCCCGCCGTTCGGCCTCCGTTGACTTCGCACCAGTCCAATTCCCTTCCTTCAACCCCATATCAACATGCGCGCAACCTATCGTTCCACTCCCGGTCGCCGTCCCCCGCCCGCGGAAGCACCTCCCCTCGATCCACCCACTCCGAGGCCACGCATCTACCCCCATTCTCCCGGAAACCGCTTGGAGGCTGTAAATATGAGACCGCCATGGCATATTTTCGACGACGGATACCGTATAGCTTAGGCGCAGATATACTACCAGAGGAGAAGGGTGCATTGAAGGAGCAACTCAGCCCGGACGAGGAGAAAAAATTGTCGACCGAGATCATGGACCTGTATGATCGATTGTTACCATCTGCCGAGAGTGATGATCGTCGACGACAACTTGTTCGGAAATTGGAGAAGCTTTTCAACGACCAATGGCCTGGTCATAATATCAAGGCGAACATTTTTGGCTCGTCAGGGAATAAGCTCTGTTCAAGTGACTCGGATGGTAGGTTTTCCCTAGCTTTTTTGGACAAAAGAGAGATAAAAGCGCAAAACAAATACTAACTTGAGCAGTGGACATTTGCATCACAACCAACTACAAGGAATTGGAGCATGTGTGCCTGTTGGCTGAGGTGTTAGCTAAACGTAAGAGATCGCTGTTCACAAACCTTGACTTGAGTGATAGACTGACTTGAACAGATGGGATGCAACGCGTGGTGTGTGTGTCGCATGCAAAGGTCCCAATCGTGAAGATTTGGGACCCGGAGCTCCGGTTAGCCTGCGACATGAATGTCAATAATACCTTGGCGCTAGAAAACACTCGAATGATTCGGACCTATGTTGAGGTGGATGAAAGAGTTCGGCCTTTGGCAATGGCTATCAAGCACTGGACGAAGCAAAGAATTCTCAATGACGCAGCCCTTGGAGGAACCCTTAGTTCTTACACCTGGATCTGTTTGATCATTAATTTCCTGCAGACAAGAAACCCTCCAATTCTTCCAAGTTTGCAAGCACGCCCGCACAAAAAGAGGATGACTCACGATGGATTGGTCTGCTCGTTCGATGACGACCTCAAGACCTTGTCTCAATTTGGCCGCAAGAACAAGCAATCAGTTGGCGAGTTGCTCTTTCAATTTTTCCGGTATTATGGCTACGAACTTGACTATGAGAAGAACGTCATCTCAGTACGGGACGGCACCCTGATCAACAAAGAAGCCAAGGGCTGGCACCTGATGTTGAACAACCGACTGTGCGTGGAAGAGCCGTTCAACACGTCAAGGAACCTAGGAAACACCGCCGATGACACCTCATTCCGGGGATTACATTTGGAATTGCGAAGGGCTTTCAAGTATATCGCAAACGGTGATCTAGAAGGGTGTTGTCAGCAGTTTGAATTCCCGGCAGAAGAGGAGCGGACATGGGAACGACCACCACCTCAGCCGCGGCCAACTCTCACACCTTCCCTCCCATCGCGGGGTGGACGGGGAGGAAACCGAGGCGGCAGATATAATAATCAGTTCTCGCGAGGCGGGCTCTCTGGCGGGCGACGACAGTCAAATACCGGAAACAAGTCAAACTTCCGGCAGCAGAACACTGGCAATGCCCCGGATATCTCCCTGCATGCTCAACAGCAAGCCCAGTATCTTCTGCATGACCAGTTGTATCAACAAATCCAGCTGTTGCAGGCGCAGGAGCAAGAATTGCGGATGCAATTACATAGTCAGGCATTGATTACTGGGAGACCACCGCCGGTATTTATCCGTCAGCCATTTATCCAATTCCCAGTCCCTCAACAGCAAGAGTTCTCAGAGGAAACCTCACAACCGAGGTCAGGAACAGGAACAGCAAGCCATGCCACTCTCAGCCCGACTCAACGACACCAAACGATTTATAACCCTACTTATGCTTCAGTTGGTGCATCTGGCCCGCAAGCGACCACCACCAACCCTCCCTCGCCATCTGCTGTTAGTGTTATGCCTGATACTCGTCGTAACTCTCGGCGATTGTCGGCTGCCAACGGATCCCCGAAGTCCCTTCGTGCACATTCACAGCCTGCACGGCCTCAAGGCTCGCCCTCTCTTTCCAGCTATATTCCCCTTTATACCATGCCGCCACCCACGGATACCTGGCCAAAACAGAGGCGGACCACCGAGTCGACAGAAGGCGGAGAAGGCAGTGGTGACGAGAATGTAATGCGTTCAAACAGTCTGGCCAGCAATGGATCCCGCTCAAACTCTGTGGACGACAACCGGCAGCAAGATGTGTTGGGTTATTATATAACTCCTCAACAACTTCAAGCCTTCCAGCAAGGTTCCATGCTGCCGCCGTTGTCCACACAGATGGGTCTGGTCTCGAATGGATATTCGTTTGTCCCCCTTCAGCCAGATTACCGACCGGGATCGTTCTCGTCAGAAACTGCTCGCTCGGAGCACACCCCAACCTCCAAGCCCCCGTCGCAACCCGCCCAATCCGCTCCACGTCCAGTTGCACCCGGTCCGTTGATCGTCGATGGGTCGGTGCGTCCGAGTGAACCCCGCTCGGCGTATGCGTCTGACTTGGTTGACCCTTACTCTGCGGTAAGCCATTATACTTCATCGGATGACCACAACATGAACACGCCTGCAAGTTTCTCCGATTCCTTGTCTCAAGATTATCAGGATTCCGGGTCCTTTGACTTGGAGCACTCAGCCGTCTTCACTCGGCCATCTACGGAAAATCAAAAGGTCAATGGTGCTGTGGAAAAGCAGCCAGACGTGAATGGTCAATCTGAGCTTCTCGCTAGTCGGCTGCAGAACTACCACCTATCGAATTCCGAGAAGCTAGTACAGCAACCCGCAAAGACAAGTCCGGATCGACCAAGAAATGGCACAGCACAAGGATCAGGAAAGGAAACCGGCCCGGCTAAGCCCTCGGGACAGACGAGCGAGAAACATGCTACATCCGGACCTAATGAGAATCGGCATCAGTCGACCAACTCGAAGCGCCGGACCAATGGAGATCATTCCGACAAGGCGAACGGTGCTAGTGGCAAGAGCAAGCCCAAAGGTCAAGGCCGACACGACGGTTCTCACAACGCTGTCCCGGGCACCAAGGATCGACACACAGACCCTCCCCGAAGATCTGGCGGACAGAGTAACGGCACGAACGAGAGCAACCATGGATGGCAGACCACCAAGAAGAAAAACCGCAAGAACACCAAGTCGTCAATGGAGCCTCGAAACGGCATCAACAGCGGTCATGAGCTCGTTCCAGCAGATGATTCTTTGCGAAAAGGCGGTTGACCAAATGTGTTTTGCGCTTCTAAAACCATCTCCAGCACGATCATGAGGATCGAGCAAGTACTCACGTCCAACCTGATCAGCCTGATTCCATTGCCGTCCACACGGTATCCCCCAAACGAACTCACGTTCCCCTGAAATACGTTGTTTTGCTCTTTTTTTTTTTTTTTTTATTTGCCTTTTTCCCATGAGGGATCAGGGTCCATATATGCATGCATTCGTTGCCATCGGGAAAGTTGGCCGGTTCATTTTCCAGGAAAAGCCTCCCATGCATTGAGACGATTTGTTTCCAGTTGTTTGGAGTTCTTGTGTTCAAATGGTTAGACCCGGTTCTGTGGCTGATGCTTTTCATCTTTCTTATGCCCATTTTTTTTTTCTTTTTTTTTCGGCCATGGTTCTGTACAAAAGAGAAAGAGATTAACTTGTTGCCAATGAGAAACAAACCAAAATTTTCGAAAAAATCCTTCCTTTCCTGCTCAGATCATGTTACCTGATACTTCCTGAGGGCCTGGCATTGTCTTTGACTCTTCTATTTCCCCGTCTTACCCTGCCGTCAACAGAGTGTTGATGCCCTGCATGGAGCCATGCAAATAACAAAGACAGAGAACAAAGGGAAGAGAACAAAGAAGTCCCAGTTCTCAAATCCTCTCTCCCTCTCTCTCTTCATGCTCATCCTCATCCTCTCCCATCTACCTGAACCCCAAGAACACATCCCATCCGAAGACAGCATCCACTTGATCCACGACAAACCACAAACCCCATAAAGAACTCGCATACATATCCAGCATACATACCAAAAAGGGTATATCCCAAACAGCAAAATCCCACAAACCCCAAAAAGAGAACGAAGAAAAGATGTGGATGATATTCCTCTCATTCATGCTGTATTTGTATTATTGCTTTTTCTTCGCCTACGGTGTAATCTGCGAGACCTATTCTATCATATCCTCCGTGCACAATTACGCCATCCGATCAGCCGGTGCCGTCATGTCTCTTTTCTCTCTGAATTGGAATTCGAATATCCAGCCCGGGTTTGGCCTGCCCTGGCTTGGTCATGTGTCAGCCCCGATGCCGATTGCGCCTAACTTCTTTGCGTTTTCGTTTTCATTTTGCTTTGGGGTGTTGGCGTATCTACTCTGTGTTGATTTGTTGTGATGGGGTTTGCTTGGTATATCATGAATTTTTGTATGGTGTATCTGGTGTATATGTACTGGAAGCAAGGGAGGGAAATATGCATGGTTTTGGGCAATGGGAGAATGTGAAATGATATGGATGGATTGGAGTTCGATTCCTTTTTTGTTTGGGCATTTTTAGGTAGCATTGGTGGAGGGATAGCGTTGATTCTGGGAATGTTTGGAAGATATTGACATTGTATCATTTATCATAGAGATAATAGTATGGCATATTGGTATATAGTACAGTGCATCCATAACACAGATCTTGTAGTGTATCAGATGTAGTGGGAGAATGCTGGACAAGATTAAAATCACATAAAGGCATTGGAAAGACAAGGCAGGGCGAGGATGGGATATTAAAACGGAAAGACTTGGTGGGTGAAATCGACAAATATGTTCAATAGGGAGAGAATGGAGAATGATATGCTGGGACTCTCTCCATTGTCACTTTTTGAGATGAAGGGAAATTAGAACACCACTCGACGGATTCGAGCCAGATCAGTACCAGATCTCGGTCCAGATGTATGGCAAAATCACGACAGAGGCAGTGTACAATATCATGACGGCGTAGTATGGGGCTAGGAATAGCTTGGACAGAGGGGTATCGCATATGTGAACCCAGATGGCGAGGAAGGCAACGGAGAAGAAGTGGCTGACGAGGACGAGGGGTTTCTTGATTAGACCGGCTAACAACCCGACAGGGCCGCCAACTGGTCCAATCTGGAAGTAGCGGAAACAGCCACGCTGAAGAGCTTTGAGGTAATAGTCTGTTGATGAACAGTTAGTTATTGAGAATTAACCCGAAGAGTGAGCGTACGTACTGTCTGCAGCGAAGAGCGCATAGAGAGCCTGTGCGAGGATATTGATAACCGAAGATGAGTTCTTTCGTTTCCAGTGGAATTCCGCGAGCTGCTCAAGAACAAGGCCTGTATTGGAGAGGTTGGGCACGCGCTCTGGGCTGAGCAATTCGCGGATGACACAAACATCGTTGAGCGCCACCGTCATGCCTCCACCAGTCAGAGGGTGCCGCATGTTAAGCGCATCTCCCAGAATCATCAAGCCGGGTGTCTTGTTGGCCGAGGCAGGCAGGAACGAGTTCGGCATTGACCGTAGCTGGCCCTGCTCTAAGGCATCGGAGAACGACTGCTGGGCACCCTCTGGGAGCTTGGGCAGGATGTTGTTTCGCATGTAACCCTTGACACCACCATTCTTGATCGAGGCCTCAGGCAGGTTATCAGGGATATCGATAAGGATTCGGGTCTCGTGGGTGCCGATCTGGTACATAAGTACGGGTGGATTATCGCTGAGAAGGACATGACCAGTGTTTGGCGCGGGGAGTTTAGCATCGATGAGCTCCAAGCCATAGAACTTTGAGCGCCGTTTGGGTGTATACCGGTGGTGTTCCTTGCGGAAATCGGAGTTATAACCGTCGGCGGCCACAGTGAGTTGACCGAAGTAGCAGTCCTTGACATCCTTGGTTATACACTCGACCCCAAGGATTTCCTGAGTATATGACGATGCGATGAGGCCGGTAACCTTGGTTTCAACCACTGTGACATTGGGGCAGGACAGAGCGGCTGCCCGTAGTTTCATCACGAATCGGCCATGGTGGAAGGCTCGTCCCAACGGTGTAGGTGAGGTTGGGCTGGACTTGGGGTACTCGAGGAGAACCGGCTCCCCAAAGTAAGAAACCCAGTATCCCTTCACATCAATGCCATCGATATCTTCCAGACAATCCCGTAGCCCTAGTTGCTCGAGCGCCTGAACACCTCCCGGTTGGAGTAGTTCACCAACAATGCGGTTGGGCTCTTCCAACGACTTTTCCAGCAGGATTACACTGCGTCCTTGATTTCCCAGTGCAACTGCAAGTGCACAGCCGAGGACTCCGGCACCCACAATTACAATATCAGCTTCGTGGTGTTCAATGCGGCGTTGAGCGGCTGGGGAGAGGGAGGCGTGGCCATTGAGCAAGGTCATTTTGGGTTTAAAAGAGTAGATATTGTCAGAACGGAGTCGACGAAAGCAGGACCATTATCGGCTTGAGCAATTGATTTAAAGGAAAGTCGATTGGCTGTGCTTATGGGCTGATGTTTTTTTTTCTTCGCGGAGAGAAAGGGGTGGCGTGACATGTGAAAGGTCACCTCTCTCCGCCTTCTCAATTCTACGCAGCAGGGAACATCACGTTTACTTCAGGTGGACTGATCGAGAGATATCGACCTCGGGAGATATACAACAATGTACATATATATTTATGAATCTATCGATGTCTATTGTACAGACTATTTACATTATTATACATATTCACTGACACGCCCGATGCCCCTGATAATCCTCATACTCCATGTACTCCTCGTATTCCCCTTTAGGTGAAAACTCAAGGTGATAGTCGGACGAGTACTTCTCGGGCACATAATGCCGACCCCAATTCGCGGGATTGTTCCACGGGTATTCGGGATCTTCTGAAGGGACGGTGTGCGATTTTGTGACATTCGACTCAGCCCACCACTTTGCATGATCAGGAGCGTCGAACTGCTTGCGTCTGAGTAAGATATCCAATTCCCACTCTTCATCAAAGCTCATGATGAGTTCCCCCAGGTCTGTGGTGGGCAGTAAATGTTGTTGCTCGGTGGGCTTGAATGGCTTGGCACGATTCGACCTTTTCAACTCCGGGTGAACACTGATGGCTGACCAATGCGAATCACCTTCAAACTTGGCCTCCAGCGCGCCAACAATTTGCCGGAGTATCAACACTTGACCCGCGGCATCGTGGGAGCTAGAGGATCTGATGGCATTTTCCAATGAGCCCAACTGAGAGGTAGCTTCCACGACAAAGTCCTGATTGATGGGCTCATTCCGCGAGAGGACTGTCATTATGCACCACCAGGCCCCCTTGAAGTTATGAACCTTGGAAAACGCACGCAGCAGCATCTTCAATAGCACCTGGTCGAATCCATGAGAGAGCCGCCACCTAGACTGGTAGATTGTTGTGAGGAGATCGACGGCCAGTTCTGGGGTTCCACCCCCAATGAGGTAACGGCTGGAGGAAGTCGCGCAGAAATGCTTCACCAAAAGACCATTGGTGTTGGCACAAACATCATAATATTCAAAAATGGCCATCTTGATCAAGCCTCCATACCCAATGGCTTCTGGGTCCACTTCCATGACCCGTTGGAAGAAGATGGGAATCCACGAAGTGAAACGCTTGCTATAACGGAGAGAAGGAACGTTCTTCCAGTAATCCCATTCGGATGTAATCAGACGTCGCGCGTTCGCCAAGCCTGTCTTTTTGCAGCTGAGAATCGCGGCGATCACAGCCAGCTTCAAATGAAGTGGTCTGACAACGTACCCGCCGGTGGTGGCGTTGTTGTAAATTGCCAGAGCATCGGTGTGCCTGCCCATGTTGATAAAGTGCTCCATCCGCTTGTGGAGCGGAACGTATAAACTGGCAGTTTTGGAGGCCACCATCTCGCTCACCGTTTGAGGGAAAGATTCCTCAGCGGGAATATGAATCGGGGCAATTTTATCTCCTCGTACAGCCCAAGTATCAGAACTAGACCCAAGGATGCGCCGTGAAGAAGCTAGATGATCTTGTCGATTCTTGGCGGCTTGCTTCAGCCGCCAGATTCCCACAGGATTGTCGGTCATTGCGAGTTTTCGGCTCTTCAGGAGCGACTTGATAAACCGATCGTCAATACCGGTATTCCAATTCTGATCGTGGGCCATGTCCATAATGGTTGTGATCATATCTTCGTTGCCCTTTTCGATGATCGCTTCGAGGATGTGTCGGTGGAGTACCCTGTCGGGTTGTATGTCAAAATCGTTGATACAAGAGATGACGAAGTCGAGAATTTGCGGGCCTGTGTGGGTGGGATAGTATTCCAAGAAGACGCGGTCAAAAATCATAGCGAAGTCCTTCTTTGACTGGGTGTATCCGTGCTCGTGCATAGCATGCATGCCATCCATGACCCTGTCCCATTCACAATTAAGTGCTCGGTTGTAGATAATCAAGCCAATGGTCCGGCATCCAGGCTCGGTCCCATAACGTGTTGACATCGCCTTGACCATAGCTTCGGCTTCTTCGGCTCGGCCAGTTTCAACCATGGCCTTGACCATTGGATTGAAAAGTTTCTCGGTTGGTTTCCGATCGAGGGATTCGAGACGTTTGAGAATGAGGCCCAGTTGGGAAGACAGCAATTCCATGCTCCTAGTTTTCCTCCATAATCCATCTAGATAAGCACCACAGAGACCACAGTCACGGTCATCTTCGAAACGTTGGAAGAAGAGGAATTTGGCAGAGTCCAACCGTTTGGACTCGATCAGACATCGGAGGATAACCTCCAACAGATGTGTTGGAACAGCAAAGCTGGTGCTGAATTTATCATATATAACGCCGACAGAGTCGATATGGCCTTCCTTTGCAAGCAGATGCATCAGTGTAGCCCACATCTCCCGCGAGACGACACTGACTTTATCCAGGCGGTTGAACAAAGTTCGAGCAACGAACAAGTTCCCCTTGATGCAGTTTGCAGTGAATATAACACATGCAAGCTCTCGGCGTTCCCAAGAAATGTTAGGTGCCTGCCGAGTGTGCGCTAGGAACAAATTCGCAGCAGTGATTTCCCGCTCTTCACTTAACAGCCTGCGGATCTCGGCGTCAAAGGGTAGCTTTCCAGATTCTCGTGCGAGCTCGCCCTGCTGTTTCTCGCGAGCCAGAATTTCAGCGTTCTGAGCCAAGCTCGGAGCATCGATCTTTCCCGTGTAGTTTGATTGTGCAATTGGATGGGTTCCAAAGAGCGAGCGTTTTGAGCGAGCATGGTGCTTTTCCAAGCTGACCAGGGCCCTAGGCTTGGGCTTTGGATCATCCTTTTCTGTCTCGAACCCTGGCTCATCTGGCCCGTCAGGTCCATTCCGACTCCTCACCTTGAGGGATTCAATGCCCATAAATTCGCCCGCTTCCGCCGCCTCGACCATCACCTTGAGTCGTTTGGCAGCAGATGTTGCATCATAATTTGGGGCAGTGCTGTGTAAGGTTCGTTTGTTCTCGATGATTTTCTCGGCAATGCGGACCCGGCGATGGGCTTCGTACGTGAGGGCTGCGACGGTGCAGAATCCGCCGACTGTTGAGCCGGCCAGAGCCAATTGGCGGAGCACTCGGAGGGCATTTGGAGAAGGGATTATTGAGCCGGATTTTGCGGCGCGGGCAAGCATATTTGTGAATGCTGAGCGCGGGTTGCGCGCGAGTTCACCAGTCGTGCATGAGCGGCCTCACACCAATGTTCCGAAAATGAGCAGCTGGGTGCAGTAAATGAAACGTAGATAGCTCCAATCACCAGGTACGATCCAAGATTAAGTGTACAGGCAATTGAAGCTGAGAGAGTAGGGTAAGTTCGGAGCAACTTCTTTTTTCCCGATGCAAATCAACTTGCGTATTAGGACGCTGCCGCCCGCCGGAGGATGGCCGGTCATACGACCATGGATCTAACCGGATACACCTCCACAGCTTCCTGTCCTCAACCTTCAAAATATCAAACTTATCTCGAAAGAAATACATGGAAAGGGGCACAATGTCTAAGTCAAAGGAAGTCGAGCTGCCCATACCATATTCTACAGTTATTCCACGACCATCAGGATGATTTGTTTGTCCAATAGCTCTATATAGTCTTCTGTTTCTAGCACGCATCAAGCATCTTCATGACAAGATACCCAACAGCTACATATGTACCGATAGGAGCTCTCTAGAGTAGGGAAAAAAACAGTCTATTTCAATCATGTAGAACACGGTCCATTAGAAAAGACGCCAACAAAGCAGGCATATAACATATGCAAGGAAGTGCAACTTATTATCTCACAGAGCTGTCTATCATAGCAAAAGTCCATCATGCTCGTCGGCATCTTCTTCCGCTCTTAGATCGGCAGGGGGGCCACTCTCTAGGGTAACTGGCGCAACAATTAGTATAGTTCCTATAGGAGCTCAGGACAATAAACATACCATGCGACTTGATTAGCAGACTCATGAGGAACGCTACACCAAAAACAGCTGCAAGAGCCACAAATACTGTCTGAGGTAATGTTGCAACAGTCAGACTGTAGATCAAGTTAAAGATAGTAGGTGCAACAACTCGAGCAAGAGCATGCAAAAGACCAGTGGCACCGAGCATCTGTCCAATGCGTTCATGAGGCACATGCTTGGTCAGAGATGACTGTAGGATTGCAGATCCCATGCCACCTAGCGAGGCGACGACTCCGGACATTACCATAACTGATGGTGTTTTGGATAGAGCATAGCCAACGTAGCCCAGTATATCGAAGATTATAGATGCGCGAATTAGAACAATGTCCAGCGTGTCCGAGCCGCGAATGGTTCCGTCTTCCTCGCAAGGAGTGCGGAAGAACAGGGAGATCAGCGGAAGAACCAGGAAGAGATTGACCACTCGCACCACATTAATAGTCGCCACAAACAGACTGGACTCCACGCTGCCCCAGTTGAACATGTATTCGGCGTAAATGATGATAACCTGTATTGTGCCCAGGGCAACTCCAAAGACAGCGGTATCGATAGCAGCCAACAGAATGATATTCCGGCGTAGAGCCGGACTGGCACCGCGGCGGTTAGGGAACAAGACACTTGGCTTTCCAGCGGCGGGCATCAGAATTGCAAGCGGGGTGATCAGGTTCATTGGGTTCCAAACACGCCAAGAGTACCATTTAGGAGAGTCAGCATCCACAATTTTCATGCGATGCTTCTCGCGAGCCGCGAGCTGTCGATTTTTGGACAAAGATTCAGGCACGATGAAGAAGACCGATAGACAGAAAGTTGCATGGAATGCAAGCGCAATGTAGAAGACGAGTAGCGTGCCTCCATGTTTGATCAAAAAGGCTGCACCACCAGGTCCAGCTGCAATTCCAAAGAACAGAGCACCGTGGAATAAACCGAATGCCACGCTTCGCTTTTCGGTTGGCGTACAATCAGAAGCATAGGAATGGATCAAAGCCTGTGCGGTTGTAAATGACCCACCGAGTCCATCCATGACTGCTCCAACCAGAAGCATATTGACTGAGAACCGCTCTGGCCATTGAGCCACGATGACAGTAATAAGTTCATTGAATACCGCGCCCATCGCGCCTAGAGCGATCATCTTGGTTCTTCCGTAACGATCAGATAAGTGTCCGAACCGGGGACTCACTAATGCCGATATAATACCGGCAATAAGATTGAGATAGAGCTGGAACTGGGCAACCAACGACTGAACTTGTGGTATCTGGCACTGGGGGTTATTTTCGCCAAATATAACAGGGAGATAGGTGAAGCCGGGGTCTTGGGTGGTCTTTTCGGCGAGATAATCTCGACAGACGAGCGACATGATCAGGTTGATCTTGGGCACAGCCATTCCACCAAAGCCCAGGGTAAAGAGGAGACCAAATGGAAGCAGCCACCAAATCTACCATGTTTGCAGATTAGAAGGTTGTTCCTGACGCTGTTGTCGCAAGCCATAGTCACTCACGCTCGGATTTCTCCACTTCGGCCGACTATCCGTAACGTAAACAGGCTGTTGAGGCAACAGCCTATCGGATTCATCAATTAGAGGCGTGTTTTCATTCACATCTTCAGAGCGAGTCTCTCGGGTGTGCAGCTGGGCAACATCGGGATCCCCCGCAAGTAGTTCTTCGTTCTCCATCATGAAATTGGAGGCATTGGAGGTGATTCCAGGATTATCCAAGATTATCGTATAATTCAAATGTTGATATATAAGATCTGAAGCCACGGACAATTCATTCCCATATGAAAGAGGGGAGAATGTTAAGTGTTAGGATTCCTTGAATTCTTATCGGGATTTCATCATTGGTAATCGATAGCTCCGGAATCTCCGCACGGACTTAAGTGCTTGCCCAGCCTGGAGGTGCCGCGGTTATATTGAGGTGTCATTCTGACGGCCTAGCCCTTTTTTTATATCGTGGACGCCTTGCCAACTTGTATAGAATTGAAAATATATTATACCGTACACATTAACCCCGAAATTTTATACTCTTAACGCCTCCAACACCTACTAGTGCCATATATACATACACTTAAGGATGAACTCTCTTAGTCCGAAAAGAAAAAGCTCAAGCCCAGTCAGCTTATATCACCATGGAAGCTTGTTCCTGGCCTGCAAAGAATTTCTTCTGACCCAAGCACCGCTCGCTGGTGCAGCCCTGGCAGCGCAGTGTCATTTGGCGAGAACACAATTCTCCCTTTTGCAAGTGGTCGTGAGCAATATCGGCAAGTGCCTGAATGAAGACTGGGTTTCCGTTCAAGCTCTCTGCGCGCTTGACACCCGGGTTGTTGGCTTCATGGATGACTTCCTGATCCAGCTCGTAGAGTGTCTCAATGTGGTCACTTGTAAACGCAATGGGCACTAGGATCAAGTCGGTCTGTCCTCGTTTCACATACTCTTGAACCGTATCACTGGTCTGGGCCCCGAGCCACGCACTAGGTCCCACTTGAGATTGCCAGCACAGGCGGTAGGGGTTTTTGAACTTGAGTCGTTGCATTACAGCATGAACTGTCGCTGCAACTTCCGCGGGGTAAGGGTCGCCTGTGAGAGAGAGTAATTAGTGTAATTCTAGCAAGTAACCAGGGGGCATCGGCCTACCTCGGTTGACAACGCTCATAGGCAAGCTGTGGGCCGAAAACAGCAACACGACTTCGTCTCGCTTCTCCTCTGGGTAGGTCTTAAGCTGAGCCTCGATATTTTGCGCGAAAGCCTCCACAAGACCAGAGTGAGAGGGCCAACGGTCAATGACGCTCCATTGGATTGTGCCAGCCGGCTCGGATCCTCCATTTGCGCGCTTTCCCTCGAGACGATTACGCCACTTCCATAGTTCGTTCAGGGAGCTACCGGTCGTTGAACAGGAGTACTGCGGGTATTGTGTAAATGCGACAGCACGTCCTCCCTTGCCCTTGCCAAATCCATCCGCGAAAAGCTGCTCATACATGGTCTCGGTCAATGGGGCAGCGTAGCGGAAGGCAACGTAAGGCTTATGCGGCGCGGTCTCCGGGGACATCTTATCCAACAACTTGCACATTTCTGCGCATTGGTACTCGGACCATTTCCGAATGGGCGATCCGCCACCGATATCTGCGTACTGCTTTTGGATCTTCGAGGTTCTCCGGCGTGCGATGAGGGGCCCGAGATACGATTGGAGTCGTCCCAGGGGAATCAAATCACCGTCTGCCTGTAGTTCAATGTGTTAACATATCGATTGAAAGTGGCAATTGGAACAATTTATGATGCGTACAAATAGTCTGCTCAAAAAGTCCTCCACCTCGTCCGTTGTGGAAGGTCCACCCATGTTCATAAAAACCATAGCGGTGGGACCCTTGGAGCCCGTCGCATCTTGTGTGACTGGCGGTACTACCGTCGCGAGACCTCGTTGATTGCATCTCAATCGAGCGCTAATTGCCGACCGACCAAGAGATGTGGTCCCAGTCAATAACTGTCGGGGGATCGCGAAAGGACTGCGGAATGTCATGGTTCGAGGTCAAGATATTATATCGAGGAGTAGAGCGAAAATAATGCTGAGATATCAATGAGATGACAATTCCAACTTCCAACTTCCAACTTGGACCTCGGAGTTGTTGAATCCGGTCTTGTAGCTTCCGCCTCCCGGATTTTGACCAATCAACGCAGGAAGATGTCAGCAGCTTCAGGCATCAGCGTCACCTGACTTTCGTGTTGCCCGCGTCAGAGAGCGCGTCTCATTGATACTTTTAGGCTTGATTAATTTACACCTTTTAATATTTCCAATCTTCCAAGGTTCCCTGTTTCATAGCAATGGTTGAAGATAGCTACACACGCGAGGAGGATAATTACGAGGATGAAGAGCTCGACGAGACCGTGAGTATCAAAAGTTGGAGATATAGTTACCGATTGTTGACGGTTGCCTACATAGAGCTTCAAATCAGTCAAAGATGCGGTGCTGTTTGCCATAGACATTAGCAATTCGATGCTCACACCTCGTCCATCGCCTGATCCTAAGAAACATGGAGACGAATCACCCGCGTCTGCAGCTTTGAAGTGTGCATACCATCTGATGCAACAACGCATCATCTCCAACCCTCATGACATGATTGGCGTTTTGCTTTACGGGACGCAATCGTCCAAGTTCTATGATGAAAATGAGGACGACCGTGGAGATCTCTCATATCCTCACTGTTATCTGTACACGGATCTTGATGTTCCATCAGCCCAGGAAGTCAAGCAACTACGGTCCCTCGCATCTCCAGCGGATGCTGATGATGACGTGCGGCAAGTTTTGGAGCCATCAAAGGAGCCAGTCTCCATGGCCAATATGCTTTTCTGCGCCAACCAAGTCTTTACCTCAAAAGCTCCAAACTTTTCTTCTCGACGCCTGTTTGTCGTGACCGACAACGATAATCCCCACGCAGACAACAAAGGAATGCGGTCTGCTGCAACAGTTCGTGCGAGGGACTTGTACGATCTTGGTGTCAATATCGAGTTGTTTCCCATATCTCAACCAGACCACGAATTCGACACCTCTATATTCTACGACGTAGGTCATTAACCTTGATTCCATAGGGATATACTCACAATTGGCAGGACATTATCTACAAAACATCACCCAGCGATGGAGATGCCCCGGCATACCTACAGCCGGACACCAACACGTCGACCGCTAAAGGTGACGGACTTTCATTGCTCAATTCTCTATTGTCTAGCATCAACTCGAGATCCGTCCCCCGCCGATCGCTGTTCTCAAATGTGCCGCTTGAGATCGGACCTAATTTCAAGATATCCGTCAATGGATATTTGCTTCTCAAAAAGCAAGAGCCTGCAAGAAGCTGCTTCGTCTGGCAAGGAGGCGAGACTGCTCAGATTGCCAAAGGCGTCACAACTCTAATGTCTGATGACACAGGACAGGAGATTGAGAAGGCAGACATTCGCAAGGCATACAAGTTTGGTGGCGAGCAGGTTTCATTCACCATCGAAGAACAACAGGCGCTAAGAAGCTTCGGTGACCCGGTGATCCGTATTATTGGGTTTAAGCCACTGTCAGCCCTCCCGTTCTGGGCCAATGTCAAGCACCCCTCGTTTATTTATCCCTCTGAAGAGGACTACATCGGTTCAACAAGAGTCTTTTCTGCACTGCATCAGAAACTCCTCGAATCTGAGAAACTGGCTTTGGTCTGGTTCATCCCCCGCAGAAATGCCTCACCAGTCTTAGCTGCTATGATTGCAGGGGCTGAGAAGATCGACGAGAATGGCGTACAGAAAATTCCACCTGGGATGTGGATTATCCCTCTTCCTTTCGCGGACGATGTGCGCCAAAATCCAGAGAGCACCGTCCACCGGGCAGGAGATGCGCTGAACGACGCCATGCGAGATGTTGTTCGCCAGTTGCAGCTCCCCAAGGCTGTGTACGATCCTTCAAAATATCCGAATCCTTGTGAGCTTTTCTCACTTCAATCTTTGGGAAAATGATACTGACTAATTTGCAGCGCTTCAATGGCATTATCGTATCTTACAGGCTATCGCCTTGGATGAAGATTTCCCAGAATCACCAGATGACAAGACCGTGCCTAAGTACCGACAGGTTCACAAGGTTGGCTGCTTCCATGATCCCAGAAATTGTCGGAATGTACTGACCAAATGGATGTTCTAGCGCGCTGGCGACTATATTCTTAAATGGGCTGACGAACTGAAATTGCAAGCCTCCGAGATGTTTGGCGGGTCAGTAGCCGCCACCTCTACGCTGGTAAAGCGAGGTGCAAAGACCGAGGCAGCTGGTGAGCACCCATCAAAGCGGGTGAAGGTTGAAGACAGTGCGCCCGGAGTGGAAGACGAAGTGAAGAAATCATATGCGAAAGGCACTGTTTCCAAGGTGAGCATTTAAATTCTCCCGGGTGATTGACCAAACTAATACTCGCCTTCAGCTTACGGTGGCCGTGCTGAAGGAATTCTTGCATGCACATGGCCGTGCTACAGCAGGAAAGAAAGCAGATCTCGTGGACCGAGTTGAGCAGTACTTTGAGCAGAAGTTTTAAACGTTGATTTGAAGTTTGCTCAGGATCGTCTTGGGGTGATCCCAGGTTGCTGTAATCTGCGACCCGATTAATGAGTTATGAGTGTATCCTACTTGCCTGTTTCCATAAGGCCATAGTCATTTCAAATGAATCGATATCTTTTACATTTTTAGTGCCTTGTTGAACTTGATATAAATCTCGGGTAGATCGAGTCCTGGCGTATAACATGTATATGTAATATCCCGATGACCGTTTTGGTTATGTTTCTCCCAGTACTGTCACTAGGAGTCCTAGGAGGCGGTTTACGGTAGTCTCCAACCGCTAGTGCGCCATATAGTATTCCCATATTAAATGTTGACCTTCCATGCCGCCAATTTCTATGATACCTCATTCTATGACAAGAATAATGAGCCGCCTATACTGCCGTAGTCTTCTTAGTGGTCTTTTGAGTGGTCTTTTTAGTAGTCGGTCAAGGCGAATGAAGCTTCGGGCGGAAACATTGATACCTAACAAAATAACCATATAGATATCCCCTCCACTAGTCGATTCCGCATCTTATGTCTCACATCGACCGACCTTCTTGATCGAAGCACTGCAGACACTGGAAGCAGTCATTCTGCTAGAAGCGCAGTTGCATTAAGTCGACTATTGAGCAGATTATCCCGCATTCCCGGCTGCATCGATCGTTTGAGTGGAACGACGTGCCGTCGTGAGTGAAGCAGTAAGCTGAGATGTGTTTCTATGATAGACCGGCTTTGGATGATGCGTATAGTATCTACGGTGTAGACCCAGCACGGGGCGCATTAGTGGGAGTCAGGCCTGATGGGTATGTTGACTTTGTTGCTTGTCTTGGTGATGTGGATAGGGTGGATGGGTATCCGAAGCAGTGCATTCGGACTGTCTCTGGATATTAGCGCCTGTCTTGGTATTGATTAGAGCCCGATAAAATATAAAGCTTGAATGATATGATGCTTTGGCCACCTGGGGGTTATCAGAGCATGGAGTCACTATTGACAGTGAAGGTCACATGTAAAAGTCTGAATGGTATGATACATGTATGTGTGCATAGGAAGTGAGAAAGACAATGGTAAGAATATACATTTCATGTACTCTGATTATCTAGAAATCCATCAATGAAAGTGATGGAGTATGTGCATGAGGAACTTTGCCCTCGGCGCTTGAACGCAATGAATCTATGATGAAAGTATGGCCCCTGAAAACTCCAAGTTCTATCCGACAAAAGGGGTGCCTGAGTTCCAAGTGGGCCGGTGTTTGTGTCGCAAAAATCATGCACATCATGACGAAAAGGTGGAGGCAAAGGTGTAACGCCACGTGTACCACGATATGTAAATACCAGCCTGGGAGAAGTCGCTAGATTTGGATATGAATGTTCAAGCCGAGAGCGCATTTAACACTGCCCGTAGACTCGACAATAACATATTTGTTCATCGGGACAACTGCGAAAGACGGTTAGGTCAACACTACAGCGAAACATGATGGACCATAACTTACTATACCCCTTCCATGCCAAAAATGACATGCCACAAGAACTCCATCACCCTCCCCGACTTAGCATCGCTAAGCTCCGTATCGATAACCCATTGGCGGAACCTGATATAATCCTCCAGCGGGCGCTTCTGAATCTGCTCTCGCGAGACAGCGAATTGCGCGCAGCATGCGGCGCCAATCTCGGCAGGCTTGCGGAGATATTTCTGGCCCGGGAACTCCTGATCCGTGGTTGAGGAGGCATTCAACGGAGGCGTACTCGTGCCGTCGAAGACTTCCATCCAGACCTGCTCGGTGACATGGCCATTGAAGCGGTGGACGCCCTTGCAGCCTGGATTCCAATTGCAGCGAAGATTCACATAACCGTTCTGCTGGACAAAATCGAGTTGTAGGTTGCGCATGGCTATGACGTTGTCGTGGAGTGGCGCATCGACGTGCCAGGCCATGAGGAAGCCTGCGCGGTGGGCGTGGAGAAAGGCGACAGTCGAGGGGAGATTGTTGTAGAAATCGATTATATACGTGAAGTAGGCCATGGCTTCGTGGCCTTTGTTGAATGGGGTCGTAAGAACGTTGGGATTTAGTCGTGTCTCGTGCGAGGGGTTGACGGTGTAGATTGCCCGTTGCCAGCTGTTTGGAGAGAAAGAAAGCCAATTAGCCGTGCTTCTTCAGTGGAGGGTTGGAGATCAAAAAGCACTCACTCGGGAAGCTCTTCTTCCACCCATTCGGTATTCTCTTCTTCTAGCTTGGCCATGACAATCACCTTGTCACCAGGTGTTGTCTCGCCATGTGGAGTTGAGGCGGTGTCATTGCGATCTAGCCAATTAATCACATATGCGCCAGCGCGATATTGATTGCAGATGTCTTGTAGATGCGCCTCGAGTAGATATAGTGAGAATAGAACGAGACATGAGACGCAAAACCCTGCGATACGGAGTCCGCCTCTCATTATGAATGATGAATGAGAGGGATAATACCCCGGGGACTCTGCGGAGAGGAGCCCGTAGGTGTTAAGTCGAGGTTGATGATTCAACTAATAAGCCATTGATATATACGGTTTCTGATGTATGATAGCGATGCGAAATAGGACAAGTGATTCCAGAGCACCAAGACGCCTGAAGGCGAGTCAGAAGGCAAGATGATATAGAAGGAAGGCGTAGTCGAGGTAATAAAGGACAGGGAAGGTAGAAAGGGGGACAGATTAAAAAGAAGAATTGTACCCCGTACGGAGTACAAAGTGGAAACCTGGGAATATTAAAGTAAAATAGAAAGAGGGGAGCTTTTCGAGTGGACTCCTTAACAATGTCATAGACATATCATTGGCCACTGGCGTTCAGGGGAGCCGCCCTTTACTAGTTTGATGCCAAGGGGCGTTTGGGTTTTTGGTTGTGGTTGGGGGAAAAGCAAAAGCTTGGCTATGGTGCACGCTTTACCCCTTTTTACCGTAGAGTTTACGCTTGAGCCATGGGCGGACCTCTCTGGACGGGATCAAGGCTTAAGAGTTTAAACCTTGAAAATGGACAATCTGTTAAACGTTGGCATACCCGAGGCAACAGTATTTAACCTATCGCAAAGTTACCTACTGGAATCCACTGTGGCGACACGCGTGTTTTTCCCGTACCACGGAATGCACGTGGCGTTGGGTTTGAGACTGCCAAATTAAAAAGCTTTCCAGACTCGGAAAAGTGAATACCACAATGGGAATAGTATGAAGTCCTCCACAAGACTATTATTTGGTAGGCTCGTATCACAGTGGGGCTGTCTCGCTTGGTCGAAATGGATTTAAAATTGTTCGGATTATTGCCTTTACTGGTCGGCTGCAATGATCCCTTTTGGATGCACAGCCTACATACTCGGGTGGGCAGACATCGAACTGGACAGTTGGCATCCCTTGGTATGATTTCATCGGCGAACGGACTCTTGAGAGATCCAGGGTCCTAGCATGTGGGGGTTTTTTTATTGCAGCGTGTGGCTGTAACAGAATCAAGGCCCACATATTGGCCGATCAGCGGCACTGCAATATGTTGGATGTCTTGTAATGACGTCTCTGAGATCAGAGCCATTCAAGCAAGCCATTTTTCAGAAGGCCCAGGCGCATTTTTATTGTTGTTTCATTCAGCAACCTTAAAAAGCCTCCTGTACGTGTATGTTGTCGGAGTCGCGTCGCAATGGAATATCGACTGCACTGAATGTTTGCATGCCGTGCGGTCGTCGAAATTATTTCTTGGCTCGTCTGATCTTCACTGGATCAGTGAAGATCTCGGTGATCTCAGGGTTGCCTCTTCGCTTGTTGGACTGGCGTATTGTTGTATGTTGTACTCCGTACTCCGTAGGAAACGGAGTACTTGAACAGGATGAAGTATCCATGGCCTAATGCGGTGAATGGTCTAGCGTGCCACACGGACCCCAAGTAGACTATATAGTGCCTCATCGCCCACCCTTGTAACATCATACTAGGCCGGAAAGAAAAAAGAGATATTCTCATTCTATTTTGCACGCGGCTGATTTGCATGTTACGCGTCCCCGTCTTATGTTCAAAGCACGTGAAGTGATCAATGTCACGATACGCCAATAGAGATAAATCGTCATAAAATAAACAAGTTTGATACATTGTCAGAGGACAAGTGTTGCAGTCCAGCTGCTTGTTATATTATGCTATACAGAGATCTTCCCCGGCTAATCACTATCATCACCCTCTTCTTCATCGCTGACCTCCTCCCCATTTGCAATCGCCTCCTCTCGAATTTTGCGCGCACGTTCCCGCTTCTTGTTCAGCAAAGTATTCAACTTCTTTGCGACGTTGAAGACACCCCCAGTACCCTCGCCACAGGCAGCACACGACGGGGTTTTCCGGTATCGCTGTAGGGCACAGGCTTCACAGAAATAGTGCCCGCATTTGGTGATGATAGGTTCTTTATAGGGCTTCAAGCAGATGAGACAGGCGAACGGGATGCTCTCTAGCAACTCATCCTCCTCATCATCATCGTCTTCCTCAACGATTTTGCCCGCGCCCTTTCGCTGTGAAACCACTCGCCCACTTAATTGCTTGCCCTTGGTGTTGATTTCCCAGTCACGATCCAGCTCCCATCCTGCCTTGTATGCCTCTCGAGAATGGAGATATTTACAACTGTCTCCAAAGCCACACTAATTGTAGATAGGTTAGTCTTGATTCACGATAGACAGATAGAGGCGAGGGCATAACTCACGTAGCCAGTTTGTTTCCAATCTTTGCACACATCAGGAGCAAAGTCTGTCACTGTGATAGTCCTGACGTTGGTTGCAGCTTTGACAGGACCGAATTTCCCTGGTGCATCAGGGTTCTTCTGGATGAAAGATTGATAGTTGGCGGCGCCCTTGTAGGTTCCGTCCGGCTGGGAGGCAGAGACTGGTTTTGCCCGGGTTGTGCCCAACAAATTCTTCTCGCTTAGGTTCTCATCATACCAGTCGGAAGCTTTTGTGGCATCGTTGCTCGAGGTCAATGGAGCCGGACCCGCGGTTGTAGGTTCGTCTTCTGGGCGCTGTTTCCTTGTCGCATTTGATGTGGACGATGCGGTGACAGCTGCATTCTTGCGCCGCCTCTTGATCCGTCGCCCTTCTTCGTCGTCGGAAGATACAAAGTCGGAGTCCGAGTCAGACGCAGGAGGTGGCGTTGCGGGCTTCTTGCGAAAGTTGGCTTTGCCCTTGGAGCGCTTCTTGAAAGCGACTTGGGGCACGGCGTCTGCGACTTCTGTTTCTTCACCCATATTGTATGTTGGATATTGGTGAAAATTAGTCGTAGAGATTCAAGCAGTTGTGTCAGATGCAAAGGTTGCAAAGATGCACGCATATCGTTGGATATCGAACCGGGCCATCGAGAAATGACTAAGCAGATATAATACAAACAAGACAAACAACCTCCTCACTTTGGGACGCGTTTGATAGCGAAAATCGCAGCAGAACACGCAGGAACCTGTCGAATCAGCATTTCATATTGTTTTTACAGTTTTATAGTAAACTTAGAGGTATCCAGAACAAAGAATATAGCCTAGTATCGTAGATTCGTCTCTCCGTCTGGGGTGATAATCGATCGTGAATCTCAAACACCGGCGCCAATTGGCAATAACAACACCACGTTCGCTCACTCTCGTTATTCTCTTCCCTCTTCTCCCCCGCCGAGTCATCCAAACTCGACCTATCCAATCACTCCCTACGCTCCCTTTCTTTCCTTTTTTTTTCTTTCCTTTATTTTTTCGAATTAGCTGTCCTTTTGTTTTCCATTTGTCTTCTAGTCTTTCCTTTATTCAGACCACCAAGGCCGATTTCAAAGGCCCTGCAGATCCCGAGCACTTTGTTGTGGTTAGTTGCATCTCTTCGCGCGTGTCTGGCCAATCTTACCGGGAGCTCACTGATTCGTCCGAAGGTCCTCGGTGTTTGTTGTTTTTAATCTTGTGGGATTTCCCCCCTCTTCCCTTCCACATCTTTCAACGGTGTGCATTTCCACGCCCATCGCATCAATATCAGCGTGCGGTAATCTCGAAAAAAGTCGAACAACTCTTGTCGCTGGTCGGCTCGGCAAAGATCCCGACGGAATCATCTTGCGACAACAGCCTTTGACCGAGCGCGGTAATTCGGATGATGCCCGCGGCCTAGAATCACAACAAAGATCAAGCCGCGAGTCCCCGATATCTCAACGGCAACTGTGTCCTCGTCATTAAGAGGGCTCAGATGCCGTTTGAGGCCCACGATTCCCAAATAATGACCGCATCCAATGCTGAGGCCAGCGGGTCATTTGCATCGATGGAAGACCCCTTCGTTGCGAATTCCGGAAGGCCAGCTGTGCCTGGCGACTCCAATCGATTCTCCTCCTTCGATACGCAGCTATACAGCCTAAATGCGTCTTCGCCAGCACAGGCCAAACGGGCCCTCGAGGCCCACTTGGCGGAGACGGAGCGTCGACTGGAGGAGGCATCGAAGCTGGGAACGGCCCTTATCGACCAGCAGCGGCAGCTATCAGAGCAGTTGAAGGAGGTCGAACAGGAGCAGAATGAGGGAGAGATGGGCCCGGAACTTCGACGCAAACTTGCGGATTTGGAGAAGGAGTACAACGAGATCGGTCGTGAGTCCGCACGGGCGTTTCTGGGACCCAAACGCCTTGCCGGGGGCCCGGAGGATGCTCAGCTTGGGACGCCATCTTTCGATCAAAAGGTACTGCCTGGGTCTTACATCTGACTCTGGTCCGATTTCTAGCCGAACTAACATCAAGATCTGATAGTCACCTTTAAGTCCCGCTTTGTTCGCCAGTCAAGCTACAAATTCCCCTAGCAAAGTCAGCGTTCCATCCCGAAAGCAGCGCAACCAACCATCCAACCGTGTCCACGATATCGAATTTGCGACTGAAATCTCCACTTCACTTTTGGCCCAGGTCCGCCAATTGCAAGCTCTTCTCGCAGAACGGGATGAGACACTCAAGTTTGTTAACTTGGAAAAATCGCGACTTGAGTTGGAGGCAGAGGGGTATGCACAGAGAATCCGGGCGCTCGACGACAGTGAGCAACGGTACAAAGACGAGAACTGGGCGCTAGAGACTCAAGCACATGAGTTAATGGCAGCTGCGAGGGAGGCCGCGGAACGTGAACAACGGCTCAACAGCACTATAACATCGACAAATTCGGAAAAGAATGCCATGGAACGAGAGCTGGAGGAGCTTAGGCAAACCAATGCGAGGTTACTTGAAGATCAGAGCCTCACGCAGAAGGCAAATGACGCGGAAATCCACCTATTGCGGCGGAATCTGACTTCTGGCGACGCTGAAAAGGCCGCGCTTCAAAAGAAGCTGATGGAAATGACTTCTCAAAATCAAGAACTCGCCAAGGCAGTTGCCATGAGGCTCCGGGAGCATGAAAACCAAGGCACTAGGGATGTTCCATATGACAGCGAGGGCCAGGAGCCGGAGAATATCACACCTGAAAGCTCTCCTCCGCCATCCCCCAACAAGTTCACTCCTCGACACGGCCATCTTGAATCGGAAACTTTGAAGAGCTCGCTCGGTCATGCTCATCGCATGATCCAGAACCTTAAGAGCACAATCCACCGCGAGAAGACCGAGAAGATTGAGCTCAAGCGTATGCTGCAAGATGCTCGGGATGAAGTTGAGCAACGCCGCCGTGATAGCACTGCGCCAAACGGAACTAGCAAGCGCCAGAAGACCAAGACAGATTCGTCTCGAAAGGCACCCCGCCCAGATCTTCTGGGCGCAGGACGCAAAGAGAAATCATTTGTTGAGCTTCACGACACCGACTGGGAAGACAATGCCGGCCAAATCAGTCCCACCCAGACCCACACCAAGGCTATATCCACCAGGGGCCGCCCTCGCTCGGAGTCTCCCGATGGACCTAGCGATGTCTACCAAACAGCTACCGAGGCGGAAGATGGTTTTGAGACAGCGAATGAGCGGGCAACTGCAACTGAGAGCGAAGCATTCCAGACTGGTGTCGAGAGCATGGCGGATGACAGTAGCGATTCGGCAGATCTTACCGAGACGGAAAATAACCTACAAAGAACTCCTGTCCGCCGAGTGCCTTCTTCCCTGGTTATGGCCAAAGCTCGCGAGCGCGCCTCATATAACAGCACTGCTTCCACATCTTCCGATGACGAAGAATACGATAGAGCGTTCGGCTCTCCTAGCCAAATGAATATCTCCCGACCCCGTGTGAAGTCCAAACGCAGCATGTCGAGACGCATTCGTCCATCTGGAGAGGCTACATTCGCATCCACCAGTCGACCTTCCAGTTCACGCGAATCCGCAGCACCCAGTTTTGCGCCCGCGCCAGCAGCTCAAGAGGGCCAGAGCCTCTTCGCCGAACTTGCAGAGCTCGACAGCACCGAGGATGATGAAGTCACCTCCCAGGCTTCGACACCGCGCATGGAGCCTGCATCGGGTTCACGAAGACCCTCGGATGCAATGCTGGATGTACCCTCTACGCCCACAATGGTGGATTCTGGTGTTATGACTGAACCTTGGGAGCCTACACCTTCTATCGGTGCTGGCGTTGTTGCTGGAGCTGCCGGTCTTGCTGCGGGAGCTGTTTTGCCGCATGCTCTCGCTGCACCCCAGGCAGCTCAAACAGCAGACCGTGAGATCGCCGAGGAAACGAAGGAAACGCGTTCGGTGCAAGACCAGCAGGGCAATGTCCACGCTGAACCTGACCTACCCGAGCTGGGCATGGCTAACGTTTCTTCTCAAGAGACCACGCCTTCTGCACCTAAGCGACCCGATCTCAGTGTCTCATACATTACTGGGGGAACCACTACGCCTGTGAAGCATCAACTACCCCCGCCGGAAGTGCCGGAAATGACGATATCTTCAGTTTCATCCCAAAATACTAATCCCATTCAACCAACGGTTCTCGTACCTGAGCCAATCATCAAGCATGTCGATGTCATCAAATACGTGGAACGCGAGCCGGAGGTGCCCGAGCTAACATTCTCCTCCATCACCACTCAATCAACTTCCCCTGTCCATGCAACACTTGCCGTGCCAGAGCCTATCATCAAGTACGTTGATGTGATCAAGCACGTTGAACGTGAGCCTGAAGTGCCGGAGTTGAGCTTCTCGTCTGTCGCCGCTCAGTCGACAGTACCTGTACAGGCAATCCAGGCAACTGTTCCTGAGCCAGAACCTGTCATCAAATACGTCGACGTAATCAAACACGTCGAGCGTGAGCGCGAGATCCCCGAGTTGACATTATCTTCCATCAATAACCACTCCACTGTCCCTGTCCAGGCAACTCTTGCTGTGCCGGAGCCTATCATCAAATACGTCGATGTGATCAAGCACGTTGAACGCGAACCCGAGGTCCCCGAATTGACCTTCTCTTCCATCACTACTCAAACCACCGAGCCCGTCAAAGCAACTGTTCCTGAACCCCAGCCGCCTGCCATTCAATACGTTGATGTCATCAAGCACGTCGAACGTGAGCGTGAAGTGCCAGGGTCAAGCTTCTCTTCTATCGCTACTCAATTCACTGCGCCTGTACATGCAACTCTTGCTAAAGCGGAGCCGGTTATCGAATACGTCGACGTTATCAAGCACGTTGAGCGCGAGCGCGAGGTGCCCGAGTTAACGTTCTCTCCCATCAACAACCAGTCCACTACCCCTGCACACGCGACTGTCGCCAAACCAGAGCCTATCATCGAGTACGTCGACGTGATTAAACACGTTGAGCGTGAGCGTGAGGAGCCCGAATTGACCTTCTCTTCGATCACCGCCCAATCCACTACCCCCGTCAAAGCAAACGTTCCTGAACCGGAGCCACCTGTTGTCCAATACGTCGATGTTATCAAGCACGTTGAACGTGAGCGTGAGGTACCGAATTTGACGATCTCTTCTCTCAATCCAGCATACACGGAGCCTATTATCCCAAGGCCCCGCCTTGCCCCTACGCCGGAATTGTCATTCTCCTCTGTTCGCTCTGTGGAAACTCATCCAGTGAAGTCTATGCCAGTTGTTATCCCTGCGGCGGCAGATTCATCTACTCAGACTGAGTGGAGAGAGCCCAAGCCCGCAGGTGCCGCTGTCGTTGTTCACGAAGACCAGCCTACTGGCGCTACTCGTAGCCACACTAGCACTGCCAATAGTGACCAGCCCGCTGGTGCCGGACTGGCCTTGAACGATATCTCTGGTAACGCCCTTGCCCGCTCTGCTAGACAGCAATCTATTTCAGTGAGCATGGACCAAGGGTCCCAGACTATCCTGTCCTCGAAACAGATAGATCAAATCCTTATGGATCGTGTGTCCTCACGCCCGCTATCATCTGACAGCCAGGTAACAGACAACTCACGAGAGATTGCTGCAGTCACTACCGCTGCCGCATCTCCTTACGTGACACCCAAGGCTCCTACGCGACCTCGCCTTTCGCAAGTTCAGTCTGCGAAATCGACAACGCCAACACACCGCCGGCCTCCCAGTGCCGCCAGTCAAACATCCGGTGTTAGTCACCCCCCACTGCCCGTCGATCACCGGGAAGCTATCATGGCAGCCGAAAAGAAGCCGATCGATATGCCTCCGCCATCTCCTACCTCTGTCATGGGGCCTCCTTTGGCACCTGCTTCCGCCTACCGCATGAACTCCCAGCGCCCACTTACGCCAGGCGAACATGCTGCGCGGGCTAGCTCTTCAAGAACCGGTTCATCTCAGGCTAGAATGAGGAGAGGAAGTCAAAGCCAGATGTCTCGACGATCCTCAGTGTCGTCTTTCGCGTCTGAGCTCGAGGAGCGTTTCAACATGGCCCCTCAAGCCGGCCCTATGCCTCATGGCTATGGCCCCAATACGGATCCGCGTATGATCCAGGCGATCACTCAAACCATGATCGGTGAATTCCTTTGGAAGTACACTCGGAAGACCGGCTCAGCGGATATGTCCACAACACGGCACCGACGATACTTCTGGGTTCACCCATACACCCGTACTTTGTACTGGAGCACGCAGGACCCTCAAACTGCCGGAAAGAGTGAGCTCCGTACCAAGAGTGTGCCTATTGAGGCTGTTCGAGTGGTTGCGGATGACAACCCGTATCCTCCAGGTCTTCACTGCAGGAGCTTGGAGGTTGTCAGTCCTGGCCGACGAGTTCGCTTTACGGCTACGACGAGCCAGAGGCACGAGACATGGTTCAACGCATTGTCTTACCTCCTTTTAAGGGAGACCAATGACAACTGCGAGGACAATAACAGCGTAACCCTCGACGATATCAACGAATTCAATCCCCCTAGTTTCCGGTCTGGTTCTCGCCAGACAGCACGGATGTCGTTCTCATCTTACAATAGCCGTACCGCTCGTCAAGCAGCCAAGCAACAGCGGCGAGCGGCCTCGGCGATGTCCATGCGATCTTCCGGGACTCTCGGTGGGCGTGCATCACCGGCGCTCAGTTCACCCGTTCCAAACTCGTCTTTGCAAGTTCCCGATGATCGCCAACGTTCTTCGTCAAGACTCAGCACCATCTCCAGTTCCATTCGGGGATCCATTGCAAGCTTGAAGGGACGGCACGGTCAAACTCCTAGTGTCCACAACGAAAGTCTGCATGGCCAAGAAAGTGCCGATGATCTGAGACAGGTGATCGAAACTCAGGAACAAGACCGGCTCGAAAATGTTCGCGCCTGTTGCGACGGAAAACATGATGTTGGCTCTCTTTCTCGCACCAGTCGGTACAGTCCGAGGGTCAACCGTATCCACTCACCCCACCGTCACTGAACATCGTCCAACGAGATGGGCATTTGTTCGTAGGGTTTGTGGGCAGGTCCTCAACCCAGACTTGAGTCACTTCTAAAGATGATGACGAGTCTCCTTTTCTTCTGTCTCTTGTCCAACCAGCAACCCTTTTAATAGTGTTTCCAACTTACCTCCCTTCACAGGAGTTGGAATGCCTCAAACCTCAGAACCGAGACTCAACTGAATTATGTACTCTTTGGTGACTCTGGATTCTTGGACTCCGAAACTTCCTGAATGGTTTCGCCCCCAACTTCACACGCCTTCTCTTCACCTACGATCTTTTTCTTTCTTTACTCTCTACAGATCTCAACTCTCCTACTGTCTCTGACCTTCGTTCAATCATTGCGTCCTGCTGGAACGTTTCTCCCAATCTGAGTCTGCTCTTTTCCTATATTCTCCTTTTATGTTGATAATTTCTGTTACCACTTGATGCCATCGTCTTTGTACTGATAGGCTCCACTCTTTGTTCCGGTGTGACCATCTTTTGAGTATTTGTGCAATTTGCACCAGACCAGGATGCTAGATATTAGTCTGTGTTCAATTTTGTTGGATTATGCCTGATTAATCCTGATTTCGTAATGCCAGATGAGACAATATAATCATCTATTCGAAGAATCACGCCATTCCTTCATTGGTCTTCAGATCACAGCTCTGCAGCCCTGGAGATGTGATTTGCTTATTTTAAACGCCGAAGTCCCCGCAAAGTCTGTGTCACGTGAGCGATATCCGTGCCCTCACTATATAAACCTCCTCTTGCATTTTCTCCTAGTATGAATTGAGGCTTGTTAAACCGGATTTGAACGTTCTCTGACCATAATGTCGAACGAAAGTCCCCCGCCTTTCACAGGGCGTATGCTCGGAATGTTAGAGCCAGCATATCTCTTGACTTGGGCCATGTCGCGTAAGTACAGACGCCGAACAAACACCGAATGGCTTCGATTTGAATATATGTAATTCGACGCGGGTGGATGTGCTTTTCTCTGCTTGCATTCGCTCTACCATGGATGTGCTTTCGATATGTTTGTATATTTACCCTATTCTGTATCCATTTCTCGTACCATCTTCTGTCTTTTGGCGGGACTATCTGTATCCTGATATATTATTGCACACTCCTCACGCACCAGCACCAATTTCTCAATTTCAAGATTATGGACTAGCACATTACTAACTCCAATACTACAGACTACGCCCGAGTCTGCGCCGAAGCAGTCTTCAAAAATGGCCAGGTCTTTGCCCCAATTACCCAGACGCGGAGACTCCGCGATGAAGCATTCGGAAGATTCTGGATCGAGTTCAGCAGTGAGTCCCAGCCACCACATCTATCACCAACAAACCCAGAGGGGAGCCTCTTGCTCTGTGCAAGCACAAGCCAACGAACAGGAAAGCAAAAGAACGCCCTACCAACATAAATGAATAAATCTGTATACAAATAAACACACAAATCCTAACCAAACCATCACAGCACCTCGCCAAATGACCTCCGACCCAAACAACAAAGAAATCCCCGAGCCAGTCGGCTCCTCAGCTCTAATCCCGCCAATACTCCGCGCAGCCTCAGGGATAGTCCTCGACATCGGTCCAGGCACAGGCACACAGATGCCACTACTCACCTCACCAGCGATAACAGCCCTATACGGCGCCGAGCCATGCAAAGGGCTACACGCATCCCTCCGCGCAAAAGCGCAAGCAGAGAACATCTCACCCAAGTACCACATCGTGCCAACAGGCGTAGCAGCCGACGAACTGATTCCCGCATTGCGGGCCATAGGCACGGGCGTCGTGGACGCGTATGATACCGATCCGCGCGCGGGCATCTTTGACACGATCCTGTGCGTGCGGGTGCTGTGCTCCGTGCCGGAGATGGAGCGCACGGTGGGGGAGCTGTATGGGATGCTTAGGCCTGGTGGGCGGTTGCTTGTTACGGAGCATGTTGTTAACCCGTGGCGGCGGGCGAAGGGGTCGCTTGTTGGGCGGGTTGTGCAGGGGTTGTATCACGTCCTTGGGTGGAGTTGGTTTATTGGGGATTGTTGCTTGAATAGGGATACTGAGGCGGTTTTGAGGGCTGCGGCTGATGTGGATGGTGGGTGGGAGAGGGTTGAGTTGGAGAGGAATTTTGAGTGGTCGGTTATGCCTTATATCTCTGGGGGTTTGGTTAAGAAGGGGGTTTAGGTTTGTCAGATTAAGTTCTGAGCTGAGCTAGGTAGATATGTATTTTACATCAATGTCAAATGGGTATCTTTGTTTCTATCACATTTTCATTCGTGTCAATGAGGTCGTCAGGGGTGATTCTGGTTCTTGATGTTTGGTTTCGGACAAACAGACGCAGCATAAATTTAATCCGGCAAACCCTTTAAATCCACCATAGGTATAGGGTTTGACGGCTTCGGTGGAGAGAGGCGGATGGAGCTATAGTATGATTGCGTGGGTTTCCACAGCAGGAATGGCGAGTATTTTCTCGCAAAGTGCGCACTCATGAACCTTGGAAAATAGTATGTCTCTCGCAGACACACCACAGAAAGCTGCTCACTGCCTTGGCTTCGAGAACAGCACAGTCGACAAGGGTTTTCGGCGATTTGGTGGTTGCTTCTCACGAGACAGTGGACATCACTGAGCACAAGAGCCTTGAAAGGGGCTTGTCCTTTGCGTCATCGGGTTGGTATAAACCCTGTTGTTCCTTAAGACCTGATGCACGGCTCCCAGACTGATCATTGTATTTCACTCGCTTGGCTTTGGCCGTCCAGCAGGCCAGAAGTCAAATAAGTCTAACGCCTCGGATGTCCAGGGGCCTTGCTCTTTCAGCTCATTTTCCTTGTTGGCTGCATCGAGTGATCCTCCTGCCGGGACCTGGGGGGTCGTCAAGGCAGTCGGATCCGATATCGATTTACGCAGTGGCGAATCGAAAGATCTTTTCCCAGTTAACCTTTTGGTTGTGGAGGGCGATTTGAACCCTGATCCATCTATCATTTCGTCGAAGATGAATTGTGTTGAGGTTGAAGGCACAAATTCTTCATTTGTGGAATTATCCGTCGCCGCGGCCAGCCTGCACAGAAATCAGTATCGCGATCTTGGTTAATGGGTGCGTACATACTAACTGTTGCTCCGGGGTATTTGTGACGGTTCCACGCGTTGCACTACCAGGCGGTGTATCTGAGGCCGGCGATGGAGTTCGTGAAGCACCGGGCAGTAAAGCACTGTACATTAACTTTCTGCGTGGCTTTGCGGTTCCCATGCGTAGGGCTGCCGTAGATGCACCAGAGCCCAGTGCAGAAGATGGACGCGATGGGGGTGGCATGTCAGTTGAAGGTGGAACATTGGCTGAAGGTGGAACGTTGATCGAAGCTTGGTTGTCTGCGGGCTCGATAGGTTTCACATAATTTGTGACTGTACGCACTGGCGCCTGTGGTGTAGACCCACCAGTAGTCCTCGTCGGAGGGTCAGACTTTTGTGGTGGGATGGGACGTGACACAGCTCTTGACTGGTTCTCACGGTGGATTGATGGATGCTCCACGCGCAAGTCCCCTCGAGGCCTGGGTATTTCTGTTTCTGGGGTTACAGCTGGAAGAGAATCGGTCGACGAGGGGACGGAGGGTTTTGGTGGCTGAATATGCAGCGGTCCATTTTTCGATTTATTGGCCAGGGGCCTTGCAGGCTGGACACTGTTGTTGGCTGTACGAACTACCTCCGGTGTTGGTAGGCTGAAGGTCGGCTCAGATGTAGCTGAATTGGAGGCTCTTGAGAATGAAGAGGGGTTGGGTCTTTGTGGGCGGACCTGTGTTGACTGAAGTGTCGACCTCTGCTCACAATTTGTTAGGGGTACATCAGCCGCAGAATCACCCCCAGCTCTGGGTGGTTCTTTCGTGACTTGATTTGACCTTTGCTTCGTGGAGGGTCCCTGGGGTGAACCAGTCAAATCGGTCAAATCAATGACCTCACCCTGGGAGCGATTCACCACCGAGGATGTCCTTTGTCGCTTCGGCGCTCGTTCAGGCTCCTGGATGCTGGAGGCCGGGCGTGGAGGATTCCTCTGCTCATATGGTGACACCAAATGCCCGATTGGAGTCCTTTTAATGCCCAGCAAATCGTTAAGTGAGCGAAATGACTGGGAGGAACGAAGAGGTGCTGAGGCGGAGGCGGAGGTGGAGGAGCGGGGGACTTGGGACACGGGTTCTCTGGCCTGTGGCGAACCCTGGCTGGATTTCTTCTTTTCGTATAGGGTTGTGATGTCCGTCTCCGTGGTGCCCATGTTCTCGGTCACCTCAATCAGGACTCCTTTGTCCAGCTCCATTTCGTCGCCGTCTTGTACATCATCAGGGGATCGCCAGTGGTGGTCGCCAATAAAATTCCCTTGGTCATCGTAGACCATGACACGTTTATTGAATTTATGAAAACGTAGATAACCATCGTGCCATCGTTTGGACTTGCGGCGTAGGTCATGAGTGTACAGGCAGCGAAACTTCACTACTGACGCAGTGACCTGTGGGGAGGTCGGGGGAAGACGCGTGGAAGATGACGGCGTGGACATCATTGTAACATTGTAGAGTACCTAAGGTGATCATGGCTGCATCGCATGGAATTAGGAAATGTAATTTTAGTCGCGTTGTTCTCGCGTTATTTTCGCGTTGAAAGTGGAAAAACCGACTGGGATTGAAGAGACTGACGGAAAGGAAAGGTTGCAAAAGGAAAAAAAGAGAAAACAATTGGGAGGAATCAATCTTCCATCACAGCATCAAGAGAAAGAAAGCAAGGCAGAGCTTGGAAATGGAGTGCCCGATTGGGACGATGAGGGCGAGGGTTGTTGAGGGGCGACATCTGGATTTTTGCCGGCAGAAAATAGATGTACCTGGGCATTTCAATATGAGGCAGTCCTGACAGACGCCTGACATATACAGATCGCCACAACTAATTCTTCGTATTCTTCTAACTATATCACTAATAAAGGGGATAAAATCTATAAATGAGTATATCTAAGCAAATATCTACAAAGACCACCAAAAAAGACCACTAGAAAGACCACCAGAAAGACCACCAGAAAGACTACCAGAACCGACATAACAAGGTTGTATGGAAAGAGAAATAAGGCGGTAGTGAAGGCGGTAGCCTGATTAGGATGGTCTGACAGACACACAAGACAGTACAGACTAGGGATCAGACCCTAGACAGGAAAGGAGCCACATAGTTTTAGCTCAAGATAGAGATGGATTGAAAATAGAACTAAGCTATCGGAGACCGGAAGTTGAAGAGGGATAAACTTGGCACCTGAGCTTGGGTGCACAGCATTGTAGATCAGAGCCAGACTCAGGCAGCAATCGTGGGTACTGAATAACGCAACGGAGTGTCGAGGCCGTGGTGAAGGAAACTAGCGATAAAGTTCACGGCAACATTCATCGCATCCTGAAAGCTGGAATATAGATGAACCCAAAATACCACCTTCGACCAGGTACCGTCACGAGTGAGTCGGAAAAAGGAGAATTCCTCGCTATCTGTTAGGCACCCAAAGACAGTGCAATCACTTTGTTTTCTCTTTTTCCTCTCTGCCAATACCATAGCCATACAGGCAAGGATCTACCCTTCGCCGTTGAAATTCCCTTTGGGCCTTGCCTCGATGACCAGATTGATCGCCTGAGCTTCTTCGTCACCGAAGTAAAACGAAAAGTCTGTTCTCCCCATGCAACGGACCTTGTGACATTTCCAACCTTTCCTATACTCCATGGGGTAGAATGTGAATGCCGTTTTTTGAAGCATACGGATGTCGTTGGGGCCAGCAAAGCCCGAAAGCCGAAGCCCCTTGTACACGGCTTCCAACAGTTTCGCGACTATGGTCCTCGCTTGCGCCTCGTTCTCACCGGAGTGATCCCGGCTCTCGATCATCTCAGAAGTCATGGCAAGATCGTCAACTTTGGACAGTTAGCTTGGATAAAGGTAGTAGATCATTTTCCACTTACAGAACACCTGTGGGAGAGTGATAAATTGATGCGGATCCATCCATGCTTGCTTGCCATAGGGTCCATAACGAATCCCGAACCCGAATTCAACGTCAGGGGCTACTAGCCCTGACAACTCACAGTCTTGATGGCGCTGGGCACTTGGCTGATGGTTGCATCAAGCTGTGTTAGTGTTGCTTCGCCACTGTTGTATTGCTTGAACTCTTCCTTGACTTGTTTGACCCAGCGGCTGTACCACTCAATATCTTGCGTGTCTTTTCCCATCCTCATGAGAGATCTGACACAAGCTTCTACCTCTTACATTGTTTGTTCGCCTTCTTCAACTTCCACGTTCTGTTTACCGCACTTCCGGCATATATTTGATCCAGGAGGTGGTTAGAATGTGGCGGTGGACGATATCCTTTCAGAATTGTAGGGCTAAGAGTGACAAAGAGAGATTCAGATTAATAGAAACTGACGGCAAGATGACGTGAATTGTTGATAACTGAGAGAGGGGTGAGAGAAAAGTGGCAAGTGAGGGATAAGTGAGAGAAAAGTAACTACTGCATATAATATGTGCGTAGGCAAGAATAAAGTGGGAGAACCATGGCAGGTGCGACCCGTCCTAAATAGGCATCGGAAAACACTCCCACTTTACTCTCAGTTTGCTCTCTCTTAAAAGATGAAATAAGAGACAAACATAGATAAGGAATAGAGAGGGGAGAGTTTATCTGTCAGAATTCCCAAGGTTTCTTGATCGGATTAAGCATCGGATGTCGAACATGGCCATCATGAAATAATTATGAACTTTCAAGCCGGACGAAAGACATCAATTCCAAGATCCATCCTCCCACTGTCCTCGAGCACGTAGTTCGACTGGATCCAATCCCGATTTGTCGTTTCTCTGCGGATCCTCTAGAAATGTGCGGAGGTTTGGCCAACTCATGTCCACCCCATATTCCGGATCGGCCTCATCCATCGGTAGATGTGTATCTTGACCAGATCCCCAGACCAGTCTTTAATGCAGATATGCCCCTTGAACAGACTGGTATATTTCTGCGGCGAACAGGCAGGTGCTATCTTCCTTTCTTTGTACGGATCATGGCGTGCATCCAATCAGACTGTGCTGGTGGTTTGCTGATGCGGATGACCTTGGGGAAAGACCTCCAACCCCGCCGTCTGCACTCCATCGGAAAGGCCCAGGTCTGGCGGAAGTCTCGAGGAATCCACGGGAGTGGTCGCCCACTAAAGAGACACCGCCGTCGGGATTGATACTTGCAAACTTATGGGGCAAACAGCAAAAATTTTGGTCCCACGGTTGTCAGCAATGTTGACTGAAATTTGTTCATCAAGTTCATGATATCACACTATTGGTCTGAAGTACTTCATACTCAGCCCGAGTTATATAAGATCTCTCCGTCAGTGGATTTTTTGAGACAGTCGTTTGAACACAGTACCTCCCTTTGCTTTTTCTTTCCTTTGTTTTTATTATTACCCCTGGGGGTCCTTCATTCTATGTCTGGGAGGTCCTTATCATTCGATTGTTTGAACCCAGTCAGTCTCTCGAGCAACTGGGCAATGGGCTTGGGCTCGTTGAATACACGCAGAAGTTTCTCTGCGCCAGACAGTGTTCCATAAAACGGGGGCTAAACCCAAACGGGGGCAAGTGTGAGGGCGCCATACTCGGAATGGAATGGAGCCATTTCTGGCGGCCCGCTCGCCGTTGTACCATAGGTACACTATCTCGGTCAAGTTATGATTGAAGGGAAAAGATAGAACAGATATCTACAAGTATAAAACCTCGAGAAGAGCAAGAATTGCACGATGTGGATTCAGATCACGTGTGGATGAGATGTCGAATAGAGTTCTTATATCAGCAGGTTAAGTTCATCCATCCATGGATTTCATTATCGATTTCACTTGGGCAATGTTTACATTTTATTTCGGCTTCCCTTGTATATGTTGTAATTTTATGGCTAGGACGCAAGCTAATGGCACTCTCAAAGTGGTATACGTATATTCTTGTCATACGGGACCACGGACTTCGTATTGATGTATGGGATAAGATGGCCATTACCCCTGGTTTAATATGATGTGCCTGGAGTGGAGAAGGGGATGATGTATCTGGAGTGGAGAAGGGGTTTAGGGTGATTGACCTACCTCTTTCCCGAAAGGTCAATACTAATGGAGGGGCCGTGACGCGAGAGCCGCATGAAAGGCTGAAACACTGGGGCCGCCCGCGGGCGACTTATGTGTCATGAGGGGATGGGACGTTTTCCGTCCAACCTTGGAAGGTTTCTTTCAATGCTCCTTCCCAATCGATTTCACATTTTGAATCTGGAATTGATTAATATTTGAATTAAAGTTTCTTCTTGTTTCAAGTACTCTGCCGTGTGCGATACCTCTATTATCACTCCTCTCTCCCTGTTTCGTGTTTCCCAGCTTCTGAGAGCTCCCCATCGCCCAATATGCAGAACATGTCGAGGCGCTTTGGTCGCATGACGACGAAGTCGTCTGCAGATGATAGCCAAATTGCTGTGTTTCTAAAAGATTTCGACGATGCAGATATGCTCTTGGGCAAGGTAATCTTACCCCGATGACGCGCGTCCTGTCGCATTTCCTAATACGTGTTATTTAATCAGATCGTGGAATCCACCCAAGCCTGGCGTGATGCTTGGATCTCTATCGCAACTTACCAGAGTCGCCTCGTCGAGGAGTTCGACGGACTCTACGGTCCTATCATTGGCTCCTCAGAGACCCCCTCCAACCACAAAGCCGTGGATACAGACCCCGTCAGATTAGCGCGGACAAACCGACTGCGGAAAGAATATGATGAGCTACGTACCGATCTCTTGGAGGAACTCGGTGCCGTCGATACTCGCATGTCCCAGCCGGCTGCGCGGGCCAAGGAATCGCTTGCGCCGATGAAAAAGACGATCAAAAAGCGAAATGACAAGAAGGTACACAACGGGAAATGAGAGTTTTTGGTGGATTGGTTCTCGCTAATATTCCAATTCCTAGACCGACTTTGAAATCTCCCAAGGGCGTGTTGATAGCCTCATGAAAAAGCCAAAGCGCTCCGATCGCGAAAATGTGAGCCTAGCCAAAGCGGAGGTAGAACTTGCCAATACGAAAGAGGTACAAATTCCAATGCCCAACGCAACTCATAGGACAAGAAACACTAATCGCCATCTAGGCTTACCAAGCTGCCGACCATGATCTACGACAGCGACTCCCAACATTGGTCGCTCTCATATTCTCCCTGACGCCATACATTCTCGAAGCACAGGTCGAGATCCAAAACCGCATGCTTGCGCACTATTACACAGTGCTTCATACTTATTGTGAAGAAGAAGGATTTCCCTCCCCGCCACCAGCCATGGAACAAGTTGTCCAAGACTGGGAGTTTGCCTTCAAACCCGTTCAAGCCGAAATACAAAGCTTCGGTTCCCTGACCCAAGGCAAGGCCATACGTCGAGCCGCCACCGACCAAGATAACAAGAAACGTCCATCAAATGGAAGTCGCGTTCCCAGCACTGCCTCGTCGGTCTCACTCCCAGCTTCTTTCCGCCGGGGATCGCAAACTCCAGGATCGTCGAGCCAGACACCCTGTGTATCAGAATATCCTCCCTCTCCACCCCTGTCAACAATTAGTCGCAAGAGTAGCGCAATTCCTGTTGGAAACGCCGCAGGATCCCAGCCCCTCTCGACGGGCGGCGACTACTTCGACCCACCTCGTCCGGCATTCATGCCGACTCCACAAGCCACTCCCATTTCATCAGGAGTGGTGAGATCACCCGCCGGTCCAAACATAGACTCTTTCCAAGCCAAGGTATCACCCTTGACTGCCGCCATAGGGAAGAAAAAGCCCCCGCCACCACCGCCGGCAGCTTCCCGTCCAGTGTTTGTCACGGCGCTGTACGATTTTGATGGTCAGGGAAACGGTGACCTGAATTTCCGAGAAGGGGACCGCATTCGCGTCTTGCACAAGACGAATAGCACAGACGATTGGTGGGAAGGTGAGTTGAGAGGGCAGAAGGGACCTTTCCCTGCCAACTATGTTGAATAATGGGCGGTATTGGAAGTTTTGGAGAGACCTCGGCTTATCCAGCATGCATTAAAAGACGCATCGGGATTTCTTTGATGGATCAACCCTTACGCCGGTATCCAAGTACACGATTAATGAACTCTTTTGTCTTACTGATCATTTTGCTTTGTCGTTATGGCTACACCTTCGGGATTTGTTCTCTCTTTCTTCGTCGGGAACGTGGAACACGATGTCAAATTGTCGATTCTTCTTGCACAAAACCTTGATTGTCGTATCTTACTCATTCTCATCTACGCATTAAAAACCTAATTTTGTCGTGTCTCACGCATGTCTGCATGCTGGATACTTCTATCCGAGCAAAATCAGATAAGGCTGGGCTGCGATGTTGTATCTGGAGTTTAGGCCTATTAAAAGCATATCACCGCAAAGACCAAGCTTGCATTTCTCAAGATGCTACCTATGTCTAGCTTGAATTGATCGACACCATCAGAGAAATCTCATTGCTCTTTGGGAGGAGCTAAACACCAGACCAACGTTCATTTACAATGCTAAATTCCTTGAAGGTATAGCGTTCATCGACAACCGTGGAGGCTTTGTCCATTGGCTCTTGATCCCCAACCGAAAGGAGTGAAAAGGCCTCGAGGCTTTGTCCATTATACACTATATGTAGGCATTGGGTGTCATTGAACTTAGTTAAAGGATCGATAAAGGGCATTGTAACGACCTTGGGTTGTGTGAAAGGCTTTGTTCTCAACTATGTCAAAGACAGCCTCTCGATAGAACTACCCATTGTTTCATTGCTTCGCATTTAAATAACCTCGGAATCCCTCATCTAGTCTCTACCATCAGACGGAAAAGCAGTTCCTTCTCACAGGTTCATCAAAAGCAAACGAACTCCCAACACCCCCCAACAGCTGAACATATCTAGATCGAAGCTACCGCAACCCTCGAAGCCATGAATGCAGCAAGTCGGGTCGCTTTGAAGCGAACTCGTACCATCTTCCTCTCAGACGGCCAGCCTCACTATGAGAACCTCAGCAGCATGCCCGAGCTGTGGTGGGTGTCAGTGAAGCTTTCCGCTGAGGACCGCCTCGCTTCCGATGAAGAATTGATGGATCTTGTGGCTGACCGTTGTCGTGCTGGTGACTGCGCGGTCACCAACTATAATGCCTTGCACCACAAGGAGGGACTTTGTATCTCGTTCCCGGTCATGAACTGTGACAAGGACCTCGCGTAGCGAGGTTGGATGATTATAGTTGCAGGACTGGCTGAGCACTACCAGATGGAGATTGCTGCCGGACGCCTTTCGGTCGATCGGGATTATGTTTTTGGACCTAGGGTCTAAATGTGGAGTGGTAGGCTTTGAGGTAGGTCTTGGTCCTATTGACTTAGGCTTTGTTATATTACTTTGGACCTTTTTCGACTATAACACAAATTGAAGCAATTCTCTCATCTAGTAATGTATGTCATAGTCTTTCTTCCGTGCCATGTTCATTTATCTCATCCATTCCTCTATGAATTGAAGCATAACCAGGTAAATAGAATTAAAGGAGGGAACATATTGTGGGAAAGACAGAAATTGTGCAATTCTAGGTGCCCGGGGGTAAAATAGTAGGGGTTAGATCGAGAAGATGTGACAATCAATTTGAACCGAGATGATATAAAAACTGAAACCTAATCAAGACATAAAACAGATTGGAATCTAAATCAAGAAGCGAACAGATGGATGATCCACATGATTGAGAACACTCTAGTTGAATTCTTTGGCGACCTTAACATTGATCAAATTGAGCCCCGGAACTGTTTGTCCATTGAAGCAGTCTCGAACAATGCGAACATTCTTCTCGTCAGTTTCGTGAAGCTCCAATTGGAACCTGCGTACCAAGGTGCCTATAATTGCGTACATCCACGAGTAGGTCATGCTAATGTATATCAGTGCCATTGGTCTGGAACTGGTAAGGAAACTAGAAACTGCTTACTTTTGGCCCATGCAGCTTGAATTTCCCTTCGCAAATGGAACGAGGTACCTATCCAGTACCCGGACTTCCTCGGCAGGGCCCATCCAGCGTTCTGGCATGAATTGCATCGGGTTTGTATAGATATCGGGGCTTCGTAGAATGGAATGAGTGGTCATGCCGACAGGCGTCTACATCAATGTATTAATAAATATGAATAAAGCAAGGAGATTGTGAAAAAGAGTAGAGGAAACGTAAATCTTAGGAAGACATACCCCGGGTGGAATGGTCCATTTTCCGTACTGCAAAGCTTCCTCTGGTGCACTACGCGGAAGTCTCGTTGTCACAACCGCAGAAAGTCGTAGACCCTCTTTCAACACAGCAGACTTGGGCACCTATTGTTAGTACAATCTGAAAGGACATGACAGGGCTGATACCACTTTACCAGATAAGGGAAATTCTTCAACTTAGTCCAGTCCGCATCGGCCACAACGGGGAAAGCTTCATCTAACTCGGCTTTGAGTTTTTGGCATGTTTCTGGATTCCAGAGGAGATGGAACAGAGTGATCGCCATTACTTGGGACGGTGCATCCGACCCAGCAAGTATCAGAAACTTCAGTTCATCCGTCATGCGCTCGAGTTCTTTTTCAGTGCCAGGTACTTTCTCGTTGGAGAGAATAGTCGATACCATCGATTCCCTTTCTGGTTTGTCGTACACAGCCTTCACATGTTGACTAACTTCCTAACAACTAGTCAGTATATCGCAGTGTAAGAGAAGAGCCACACACATACTGTTTGGAGTTTATTTATCCAACGAAAGGGGGGGAATATCCAGGCGGTAGTCTTGGGGAAAATGTGCGCTAGGCCCAATAGTGACGGGACATGCCTGATAAGAAGCAGTGCCTCAAAGAGGCTGTTAACAGTCTTCTTCCATTCATCAGTTACCTCTACTCTGTCCAAGTATCCATAGCAATTGTTGCGGCCAAGCACATACGCGGACAACACGTCTCCAGCGAAAGAAACTAGGATAGAGTGCAAGTCGAGAAACTCCCCTGTGCCAACCCTTCTGGATAGGTGGCTACAAATCAGGTCCACCTTTTCCTGGATGAGAGGTTGGAGGTTTGTAACCGATTGTGTTGAAAGGAAAGGGCCAAGTAATTTCCTCCGCTCACGATGAAGACCATGTGGCGCAGTCTCGAAGGCTGATAGGGGCAATCCCGTTTGAGTAAACGAAGGCAGTCTGTCTCTTTTATTTAATGGCCCACCGTAGAGGGTATCGTAATAGCTGGGGTCTTTGATATGCAGCTCGTGAGGATTGATGCGGAGGATAGGGCCATATTTGTCATGTAAACGGTTAAGCTCAAACATGAACTGGCCGTCTCTAATAACGTCGAAATAGAACTCATAGAGACTGGTTGCTGCTGCCAAGCGTGGACCTGGAAATTTGGCAAGTGGAGAGAAGTATAGGCGGTAAATAATCTGCGTGCCTTTGTATGCAAGTAGTATGCCTAGTAGCAAGAGCAGGTACTCGGATATGCCAAATATGAGAGGCACCATCTTTCGCGTCGATTATTGTAAATGTTAAGGTGCAAACTTGGGAAATTGGAAGAAGGAAAGAAGAGGCCGAATGCGCCTGAATATATATATTATTCCAACTGTATGGTATTAGTCCTCAAGAAGGAAAAGGAAGGGGGGGNGGGGAACCCTGTATGCAAATAACACGTTTATATGCCACATATGTCACAGCATAGTCGAATTGAGGTCTGTCCACAAATTGGACGATGCATTATTTGCTGACAAGATGTTTTGGATTCTCAAAACGCGATATCGTGCGTCGAGCACAATCGGCTATGCGCCTCACCTTTCTGGGGGTGACATGTCCGTTTTCGAGGCAATAGATGGTGTGTAACCTTGGCATCCTGTCTACAATCAGAAATATGCATACTCGCCATCAGTAATGTGTAACCGCATAACATCTCCGATATGATTTTGTACGCATGACACGCTATCTAATTTAATCCTCCGTGCAACTTGTGTTGTTGATCTTCCGCTCAAAGTGCCAGCATTAAGCTACCACTGGCAGAGTGAACTGTGTCTAAAGGTCTCTATCAATTGGTAATATTGTTTTTATTAATGTCGGAGAAGATGGCAAAGTGTGTAGAATATAGGTATACCATTATGGGCTGGCTTGTATATCGTACTCATTCATGTTGGTAGTTTTCTTTGTAGGCTACATGTTATATATCTGCTAGTTAAATTAATACAACTGAGTCAAGTATATGAGAGCCGTGTAGTTAACCGAAAAATAAGACCGGATAGAAATAGTATCGTACACAGTCTTCGAATCCACAATAGGAAGCACTAAAATCAACGCAAGCACATGAATATTACTAGATCTTCGACCTCTCTTTCTCTTTCCGCGCTTCGGACTTCAAAGCCTCCTCCAGCATGGGCCTCCATTTAGCAGGCGCAGTTAGCACCTCCCTTGTTGACTGATTAGTCCATTTCTGGTGGACTCGCAGTTCGTCTTTCTGCCACCTCTGCACAGACTGGCCAACCCATGCCCCAATAAGAGAAGCACTTCCAGTCACATCCTCCATCGGAACCGTATGACCACAGTGTAACATAACTGTTTTCTTAACTTGGGAATGTTTCACTCCCCCGCTTCCCCCAATTCCTGCACCTGTCCTCTCGAGAATTTGAGCTTGATCATCTGGTGCTGTTACCTGGCTCTCCCCGCCAAATAAATAGAAGACTGATGGTCGGATATGCTCTAGCATGAGGAACGCAACACGTACCTCGCTTCGATAAAAGGGCATGGATAGGTGGGGAGGGTCGATAATATCGGGGTACATAAGAGGGTCATGCGGAGGCGCTTCGGTGGAGTCTGCTAGTGCTGAAGTAGTGTGACCCATGAAGTTTGGTCGAAGACAGAGCATAGTCTCTTGATAAATTGAGCTGGTCAAAGTGACTGGTCCGTCAATGGGTTTGGTTTCTCTATCTGTTTGTGGGAAAACGACCGTTTGTAAATTGCGATATCCATGCTCATTCCACCGCTTCAGGACACGAGAATCCCATCGTGCGTATGACTTGGTGGATGACTTGAGGGCTTCAGATTTGGATGGCCAGGTGTCCCGTCTCTTAAGTGTGAGGAACGCATATAATTTGAGGGGCAAGGTTGGTAGAATGGCTGGTTCGATGAGGACCAGGGAAGTGAACAGGCGGGGATGCACTAACGATAAGAGAGCTCTAGTGGGTAAAACATCAGTATTAGTTACTCTGCCCTCTCGCTTCAAGTAACATACAGCTGAGTCGCACCCATACTATGCCCTATTCCAATAATGGGCCTTGGCATCTCGTGACCAAACTGATTGACCATGTGTAGAATATCACGAGGATGGTCAAACACGGATGCTGTACTTTTTAGCCGTGGGATTCAAATGTAGAACAAGATACACTTACGGTCGTCACCGAGCATTCTCTCATTTACAACACCGCTGGCACCTAGATTCGCTATATCTGCAATCCATATCGATCCAATCCGAAACCCTTGTTGTTGACTTTGTACTAGAATTTCTTCCCATTACGGCTCATAGAGTTCCTATATTCATCATTAGCCGATAAGTTTTGTGATACAAGTAATAGATTGTTTACTTGCCTTTGGAAGCCCGAGTCCATGCGCCCCAATGATGGTTACATCGCCTGGCTGAGGTCTCAGGTGTATACTTTTTCACCACAATTTTTAGAGCAGCATCTTGAGAAACTGTCGCAGTGGGATATTCCCGAATATATTGCGCGTCAATCACATGCTCTGTTATTTTGAACTTAGCAGGTGAACTGTCTGCGATGGCGTCCAAATTTTTTGAGACTTGTATGTTAGATCACGAATCTCTAGCACTTTAAATATGTACCACACATGGATACAAACCCTTCAAGTAAAGCTTATGCCACCACCAGAATCTCAGTGTTAATCCTATGTGATGTTGAACAAACCGTGGTGGACTCTATCTAGTGCAGTCCTATTGTTGGCTTCGCCACATCCGCCTCGAATGCTCCATTTTATCAAACGAATCGACCATGAAGGTTGGTGATTCAATATTTCCTAGAAGACGAGGTTGCTCAAGGTTAATTAAACAAAATATTATTCTGTGAAACTCTGCCCATCTTTTCCTATAAGGGTCAGCTCAATAGATTAACCACACCCTTATAAAGCCACATACATTAGTCATGCATTACGGACAATTTTTGTTGTATAAGTTCGCGTGGTCGGACCTACCTAATTACTATTGCTACGTCAAACCCAACGTTCTTGTGAAACGTACAGACTTTCCTTTCAGGAACGGCTCTACTCGGCCCAGTAAGACCAACCTCAATGGAAGTTGGGCTGTAATGGGCCGATATTTGCTAATATTGATCACCGAGTTTGGTAGTTTCCTATCATGACACACTTACGCCTTGCACTAGTGGGGGAAGGGACAGATTTGTACAACCTCGATTCGATTAACGCAGCAACTGCCCTAATGAACCCTGTACTCAAGTCCAGCATGAGCGTTTGTGCCTCCAAATCGGGTTATATACATTCAGTCTCTATCACTTTGATTCTGAAAGCAACAGGCCTGTTTCTCACCAAATAAATTGACGCTAACTGTATTGGGATGTACAAATGCAAAAATCAGATATTGCATGGCCCCCCTTATAATCTCTAAATGTGCGTAGAACGGAGCGACTGGAGAACTGATCTCCTCGAACAACAAGTTTGTTAGGGTTCCCGTTGGGAAGACGTCGACACCCGAGATATAAGGCATTCAATATGAATCTTTGTAACTAAGACAGGTTGTTGTGGAACCGCCGATTGAAAATAGCCGGCGAATCGAACAATGGGAGAAAATCTTGGATAACTCAAGTCTGCTTATAGGTCAATGCCTAGGGAGCAGAGCACTGAGATCGAAGTGTCAAGTAATCGTGGCGAAACCAAATGATGATGAAAATCCGCCTAGCAGTGGTCGGTAATACGATAGTATAGCGGCTACGTAGATAGAATTGGGTTTCGAGTGCTAATAGAAGTGTAAAGAGCACCTTAACAACACCACATGTAAGCATTATTGTATATAGAAGTTTAACCATTTTCTTGCTTTAACTTTCCATGGTTTGAAGCATAGGTACCTAGGTACAATATGTAGGTACCTGCCCAGGTACTCGTGGACCTTGGAACCTTCAAGGAACCTCCCAAGTTTGGCAGCAATTAAAAATTCATCTACACTATATATATGTCTTAGTATACCTATATTCTCTCTAAAGGATACACTAATCTGAAGGTCAAGAAAACTCAGATTATGACTGGGGTGTTTATGTACATTTTATGTGCAATTATTAATACTTACGATTCGCCATCTGAAAATTTGCTATCCGGTGCCAACACTTGGTTGGCTTCACTGTGAGCACAGATCCACCAACGTAAATCGGTGCCACACCAATAGTGAAACTAATCCCAATCAAATGATGTCGGTGGAGCCTCGTATACAATATATATCATTATGTTGGTGGGCTTGCCCCGATTATCCTCTTAGTAGGCTCCAATGTGGCATATAAGACATTTGCGTACTTCGTACAATATATGACGATATCTGGAACTAGGCTAAATTATATATGCCCTAGCGTGTTTCTGATGTGCCGTGAGTGTATCACAAGAGTGAAGCGAACTTTGATCCACTGTGATTGGGGCGTGCGAATCGAGACAAGCAATAAATATTGTGGGTCGCTTGGCCCAATCATTGCTTGATCACCTTGGCTATATTTAGTAAGACTATGAGGTTGGAACATTTAAGCTAACCTTATCGGTACATTATTCTTTATCGGGTTATCGTGTATCATGTAGATGTAGGGAGAACGTTTCGCTCGTTTGATATCGCCATATAGACTAACATTCAAAACAAGTTCCAGACATACCGTTGGAATACGATTGAGAATACGACTAGGACGTTGAAGCGAAGCATCTGGTGCGACTTCTAGGCCGCGCACGGCAAGCTTGTACTGCCTGGGCGCGGCAAAAAAAAAAAAAGAAAAGAAAAGAAAAGAAAAGAAAACAGCATGCTGGCCGTCAGTTATTCTATACGGTCCCCCAGCCTCGTCTTTAAATTACTGGCACATAGCCACTAGGAATAGGAGCATTTCCTGATTGCAACTAGAAGGGTGGCAGCATGTTAGGTACATATGTGTGGATTCGCTTGCTTCTATCTAAGACATGGGAGGTCAGATTCGTATGCATGGGAACAAGCGAAGTAATCGGTGAAGCAGGCTCGGGGGATAGTTAATTTAGGAGTCTACTCTATCAAACAGGGAATTTGAAGTTCTTATTTTCACCCTGATTCACCTCGAGACATTGTATAGTGGTCTGAAACTGACGGAAGATGTGACGTCGAAGGCGGGTGGGCCCCCCAAAAAAAGTCCACAGACCAACTTTGACCAACTTTCACCGAAATCGTAGAAAATATCAGGGTAAAACAGGGTATCTAAAACAGTTCGGGTTTATTGTGTACCTTTCATTTTTTTTTTTTTAGAAATAGTAGAGATAGTTGTTTCAACTACTGGCCTCCTTAATATCTAATCTCTCACACGTTTTTGAATGTAGAGTAGAACTACTAGTTACCTAGGATTACAACTTTTCGAATAATTAAGAACATAAGCCTCGAGGATTATCGGTTGCATTGCATGATGCAGTTGGAAAGTGAAAATAAGAGAAATATGGTGCTTTGACCTAGGACATATCTCATCGCAAATGCGTGTCGCCATACAGCGTACATATGTGCCAGCCACACCGCTGTGATTTGACGATGCAGCGTATCGCTGAGGACTACACTTTGCATACTCCGCACCTATGTACCTACCTATGTACCTTGGTACCTTGGTAAAATGCCCACTTAGTAAGCCCAGGAATTTTCCTACTGGAATACGCCGTGCAACGGAAGCCAAGTTCAAGTGCTTAGGTGAACGCACTAGTATCATGACAACCCAAGGCCGCTTGCTAACAATTACTCTGTAGTGAATGACTCAAAATCCTTCGGATGTATCTGAGACACGGGCCCAAAAAGCATGCAGCGGCAAAAAGCAGTGGATAGATAAAATCTGGCTGGGTGGGCTACGTGGGTCAGCCTATGTATAGACCATCCATCCGGCCCGATAAGGATTTGTTCTCCATAAAAATGTATTCTGGAAAATCTTAGAAATCAGTAATCAGTAAAATGCGAAAGGCCTGTTTCAGTTGATTTTTTTTCCTTTGTTCTTTCATCTCACTCTCGCTATCTGTCAAAGACTCATTTCATTCGTTCTTTGAGTCGTGCATTTTTCCGGCAGCAGGTTCCTGCTGATAACAGTATCATCTACGGAAATGCAGCGCTCAGCTTTCCTCATACTGTCGTTTTTGAGCGTTTTTGGCTTTTCTTGGCCCTACGATGAACCACTCGCTAAATACAATCTAAATGAGAACAAATCCGCTGAAGGCCCAATCGATTATTGGGGATCATGGCCGGACCATGAGTATCATCCGTCACCGGATAACTGGCGCCTCCCTACATATACGATCTTTTTGGATCGTATAGCGAACGGCGACCCCACAAATGATGATATCAACGGCACCGCATTTGAGCATGTGATCAATTCTAATCAGATGCGCCACGGCGGTGACTTGGACGGCCTAGTAGATACGCTGGACTATATTCAGGGAATGGGATTCAAGGTTAGTTGACCCAGCTTCATAATGAGTCTACCGCTAACCTCCAAAGGTCATCTACTTCGCCGGAACGTACTTGATGAACTTGCCCTGGGCCTACGATGGGTACTCGCCGGTCGATACCACTCTCCTCGATATGCATTACGGAACACTGGAGGACTGGAGGCGGACGATAGATGAGATTCACAAACGGGACATGTATGTGTTGATGGATAACACAATATCAACGTAAGTCGATGCCCCAGATCTTCGGGTATTTATGAGCTGATCTTAAAGCACAGAATGAGCAACCTGATCGGATTCAAAGGTCATCTGAACAGTTCCGCCGACTTCAAAGCTTCAGAATATGAAGTCCAATGGGTTACCGACAGAGAATATGTGGATTTCAAATTCGGTAACGAGTATAACGAGACTTGCAACTATCCCAAGTTCTGGGATGAGACCGGATACCCATTAACAAACGAGGGGGTTGAAGAGTTGAAGGGTTGCTATAACAGCGATTTTGATCAATATGGAGAGCTAGAGGCGTTCGGTAACTTCCCTGACTGGCAGCGACAACTTACGAAGTTTGCCTCCGTGCAGGATCGCCTACGTGAATGGCACAAGCCTGTCCGCGATGTGCTCGTTCAACATTCCTGCCTTCAAATCGCGAGTCTGGATATCGACGGTTTCCGCTTTGATAAGTCTGTGCAAGCGACCCTCGAGCCCCTGAGTGAAATGATTGCCAGCTACCGGGAGTGCGCAAAGAAACTTGGCAAGGAAAATTTCTTCCTTCCCGGCGAGATCACGTCCGGTGACACCTTTGGCGCTCTTTACCTCGGCCGCGGCCGCCAGCCGGATCAGCGTACGGCCAATGCAGGCGCGGGCATCAAGCTTACGAACAACTCAGAGTCTGCTTTCCTAAGAGACGACGGGCTTCAAGCTTTAGATGCCTCCGCATTTCATTATACCATCTACCGTTCGATGACCCGCTTCCTGGGTATGGACGGTAACTTGGTTGCTGGCTTTGACTTGCCTACCGACTTCATCGAAGCCTGGAATCAGATGCTGATAACCAACGATTTCCTCAATGCATTCACAGGCGAAGTGGACCCCAGGCATATGTATGGTGTATCGAACCAGGATAACTTCCGCTGGCCAGCTGTCCAGAATGGCACAGATAAATACCTCCTAGGTTTGTACATCATCTCGCTGGAGCTTCCTGGAATCCCTCTGGTCTTGTGGGGAGAAGAGCAGGACATGTACGTGTTCGACGCTACTGCATCCAACTATATGTTCGGCCGGCAGCCCATGACCTACCAGACCGCGTGGTGGACACAGGGCTGCTTCAATTTGAACACCTCAAAGTTCTATGATTTCCCCATCGAAAGGGGACGTGAGGGTTGCAATGATATCACTGTCACGTACGATCAGCGGAATCCCGCCCATCCACTGCGCAACATCATGAAGCGCATGTTCGAGATTCGAGCCCATTACCCAGTGGCCCAGGATGGTCTGTTCCTCGAGACGATCTCTCAACTCACAAAAGACCTCTACCTTCCTGGTTCTGATACCACCCCCACGGTCACTGGCCTTTGGTCTGTCTTGCGGAGCTATTTCCCTGGAGTACAAACAAACGAAATCCTGGCCAACGAAACTCTGTGGCTTGTGTATCAAAATGGAAACGAAACTGAGACATATGGGGGCAACTGCAGCGATAAGAATTCGTCCTTATTGGCTCCATTTGACTCAGGGACTAAACTGAGGAACCTCTTCTATCCTTACGATGAGCTCACTTTAGAAGATGGCCCAGCCAACTCCGAGAACTCCTACGGATGCGTCCGTAAAATGAAGCTGCTTCCATGGGAATACCGTGCCTATGTCAAGACCACCCACTTCGTTGAGCCCGGCCCTACCGTCACGGATTTCTTCCCTGGACATGATGCTCGGTTGATATCTACAGAAGACAGCGGTGAAACCATGTCCGTTCAGCTTGGATATTCCACAGAAATGGACTGTGACAGCATCACAAAGGCAGTGTCCTTGAATTCTAAAACAGAGAAAAACATCACTGCCGAGCTTGATACATCTAGTGTCAACTGCACCAAAATCCCTCCCAGGACCTCGAGCCATAACTACGTCGGAGAAGTCCCGACTGTTTGGACATGGTCTGCAAGCCTGAAAAATGTCCACCATGGAATCCACCAACTGACGGTTAAAAATGTTTCCTCTTCTGGGGCTTACACCAATTCGACTGACAAGTTCTTGCTCCGTCTCGGTGCTCATGATAACCCCTTGATTTCTCCACTTGCCAATTACTCTACCACCCTAGTCCACAAGTCCAACGACGACTTTTACATTCAGCACAGAGCTGCCGGTGCGGACATGTTCCGATACTCGTCTGATTTTGGCCGGAGCTGGAACAACTGGACGACCTATTTAGGTGGCAACACGACTGTTACCATCCCGCCTTTCACTGGCCCGGACTCCCGGAAGTGGGAGGGAACTCATATCCGGGTCCAGTACTTTTCAAGGCTCACTGGAAGCAGTGATTACCTCCAGGAAGGTGATTATGCGAGCGATACAGTTCGAAGATTCCCGCACCTGTGGTTTAACGGCCCGTACAATCAATACGGCTACGATTCGGGAATAGACAGCAAGATGAGATTCGATTCCAAAACGTCTCGCTGGAGCTACGACTTCGTTTACGAATGGCCAGCCGTGGGCCAGCTAAATGTTTGGGGAGCGGACAGTGAGGGCGCCCCTGATACTACCGAGGTCTACGGTGATGTCGGCAACTCGTCTTCGGTTCAAAAGCTTCCTCCGTCCTATCTCTCATCAAACGTGATCAACATCACGAGTCCACCACCATTCCCACATCTTGGCTGGACCATCTCCCTCAACGATGCTAATCTGAGATACCAAATGATCCCAGTCGGATCTGGATGGGCTCAGTTGGTCCTCTTTATTCTTCTCTGGGTTATTCCGATCCTTATGGGTTGTGCTGGTGTCTTCATCTTCATCTCGAACTTCTACCGTGTCAAACTGAACAAGAATGGCAATGTCACCAAGGCCGATAAGTCAGTACTACTTTGGCGCAGACTCAAGGGAACTTTTGCCAAAGATGATGTCGAGGAGATCGATATGGCAGAAAAGACTGTGCCTACAAACATGGCTTTGGCAGGAGCGAACGACCAGCGACGCACTGTATTGATTGCCACTATGGAGTACGACATTCAGGACTGGAAGGTCAAGGTCAAGATCGGTGGTCTAGGAGTAATGGCCCAGCTCATGTCACAGAATCTGAAGCACCAGAATCTCATCTGGGTGGTGCCGTGTGTCGGTGATATCGATTACCCTGGGGATACGCCTGCTGAACCTTTCGTGGTGACGATCTTGGATCATCCCTATTCAGTGCAGGTCCAGTATCACGTTGTGGATAATATCACCTACGTCCTCCTTGATGCTCCTGTTTTCCGACAGCAGACTAAGGCCGAGCCTTATCCTCCACGTATGGATGACCTTGACAGTGCGATTTACTATTCGGCCTGGAATCAGTGTATCGCCGAGGTAATGAAGCGAACCCCCTCCATCGATCTCTATCACATCAACGATTTCCATGGCTGCGTGGCACCACTTTACCTGCTCCCGTCGCGAACTATCCCGGTTTGTCTGTCATTGCACAATGCCGAGTTCCAAGGTCTTTGGGCTCTGAGAACCTCACAGGAGAAGAAAGAAGTCTGTTCTGTCTTCAATCTCCCAGTTGATATAGCGACCAAGTACTGCCAGTTTGGCAACGTTTTCAACCTGCTGCACACCGGAGCTAGCTATTTGCGATTCCATCAACGCGGCTTCGGTGCGGTTGGTGTGTCCGAGAAATATGGAAAGCGCTCATGGGCCCGTTATCCAATCTTTTGGAGTCTTGGCAAGATTGGCAGTCTCCCCAATCCAGATCCTTCCGATACAGGGGCCTTGAAGAAAGACCCCGATGTGCAAGTTTCGATCCAGTCTACTGACGAGCTGGCCAATGACAAAATCCAAGCACAGAAATGGGCCGGTTTGAACGAGGACCCCAACGCTGACTTACTGGTTTTCGTGGGAAGATGGTCGAAGCAGAAGGGAGTCGACTTGATTGCGGATGTTATGCCGGCTGTCTTGTCTGCTAGACCTAATGTGCAGCTAATTTGTATTGGTCCTATCATTGATCTGTACGGTAGGCTGGCTGCTATCAAACTGCAGCGCATCATGGAAATGTTCCCAGGCCGTGTCTTTTCGAAGCCAGAGTTTACAGTCCTTCCCCCCTTCGTGTTCTCTGGTGCCGACTTCGCCCTGATCCCATCTCGCGACGAACCCTTCGGATTGATTGCCGTTGAGTTTGGTCGGAAGGGTGCACTTGGAATCGGTTCCCGCATCGGTGGTCTAGGCCAGATGCCTGGTTGGTGGTACACTGTGGAATCCGACTCAGCCCGCCATCTCTTGCACCAGCTGAGAACGGCCATAAAGTCTGCTTTGGAATCGACGCCAGAGACCCGAGAGGAGATGCGTGCAAACTCTGCCAAGCAGCGATTTCCCGTTCTCGAGTGGGTTCAGAAGCTCGAAGTCTTGCAACGGACATCTATCCACATTCATCACCAAAAGAATCAACTCACCGTTGCAGGCTCAGCTCGCGAGTCTCAGATCTACTGGGAAACGCCAGGTTTGCGGGACTCCGCAATGACTTCCCGCCCTTCGTCTGCGACGGGGGCTTTGGATACACCAGGCAGGACATCGCAGCCCTTCCAGCCTTCCCTTCTACAGCTACAGGCAGTCGAAGCCCAGGAAATGCAGGTAGCCGAAAACAACAGAGGTAGCACGTTAGGTCGTAATCTGTCACTCGGTCGGCGATCTGGGCCAGGACATGGCAGAAAACGTCTGGTAAAGAAGTCACTACGCGAAAGTCAGATGCTCGAGCCCGTCGATGGCGATACCACTGATGCCGATGATGAGGGCACTGCCACACCACAGGAGAACCTGATTACTCAAGAAGAAGCCATGGCAGCAGTCAATTTCCCTCTCCAGGATCTTGCCTCACACCCTAGAAACAGCAATCACTCCCGTGGCGTGTCTAGCTCGTCGGCCTCAGAGTCATCGCGTTTCATCTCAAGGGACTCCTCTCCGGTGAGGGCACCTGGTGGCCTTTCCGATCCAGCTGCACCCTTCGCTCAGTCCCGGAATATTTCTGTCCTCTCATTGCCTTCTGTTGTTAATGACCATGACCAACCCGATTTCCATCTGCAAAAGGTTGACCCGACCTTCACAGACAGCATGGGCCACTTCACCCGGCACTTCGAACAGCAGCTCACCAACCTCAACAAGAAGAACTCAATTTCAGATTATTGTATTGAGCTTTATCTAATGAAGTCCGAGCGAAAGTTCTTCTACATGTACAACGATGCGCAGTTGAAGAAGCAGCCCAAAGAACGTCCCGCGACTGGAGCTGGCTTGGACAATGCTGTCGAGAACACACCATACAACCTCGTCACAGAAGGTCCCGAAGACTCGGATTCGAACAACAATGATGAAATCGATTTGTGGCTCGCTCGTCTGGGATACAAGAGACCCATTGCCGTCCAGCGCTTTATGAGATGGCGCGTCGGAAACTGGCCTGTTTATGCTCTATTCTTGGGTCTCGGACAGATCATCGCAACCAACTCTGCGCAGATCACCCTTTTGGCTGGCCAGATTGGTGAGACAGCAGTCAAGCTCTACGTTATTGCGGCAATCTACTGCGTCTCTTCCATCGCCTGGTGGTTCCTCTTCTACCGCTTCCCGTCTGTGATAGTCCTCACCCTCCCCTGGTTCATATATTCCATGGCATTCATCACCATCGGCGTTTCTCCGTTCGCACTCTCGGAGCTCGGTCAAGCGTGGGCTCAGAATGTCGCCGCGGGTATCTATGCCGCAGCATCTTCCAGTGGTTCCTTATTCTTTGCTCTCAACTTTGGTGACCAAGGTGCCGTCCCGGTGAAGGATTGGATGTTCCGCGCAAGTCTTATCCAGGGTATCTCGCAGCTCTACACTGTTGCCCTGTGGTACTGGAGTTCCAGGGTCACAGCCGCGGAAGTTGGAGGTGTTTCCACAGTTGCCTTGAATTCCTGGAAACTGACAGCTGTGGTGATGCCCATTGCCGCAGTATGTTTCATTATCGGTGTTCTCCTCGCCCTCGGTTTGCCGAAGTACTATCGCCAAGCACCCGGAAAGATCCTCTTCTTCTACACCTCCCTCTTCCGTCGCCGAATTGTCCTCTGGTTCTTCTTCATGGTCATCATCCAGAACTGGTTCCTTTCCGCGGCATTCGGTCGGAACTGGTCATTCCTCTGGTCCTCCCAACACACCAAACCATGGGAAGTTGCTCTCCTGGTCATCTTCTTCTTCATTGTCCTCTGGGTCGCTGTGATGCTACTCTTCCGCTTCTTGTCCAAGGAGCACAGCTGGATCTTACCCGTCTTCGGCCTGAGTATCGGTGCACCACGATGGGCGCAAACTTGGTGGGGAACATCCAATATCGGCTACTATCTCCCATGGGCTGGAGGTATGACTTCCGGAGCTATCGCATCCCGGTGTCTCTGGCTCTGGCTCGGCGTTCTCGACGAGATTCAACAAGTCGGTTTGGGAATGATTCTCCTCCAGACCTTGACAAGAGTACACGTCGTTTTCGTCCTATTGGCTGCGCAGTCTATTGGATCTATCGCCACCATTTGTGCTCGTGGATTCGCACCAAACAAGGTCGGTCCAGGAGACATCTCCCCAGCTGTTGGATCGTCTCTGGACGCGGTTGCCAATGCGTGGTTCTGGATTGCCCTCTTCTTCCAGCTTCTCGCTAGGTCAGTTATCACCCCCACCTTCTCTCATCTTATGGCGTTGTACTAACTGTGATTGTAGCTTTGGCTTCCTTCTCTTTTATCGCCGTGAACAGCTCAATCGACCCTAGATAATCACCATGTGTGTTTCGACTTAATAATTCAGTAAAATTTGGGCGTTGGTATAGATGGAAAGGAGCTGGAATCGATCTTTTGTCTTGTTAATAAAGCACTATTTATACTCTAATACATATATGGACTATTGGGTACAGTGAAATATTTTCCGAATAAACCACTTTTACAATAGACACGAATACCCTGGCCCCTAATCTTCAAGGTACTCCGCCAATATCCCTTTCAGCGTCTGTGGGGATTTTCATCGATGATAATGCACATTCGAAATTTGTTCCAGTTATCACGCCTGCCTTAGGTATCCATCCAGGCTTCGAAATGAGCGCGAATTACCTCGAGGGACGCTCCGCTGAATTGCGTGGGATCTTCTATGATAGTTGACCGATATTTGGCCCAAATTTCATTGGCATCGTGGTGTTTGGGATTCGGATTGGCCCTGGAAAAATGATCGCTTAACGCGGGCATCAATATACCTAATAGCTCCTGGGAATACAACATCGAATTCAACAGAGTAGGTAGTGCGATAGATGACGTACCCCCAGTCCGGAAACTGGAAAGTCTGTTGTCAAGCTCGTGCATGTTTGTGAATGACTGAGAGGAAGGTCTTTAACCGATTATGTATTTGAGATCCGACTTGGTGGTCTGGCGAAGGCAGAAGAAATGAGATGAAGTTCCTAGCTCCGACATGACAAAAGGTGTTGATGCCAAGGCTCAACTAGAGCTAACCGAGTTTGACAAGGCAGTCAATTCATAGAGTAGGTGACCAGTGAATTCCTTTTGCATTTGGCGCTGGTCGAATATTGTTTGGTAGTGGGGTCAAGAGCAAAACCCCTAATGAACAGCCGCATAAATCTCCAACGCATCATGCAGCCTTCCGAAAACACCACCATGCCAACCTCGAACCAAACCCCACTCCTCAGCAGGTAAAGTCTTGCTCGCCATCCTCAACCAAGCCCCAACAATAAGATCCGCGTAATTAGCTCGATCCCCAAGTAAAAACGGCCCGGTCCCACCAAAAACCTTCACCAGCCCACCCAACATCTCCCGGAAGGACCCGAGAAGCTTCTCACGCTGTTCACCTGTTACAGCGAGATCCTCCCAACAGCTCACACCAGCCCGTCGAACAAATTCAGCCTTTGCCTCCTCGGCAGTCGCGGGATCAAACGGTAGCCCGTAGGCCATGAGTCCGACGTGCGTGGTGAAAGCAGCATCGACATTCACATTGAAGCGCGCATATTGGGGGTATTCACTCCCGTCGCACTCAGACAATGGAATTAGAATTGCAGAGTCTGGACTGAAGACGTAGTCCAGGGACTGGGGTGGGAATAAATCGTTCCCGGCTGGGTATTGCTTTTGCAGGTAGACGGCTATGTCGAAGGAGTCGCCGAGTTTGCGGGATGTTGTGGGGTCCACTAGGATGGGGAGTGTGTGGAAGTCTGTGCCATCGGCGAATTTGCGGCATGCGGGGATGTTGAGGCTTTTTCGGACGCTGGATACATCGGGCAGTTGGATCCAATTGGTTGAGTAGGGGGTCGATTTGAAGTTCAGGGCTAGACGGGTTTTCCATGGGTTTACGGCGCTATTGTACTTTTCGGCTGGGGGGCCCATGGCAATGTCGTACAAGACTAGCTTGGTGTCCATGGTGAGGAATTAGTTGGGCTGTTCTTTGTTGGGTCTGTGATTTCCAGTGTAGATGGCTACCTAGGTAGGTATATTGATGCAAGTTGAGTAGATGTGGGATGTGGAGATGTAGCACGAATGATGTATGCACGTGACCTCGCTTGTCCATATCTGCGGAGTAGATATCATCTTCGCTTCCTCTTTCTTTTGTTCGTAGTGTCGTTGATAGCATAGTTATATGTCTCTCTTTCCTTGCTTCAGAATATTGATAGTAGTTGTGGAGATATGACGTGATTGTCGCCGCTAGCGCGGCCATCAGTTAAGAAATTGGCTCAACTAACGATACCAACACTTACATGTAAACTATAAAAAGATGGAACTAAAACCTTTCGTCAATAAGGTTGCTCGTTCAGAGACTCAGGCGCTGACGAATGTAAGGCGACTGAATCCAGTGCCCGTAGTAGGCTACGAGCGTTTCGAAATCCTCCGTCAATCCAACGGTCTTCAATAATTGAGCCAAGCCAAACGTCTTCAGTGCTGGGAAGAAGCTCTCTCCGCGGCCAGGTTGCTCGACCATCAGTTGGAAGGTTGTCTTTGAAGAGATCGAGTTCGCATTTCTCGCCAGTCACAACTTCATAGATAACTGCCCCAAGAAAGCCGATGTCTATTCGAGTCGTGTATCCGTTGTCATCGACAGTATCAATATCGACATCCAAGGGTAGAACAGATGCTTCGGAGAAATCGCAAAATTTGATTGTCATATCTGAATCGAGAAGGAAGTTTTGACTAGCAATATCTGCCACAAGCACACGTTGATCGTGGATATACTGGAGCGTGCGAGCCATCTCACGAAACCACGAGAGTTGGAGCCGTTGAGGTGGCCGGTTGGTTCCCAAGTACGTACGAAGATCTCCATTTGTCATATAAGCAAGTTGGGTGGCTTCCTTTGAGAAACCAAGGCACTTGACAATACCGTCACATTAGGGATTTGACAATTGAAAACGACGATAGACATCTTGTTCACGTTAGATAACTTCAACGTTCATCTCAACCGCTGAAGATCCAGATCCAAGGACTTGCTCCAAAGGGATGGAATCTCCGGAGAGATCTAAAAATGGAGAAGCCATAGTTTGTTGTTAGGGATGGAACGAACGTGGGATTTACCACAGAAACTTGGAAGGAAACAAGGGGTCGGCCCGGCCCGGGGCCCCGGGACGAAGCCCACCTGTTAATATCATCCACGCGTCGCACTAGGTACCTACCTAGGTAAGTAGATACCTGGGCATCCAAAATAACCTGGAATAACTTGGGATCGTAACCGCGCAGACATTAATCAGGCTCGGGAGACTTTATTCAATCTTGCTTCTGTTCCAGTACTCTCGGCTACCTCATGACCCAAAGCCCGATTGAAAGAGCATGAGTGTGAAGAACTTCGCAACCTTGCCGGTAGAGTTACGGGTTGAATCTGCCCTTTTGATAATACGGTTCTCATGTTTTGATGAAGAAAAACTATTGAATCATCAGTTGCAAAGACAGAAGAAGAGATCGGATTCTTTTAATGCCAATAGACTCCTATAGCGCCTAAATCCTCCCTGGTAGGTAGCCAGCGACTTCAGCTTTCCGTCTCTGATGATAATAATAATATCGAATATTGAATGTACGGACCGGAGATCTTCGAGTTTATAAAGGTCACTCTAATAGTGTTAGATCAGCGATCTGATTCCCGAGCCTTCTGTCTATATATAAGGCCTACTCGAATGCTCGAGGCAGTGACATACCATCTGAATGAGGAGCTTGAGCTCCATGGGCCATTGCAAGGCCTACGAGCGCGCTGATTGCCGTTGGGAATGTGTGTATGTTCTGGCCCATGGCACCCATTCTGGAGGTTGATTGAAGGAAAATATCAATTGGATAAGCTGTTTGAAGGCGAGTACAACGATATAGAAGGAAATTGCCTTAATGAGAAGACCGATGGATTGTTGAAGTTCATCATTCATGATGAGAATAAGGAAGAACCTTGCTCGTTTATGCCTTGGTCTTCGAAGGCAAGAGAATGGATCACGCTCACAACTGACTCATCGGTTTCCCCGATGTTTATGAATGTCTTAGGGTGGGGGGAAGGAATGGAGTTTATATGAGCGCCATACGACGTACGAATGATGTCCGGTGGTGTCCGGGCCCAGTAGGGCCACAGGCGGCCAACCTAGTAAGTAGTAGTATGGGGCCTACTAGCGCCGAACAAGATTTTCCTTAGCCTTCAAATTAAATGACTACGTCATAATGTAGGGTGTAGTATCTCTTCCGGAACAAGAGCTATAAGATATATATCAAATGGTTTATATTGAGGCTTCGGATATACCGCGAAGGATGCAAGCTTTACATTTTGTATTCGCAACCTCGTAGAAGGCCGTATACGTGTAAGTACATTCATTCATGAATAGAGCCCACCTGGGCAAGTTGATAAGCCCAACCCACGAAAATCTTTCGTGGTCCGTTCACACTTTCACTGGTTTGGAGGGCTCTATTGACTATATTCGGTGGATGAAATTCGAAGCCATGGCTCAGTCCACAGTTCCGGCACTTCGACATCGGGCGCATAAAGTGGGGATATATCCAGAGGCATCTCAAGTAGAAAGTCGGTGTCGAATATCACAGAGGACTGTCCACCTAGAATAGAGTCATACTGAGTTGCCTAGGTAAAAAATGTTAAGCGATATACCACTGGAACCCTTAATATTTACGTACCATCGTTCCCATTTCAAGAGTCTGTGGTGTCGACCCAGATGTCGCTTCTTGGCCTTTCTGGCTTGATAGTGAATGCAAAATCCTACAGATCCAAAGTTAGAACCCTACAACAAGATATTAGAGGCCACCTACCCTGATGCTTCTGACGGATCACTGGAGACAATCCTGTTCAATGCATTTCGCACCCCGGGGCTAGGATGGATATCGGACCCGTTGTCATCATAGAGCAAAAGATTCGAGAGATCCTCGAACAACCGCAAAAAGGGTGCAGTAGCTGGCAGTACGCGAGTGTATACAGCCAATGCGCTTAAACAAGCACCTATCGCCTGATGAGTGCGTCGAGCTGTTAGCGCCGTTGGTGTTATCGCTAAACATTGCAGTAAGGTAACACCACAATAAAAGCAATGGTACACTGTAATGCGATCCGGAGGTGTTTGGGGGTTTAAGCTCAAGGATTTTGCGTTCTGGTGAATTTTTAGAAGATTGCTTCATCGGTGATAAGATGTAGATCACTTGCCTGACATGCTTCAGCTGCGAATTCAACACACAGGCCTGTTAGATCAGGGTCAATTTCATCGGCCATTAATATGGGTCGTATTAGGAGGAGAACAGCTTGTGTGTATGTAGCTTGTACCCGATCGGGGGTTTGCTGAGGGAAGGGCCTCGAGTCTCGTTTTTGTGGCGCTTGCTGTTTCCATTGATCCAGTTCATAAAGAAGATTTTGGACTTCGACTAGCGAGGGAATTTGAGCATGTGGTCCCGTGAACCTCGTTCTAAAGAGTTTTAACGTTATCCATATATGTGGTAGAGGATCTCTTACAATATTTTGGATCTGATGCGGTACACATGCAAATGGTGTAAAGCAGCAGTCATCTGTGTCGAGTGTTAGGACCTCGAAATTGAGCGAGTAGAAACAGATTAATTATACCGTAGTGATCATCCCCTCTTCTTTACCTTGGGCTCCAGTTGCTTGGAGGAGTTGTATTTGTCGAATTCTGTGCTGGTCGATGCACGTGTCTTCAATATCAATCGGTATCTAAATTATCGTCAAAAAAGAGCGACAAATAGTTTTTCAAGCCAAGGTACACACCTCTGCATCAATATCAGAATCACTGATTCCAAACGGGAGCTTGGACCAAATCGCCAGCGATCTATTTTGATCGTTAGGTTGGTTCATCATGTAAGGGTTACATTTGGAGTAGACCTGATACACACCGATCAAAACAGTATGCACACCAGAAGAATCGCTTTCGAAGCTCCACGGTATATGGATCTAAACTTTGGGACTCAGGAGATGCCACAAGTTTACGATGGTACCTGAGCTTGACACACAGGCGCAAGACAAGCCCTACAAGGTGCCTAGTCATAACATCAGCAAACTATGTTCTTGAAGAATGGTGTTCAACAAACCAAATTGGAGATTCGGTCTGGGCTCTGAAGTAATACTGCACAAGACAAAGCAGAGCTTGCACTGTCGCCATGTCCTGTAGAGACATTACGGCCGGGAGATAAGTCCGCGCGCGAGCAAAATATGCCTATCACACTCAGTTAACGCCTTCTCTTTTTCCCTTCGGCGAACAACCACGTACCTCTGTTGAATTTTCAGGGTCCGGGATCAACCGGGCTCCTATAGCATATATTATCCAGATGAAAAAGGCCCCTATTGTGATATCAGTCATTGTGCTTAAATTAAATCACATGGCTGGTGTTTACCAGTTTGTGATTTTATCGAATCTTGAGAAGAAACAAGGGCAAATGCGTCTCTTTTTTTATGCCATACACTAATTTGATTCCAGTCAACGATGCAGTATCGAGCTTGGGTATAAAAGTATGCGGCATCAACAAGTTTCCTGGCACCGTTGCTCGAGGGTAACACAGGGAGAGACTCGGTTTCTGTCTCCAGGACAAATGTACGTCCATAGATCATCTCAAGGATGGTGACGTCTGGACCTGACACCTGCGCATCATTTCTGGTCCCAAATAAAGCCCCAGGCACTTGTTCCTGAGGTTTCAAAGATTGCCCTTGCGCCATATCTGGGGACCCCTGATGTGGCTATTAGCAGTGTTCCGATTTCAAATGACTTGTTGATGACAAATAAGATTACATTGTATTGCGAAACGCTCCCATTCGCAGAGAGCTCGTCATTTTGAAGGATTCCTCGTCGATCCTGCGACATTGAAGTGGAGGCATCACTTTCATGAGTCCGAGGCTCAGGAATAGTAGTCTCAGGAGTAAGACAAAGGCCAGTGGTCGATGTGGGTTGCTGGGATCGGCTTGCTTGTAGCTGCCTTTCAAGATTTTTGATTCGTGATTCAAGCGTTGCGACATATCTATGCAAACTTTAGCGGAAGACGATGTGAGTAGCAGAAAAGCTTACGCATCGCGTCTCAATACACCGTCTGGGGGAACATCGAAGTGACATTCTAGCATATAGGTTAGCAGTGCTTGAAGACGAGTAAAGGGAGTGTATTTTACCTGCAGATGACTTGGAACAAGCGACGCATTTACTACCAACGGGTCAGCCAAGCCTCCGCCAAGTTACTATAGTGGCGATCAACTTACCCGTTCATGTTCTCGTTGTTGTAATGGCATTTTATCTTCCTTCGTTTGCAGTAGCGACCTAAAATTGGACACTCAGTTGGAGTACCCCAGATCTTGGCGTACAGTGGATACTCACACGCATTAGTGCTTCTGCGGTGGATACTACCATTGATCTGCCGAGATTGCTTTTGCTTTTGTGGGCTACTCTTCCGGGACTGGAGATGCCGGTCGAGCGCTTCGGGTTCTTGCATTTTGTTGAGGGATTTGAAGAGTCGAGGATTTAAGTGGTAAGGTGGGCCCGGACAGAAAGGAATTGAAAGCGTAGCTCGAGTAGGGTAGGGATCGAATATGCGAACGAGGGAAAATAAATCTAGACTAGTGTTCGCTGGAGATTTGGGCCGACTGATAGCCCGAAGAGATATGGGAGATATGAGAGAGGGGAAACGTCTCCACAAAATCCCTTTGAGATAAAGGGCCGAAGCTAGGGGTGCCAAAGTTGCTATTGTTCGACACTGTCTATGGTATATTTTGGGTTTTACTGGTTCGATTTTGATCATTCGCCCCAGTACTCGATATCAAGTTCATTTAGATGTCGCGTGACAGCTGATCATAGCCTACATATGACCCTCACTACATGTAAATAAAACCACGAGCCTTATTGGCCGCTGATAACAATCCCCAGCGTCAAATGGCTCTCCGGTCAACTGGAAGTTCCAAGGTTGACGTCAACCTTCCAAGGTTGGAAAGAGCGGAATTGCCGCTTCCCCGCTTCTATCGGCTTTCGACGGTAAGTCCGTGGAATTCATGTCTATAGCCAATGACAATGCGGGAATGCATTAACATCTGTGGATGGACAAAGCTACCACGTACTGTTTTGATGCTACATTACCCCACAGGGTGGTTTCCATATCCTAATTGTCAAGTAAAAAGACGGGAAATACGTATAATGCTCTCGAGTGAAGACTGACCAAAGGAATGTGAAATAAAATTATACTAACAAAATACCTAGTAAGACGACAAACGCGACTCCCCAACAGACTTCTGCGCGGATTTAGTCACTGGAACCGCTTCGTCTTTACTGTGCTCTCTATTGCAAGTTAGCCACTGGCCGATCGATAAACTCGGAAAAGATCTTACGACTTATGGTTCACATCCTGGCCCTCAATAACAGAGGATGTATCTCGGAGTGTGGATTGCCTACCGAAGAGTCGCCACGGTCCACTGAAAACACGTTCAATCTCTTCGACGCTGAGACCTGCAATCTCTGGCACAAGCAGATATACGTATAAAAGAGCTGCGGCGCACCAAGCCGCAAAGAATATAAAGGCACCCCAGTTATCCGTCCGCGAAAGAAGGGACGGTAAAGCGAATGTCATGGAGTAGTGGAATAGCCAATGAAAGGTTTGTGTTATGGCAGCACCAAAGGATCGAATGCGATTAGGCCATAGTTCGCCGCCAAAGACGTATGGGAGGGTTAAAAGGCCTGTGTTTTGTCCTTCAAGTTAGAATCCAGTGCACAGTTGAACCTGTTTTGTAAACTCACCGATAGTATATCCAAAAGAGTGGATGAAAATTGACGCAAGTGCCGCCTCGCCTGCAGCTTCGGAGGGAGATGCATCGTTTTGAACTTTGATATATGCGGCAAGATAGATGTCGGAAATCATTTGAAGGGTAATACCGAAGAAAAGCGTATTTCGACGACCTAGAGCATCGATGAAGAAGAACGATGCGGACAAGCCGAAGAAGAATTTTGTCATGGTATACATTCCACTGAGGAATAGGTTTCGGGAGGAGTCGCCGGTCAACCCGATAATTTTCAAGATAGGAATAAAATAGTTGGTGATAGAGTTGCCACCTGAGAATTGTGGAAACGCGTATAGGATAAGGGCTTGCTGAAGTCGGCGTAGATTTGACGGGACTGTAAATGTCTCCTTCGCGAGGCTGACAATGTTAGAGGGTGATGTATCATTGGGGCCATGAGCTGCGGTCTCCAATTGGATGGACTCTTCAATGCTTCGAAGTTCTTCCTGGACCCGATGGTGATCGAGCGGTAGGCGCCGTAGTCGCACAAGAGTATTCGCAGCTTCTTCGTTTCGGTTGGAGAGAACTAGCCAGCGAGGTGACTCACAGAGGAAGAAACTTGCCAGTATCCACAGTAACATAAACACACAGGGAGAGAACATCACGACCTGGTATTGAAGCCGACTTGCTGCAACGTGTAGCTGCACTCCATACACACAAAATGTAGCGAGCATCAGGGACAATGTCATACACACGGTGTACCATGCTGCTAACAGTCCACGTATCTCAGGCGGAGCCAATTCAACAATAGAGACAGAGCCCGTAACACTCAATGATCCAATTCCAAGTCCAGAAATTATTCGCGATACGTACAATGCCGATGGTCCAGGGCTGAAAGTCGCGACTAGCTGTCCAATAATCCAAATTGCGGTGTATAACCGGAAAGACCAAAGACGTCCAATTCTGTCGTTGATGAAGAATGATAGAGCAGCACCGGCTGCGTCACCGATGTAGACAAGGGAGACGAAGTTCCTGGTCGAGTGGGCACCCGCTGTGGAGCTGATACCAAACTGCTGTTGAAAGCTCTCTAGGGACGGCAATGTGGATGCTGATCCTTGATCCCATGCTGCGTACGATGGTCAGTAAGGCTAAAACATAAATTCGAGCGATGGAGTCCACTCACTCAAAGGGATGGCTGCGGTCGCATACATCGCACACGATAGAAGCAGACTAGGACTTAGGATCACTTCGCGCGGTGCATTTTTTATTCTCCTGCTATAGTCCGCCAGCATGGTTCTTCCGAGCATGTTCTTGAAGCTCATGTTGGATGCTCAATGCGCGAACATGGATTGATTGTGTTTGTGTGTGGAAGAGATATCGGATAATTGGAAAGGAGAAATCAAACTGGACTGAGATTTCCCATGGCCGGCAATTCGAATGGTCAAACAAGGCCTGTCTTATATACCTTTACCGCAATCTGGAGGTCGATACTTGCGAAAATGCGGGGAATCAAACTGACAACCAACATTGCGGTAAATCCGCGCATACATGAAGTCAGGTGAAAAGGACAGAGATAAAAGTACATTTGTTGCGATTGTCCGAGCCAGCTTATCATTTATCTGCGAGACAAAGCAAGCAGCGAGGGATGAATACCGTATATCAAGGGATCTCCACGCTTTGCTCCGAACGGAAATGCCGCATAATGGCCACATTCCACCCTAAAACATACTATGTTGGAAACTATTTGATCATATCAAGTATCTTATCTGGAAAACGTGTAATCCATTATCTGGGTGAACTTTTAGTGCGTGACGGAACTACCGCTCGTGCATAGATAGCTCCTTCGTCGGCAATTCCGTTGTATATCGTCAAGTTTAAAGAGCAAATAGAACACCACTGGTCCTACCTCATTTTGTATCCTGCAATAAATTGAGTGAACTTCGAACTCTAAAGTCAAACTCCTTGGAACAGTCCAAAATGACTACACCCGAATCTCGTATCATCATCGTAGGCGGTGGTGTTTTCGGGTTAAGCACCGCTCTCTGGCTCGCCCGTGGTGGCTACAAGGATGTCACGATCTTCGACCGCTGCAACTTCGACACGAACTACTACAACCCTGCCGACGGCTGCGACGGTGCATCCGCTGATATCAACAAGATCTTCCGTGCAACGTACGGTTCGCAAGAACAGTCAGTACACCGAATTGAAATTTCAACCGGCTGCGTCATTAACAGACCTTTAGTTCGCAAGATCTTGCTCTAGAAGCCAGAGATATTTGGCTGGAGTGGAACCGGGCTATCAAAGAAAGTCGTCCAACAGATCTTCCGCGACCGTTGACTCCAGAAGATGAATTGCTCACACTATGCGGTGTGTATCATCTCGCTGATGGACCAACCATGATCCCGCGTTATGTGGAGAATCTGCGCGTGATGGAGGATACGGCACCAAGCTTCCGTGATCTGCAATTCATCAAGGTGCGGCAAGGTTTCCAAGTTCAATGGCATTGTTAACAATAGAAACAGGATAACGCCGATGATGAAAAGCGAGCTGGAGCACACGGACCCGAATGGGCCAAGAAGTTCCATCTGTTTGACAAGTTCAAAGATGGTGCTACTAATGGATTTCTCGATGCGGGCTCCGGAATCACCTTGGCTGACAAAGTGAGATATATCTCTTTACCTTCCCCTGCAAAAGCGTTAATTTATTTCTTGTAGGCATGCGTGTATGCGCGGTATTTATGTCAAAAGGCCGGTGTCAAGTTTGTCCTGGGACGTCCTCATGGTGAACTTGACCATTTGATCACTGAGCAAAATGGTTCAGACCAGAGAGTCAAAGGCATCAAAACCCGCGATGGATTGACACACGCTGCTGATCTCGTAGTCGTTGCATGTGAGTGATCAACAACCAAAGGTAATCCAATGTCCATACTAACATGTGAACTTAGGTGGTCCTTGGACAGCAGCTGTTCTTCCAGAGGCACATCGCTCGGTTGAGGCCACAATGGGAACTGTTATGTTCATTGATGTGCCGGAAGATCGCAAAGACCTACGAGAGAAGTTCCATCCGGATAATATTCCCGTCTGGCGGTTTATTCAAGGCGAAGGAGAAGGGTAAGACCTCATTTCTCACCCAGGTTGGACTCAAAATAGTTAACCGGTATAATAGGGGTTATGAAGGGGGCGGCTTCCCTGTCACTCGAGAAGGGAGATTGAAGTTTGGATTCCGCGCGCGAAAGGTAGCCCCCGACTCTTGTCGGTTTTGTCTTTGCAACGTGCGCTAACTTTGTCTGCCTCAAGTTCACAAATTTCCAAGACCACCCCACGGAAGACAATATGTACGATTGACCCGATGCTATTATTTTCCGTCGAAGATCATGTGCTTACCACCATTTTGGTCACAGTCGAATCTCAACACCCCGAACGAAATACAGCCCAGAGCCAATCAACACCGTGCCCCTATATGGTCTAGAGCTCATGAAGCAAGTCATCGGTGGACTGTTTCCAGAGTTGGCTGAGATTGGCTTCACCGATAGCCGGGTTTGTCAATCCCCAGACTCTCAAAGGCCCGTCGCTGACATATATCAAAGTTGTGTTGGTACACTGACAGCATTGATAACGAGGTGAGTGTCATGAGCCCAAATACGCATCGTATCAATAATACTGATTTCCGGTAGTTCGTAATTGATTATGTGCCTGGCTACTCTGACTCCCTGTTCATCTGCACAGGTGGCTCGTGCGTACTTGAGCCTTGATATATAAGTATATCCTCTAACCTAATGTTATAGGGGCCATGGATTCAAATTCCTTCCAGTTCTCGGTAAAGTAAGTTTCGTCGTCTTCATACGGAGAAGAAAGAATGTCTGACTTCATTTCGCAGTATGTCAAGAACCAGCTTGAACGAGTCCCTGATCGCTTTACGCCTATTTGGAAATGGCGAACTGTTGAGGAAGGGAAACAATGCAATGGCCTCGAAGAGGGCGAAGCTGGTCCTCGTGAGATGTCGAAGCTAAAGTTGGCAAAGCGTAAGTGGCCTCGGTTCTCTGATTCTGAGTTGTACTGATTGTAAACTGCAGCGCAAGACTTCCAGTTCCCGGTCAAGGGTTCTGCGTTGTCAGGTCGCCTTCAACAAGCACGGAAGGAAAAGTCACAACTGTAGAGACAATCTGACTCATGTCGAGTTTAATTGAAGAATATATCACGTCGGAAAATTCGGGGGGATTACAGTAGCTTCATCGTTCCCCGTTGATACTGGAGGATAATTGAGCAGATCTCAGAGCACGTTTGAAGAGGACACAAATAATGTGAAAAAATCTCGTAGAAACACTAGAAAAGAACAAAAGTCTCGTATGTACTACCAGGCTATCTGGTCACTGATGACAGACTCTATATACAGGCTTCAAGCAGAAACAGGAGTAATCTTAGCGACCTCCTTCAGGTCACGACTACTGAATCCAACACTGAGTACAAACTCGCCCTCAGGGACGAGCCACTTCTGAGAAACAATATCCCAGTAACTCAAATCTCTGCGCATCAACTCAAATCCAACAGTGCGCGACTCGCCCGGAGCCAAAGAGACCTTCTCGAAACCGCGCAGCTGCTTGGGCGGTGTGCCCTCAGGGGTGCTGTCCGGGAAGGTAACGTACAACTGGGGAACGGTAGCACCCTTGACGTCGCCAGAGTTGGTAACTGCGACGGTCACGTTGTAGATAGTCTCCCATAGAGCGGGGTTACCACCGGGCTGAATGGGCTGGTCTTCGGGGATGGAGGGGATAGAGTCGGCCACCTGTTCGGCGTTGATGTCGGAGATGCCGAAAGTTGTGTACGAGAGACCGAAGCCAAATTCGTACTGAACGGAGATGTTCTTAGCGTCGAAGTAGCGGTAGTCGATCTCAAGCTTCTCGTCGAACCAGGATTGCCAGTCGTGCGTGCCATTGGTGGACACTTCGGTGGTGGGAGGGGCGTTGTAGTCAGTGGCGTTCTTCGCGATTGTGTAGGGGAGGTGCCCGGCGGGGTTGACATCACCGTAAAGCACGTCGACGATGGAGTTACCGGCTTCCTGGCCGGGATAGTGGGCGGCGAGGATGGCAGTGACGTTGGGGTGGTTGGCCCAAGGGAGGACGTTGATGCCGGAAGAATGGGTGATGACGATTGTGTTGTTGCAAGACTTGGCGACGGACTCGACAACCTCGTTGCCGTTGTAGTCCACTGTCAGGTGCTCGCGGTCAGCACCTTCCTCGGCCCAGGTCTTCAAGAAGACCAGACAGGCATCGGGGGTGGTGGGGACCCAAAGATCGGTGACATTCTTGGTCGCAATTTGGGTGTTGTTCAAGAAGTATTGAACAAGAGCGTCGTCCTCTTTAGCGCGGGTCTTGATGGCCTCAAGTGGGGAGACAAGGTAGGTAAAGCGACCGGTACCCGAGCCACCGCCAGCAGCGAGGTTGCCGAATTCGAATGTCGCCTCGTTCACAGCCCCCATTGTGTTCTCACCGGCATCATTGCCGAAGATGGCGATATTCTTAGGAGCCTTCAAGGGCAAGGCCTGCTTTTCGTTCTTCAGCAACACGGTAGCTTCAGCTGCAAGCTTACGGATCAGCTCGGCGTGATCTCCGCGGACGTCGCGGCTTCGCTCGCCGGTGAGATTGAACTCGCGGATCCAGGTCGAACGGGGAGAGAAGGTGTTCAGGTCGGCAGATGAGGGGTCCACCTCTGGGTAGTCCTCGTCCTGGCCAAGCCAGTAGTAGGGTGTCATAATGCGGATGATCATATCGTCGACACGGGACTCATCAACGGTTCCGTTGTTGACGGCATATGTCACGTTCTTGCCGAAGAAAGAACCGACCCCGGGGACCTTACCATAGGCACCGATACCACCGGGCATGTTCATGTCAAGGCCACCCTCGATCGAGGAGACACCAGAGTGAGTGCCACCCCAGTCGGACATGACGTATCCCTGGAAACCAAGTTCTTCTTTGAGCAGGCCGTTGAGTGCCTTGGAGTTCTCGCAAGCATAGGAACCATTCAGGCGCTGGTATGCGCACATGAAACTAGCAGCCTGGGCGCGGACAGCATTGGCGAAGGGCCAAAGGTACAGCTCATGCATGGTTCGGTCATCGATGTTGGAGGAAAGAGCCTCCTGAATCACATCCGTGAGGGTTCCATTGGGGTCGTAGGTAGGGTTACGCTGAGTCTCCTGCTCATTACCGATGAAGTGCTTTGCAGTGGCTTGCACGCCAGCATCCTGGTGACCGCGAATGGTCTTCTCCATGGCGACACCGGTCAAGTAAGGATCAGCAGCAAAGCCTTCCCAGTTTCTGCCTGCGTAGGCGGAACGGCCGAGTGGGCCGGCCACGGGGCTAAGGGCAATGTGAGCACCTTTGGCCTTGAACTCTTGTCCCATCGCGTAGCCTCGTTCATAGAGGAGATCTCTGTCCCACGTGGATGCCACGGTGACACCAGCAGCGAAAACGCTGGCATAGTCGGCAACCCGAATTGCCAGGGGCCCATCCTGCAAACAGAGACCTGGGAACCCGAGTCGTGGAATAGCAACAATGTTCCCCACACACGGGCCCGGCTGGCCAGTGACCATGTCGGCTTTCTCATCGATAGTGAGCTTGGCGACAAACTCTTGAGCTTTGGTGTAGGCTTCCTTCCACTCCCCTGAAGCGGTAGCGTTTGCTATAGTATAGGTCAGCAAAAGCCCAGTTATAGATAATTATCGAAGAGGAACATACGTGAGGGAAGGACGGCAGGGGAGTGTCCGTAAGGGCCCAGAATGGTTGTGTTCTCGGGCTGGACATAACTGAAAGCATCTTCACTTCGACTAGTCCCATCAAATGATTGACCATTGGCCACTGTGGCAGCCAAAAGGCCTGAAACCACAAACTGAGCGACGCGAGCCATTTTTCGTAACTTCCTTAGGCAGGAGCTCGAATCTCTGGAGGAACAGTCTCTGGAGATGCCATGGGATATTCACTCCTTTTTATAACCTTCAGTACACAACCCGCAGTACACAACCCACAATTCATCTCCGGAGAGAAATTACTTGGCGTATGGGGAAAAGATAGTTTTACCTTTCAACCGGCAAGTGCAACTGTTCCAAGGAAAGTCCCAACCCGGAGTTCTACCGAGGCTAAGTCTTGGCGTTCCGGGGACCCCACACATTCTCGCTTTCTGGGGAAAACTTCTTCATCCATGCAAGCGTGCACAAGCGTGCAGAGTCAGTGCAAAGTCAGTGCGCAACACAACTTATGACGCATTTGAACTCTCTAGCTTAGTCTCTCCATCTACTACTCCATTAACTCTCACCGATGGCTAATTTCTTCTGGATTTGCTCTCCGCATGGTCCGAGGATGGCAACTTTAAGCACGAGACATTTTCATGATCACCGCCTTGGCAACTAGACTTGGCTAGCGGGTATCCCACTCCACGGCTTCATCGGAGACCGAATGCCGGCATCTTCCCCTCTATATGTGTTCCAATCGCCGGCGATACTTCGGGTGCTCGATAGAGTTTGTTGGTCGGTTTAGTGGCTCCCGACGACGTCACTGTAGAGTACCTACCTAGGTACACTCTGGAACTAACCCTTGGCATGCCCGCAAAGCCACGAATGATGTTCCGAGGAGTTGGAAGTTAGTTTTGCCTGTATATTGACTGAAGTTGGTGGCTTGGACTCGGTGGCTACAGCCTATCCCCCGTTTTCGGGATTTGAGTGTGTCCACCGGCTCAGTATCTCACGGCCGTGCTTTGTCCTCGGATAGCAGAACTCTTTCGGAAGAGGGGTCAGTTGGTTTATAATCATTATGGAAGAAATTTGAAGTTTCCGCGGTTGCCCGCGGTGCCCAAGAGTATGTTCATGTCATGCAATCTGGTTGCCTAACTTTTAGTACAAGGCCTGCTATAGTTTACGTGCTCGAGCAAGCGGAATATATTGTAGTGGCTCGGACTTTGTCAACTTTATAGTCTATTGTCCAACTAGCTAAACACAACGTCTCTCGGGATTCATATCGAGACAATCCCGAATCTGGACGCGGGGTGAAGACTTGCGCCTTGGGCCACCTGCATGGTTAGAACGACAGTTAGGACTTGGCAGTAAGGTACATTTATGTTGTACATGGAACATGCATATTTGATTGGCTTGCCGCTCTAGTCTTTGTTGTATACTACTGAATTCTAGAGATATTTAGTACAAACCCCATTCTTCTCTATCGGAATCCCAATAAGACCGACTCGTCTGCACTTTTGATGTTAAATGCTAACGGATGAGGCTTAAAGCAACTTCAAAAAAGACGCATAGAAGGTGTATAAGAAGGCTTAAGAAATTAATTCTATTGCCAAAACTTCTACACAACAGAATATAATTATATCCGACTACTATTGCTCAAAGCTACCTTCCTGGAGGGATAATTACAACAAATAGTAATAAGAAACAAGTGAACGTGAGTGAAATCAAAGCCAAAAATAAAATAAAACTAAAAATAAAACTGAGAGCATTCGCAGCTGTGGGTGCATATTACCGCACTCTCTCGTGAAATTTCATTCCTCGTGCTAGACGGTGGGTCACCCACTATATTAATGTCAATTGGGCGTCATTCAATTATCTGCCGATGTTATATCGGACAAGTGATGGAAGAAGCAATCGCCGAGCTACGACGAGCTTAAGAAAGAGAAACTGACGCGAGAAGAGGTAGAGCGGAGCTAGGGAGAGAGAGAACTACCTACCTAGGTAGGTATAAGTGTAGCCTAGCACACTGGTTATTCCGCCTTCTCGGTCGCTATCACCGCTCTTTACATCAAGCTATCAGACTTGAGACAGATACGACCCTGACGACCTAGGGGAAAGCGACAAACCTAGTCAATCGACTTTGCCCTAAGCGCATTGTCTCTTGGCTTAACTTCCCCTAAGTGTGAGAGAAAAGCTAGAAAAGATTCGATACCACGGGCGTTTTTATCTCGCATCCGCTCTTCCCTTCTGATACCTAACAGATTATATCATTACCAATACCTAGACACGACTATATGTCTGTAGACTATGGGGGTAGGTTGCAATAGGATTCCTAATATATTTGAACCTCTCGGCTATATGCGCTCGGAAGACAGAGAATCGAGTATGCTCCCATTGGACAAAGCTCTTTGCACTTTCACTGGTATGTGCCGAGCACTGGGATAGATAATATCAGACAAGGCCTGAGTCTAAACCAACACGTTCTTATAGAACAAATTGCTGCGGCGGTCACCCGCCACCCCAGACGCAAAGCCCAAGAACAGACGCGCCTCACCATCCTTAGTCTTATAGATAGCCAGGCCCTCTGGCTCCCGGAACTCAAGTGTTGACCCAGCCTTCGTCATAACTGGTCCCTGAACCAGCTTTCCCGTATTCAAATCCATCGACAACACCTGCGAGTTAAGCTTCCCGCCACTGGCCTCGTACGACTCCCCGGTAAGTAAATAAAGATACCGGCCATACACCGCATAGCCCTGATTCACACCCGTCATCGCACCCAAGTCGTCCTTAACATTCGGTATTTTCCAATCAACAAGCGGGCTCGAGAAATTGCCTGAAACCGCATCATCAAGATCCCATACAGCAATATACATAGATTTGTCGTACTGATACCGCACAACAAACCGTTCATACACAGGGTCAATCGTCGCCGTGCCCCGCTCGAACTTCTCTAGCGGCTTGATACGCTCCCTCTTGTCCTTCGCGGGGTCCAGCGTCTTCCCGTCCTCGAACTTGAACCGCCACAGCGCAGTCCCGTACCCGCTGGGCGCGGCGTCAGTCTCGGACCAAATGTATGTGTCACTGCCGACGGGCTCGGCGGCAATGTTCACCCCGTGTCCGCAGGCAAGCAGGTCCATGGATCCGAGCAGGTTTCCTGCGAAGTCGACCTCGCTGATGGTGAGGTCGCCCGAAGTGGTGCTGGCGCCGTTTCGGCGGTTCACGATGAAGAGCCGGCGGTTGATGTTGTCGAAGGTCATTGATTGTTGCACGGTGTAGGCGGCGGTTTTCTTGTGCCGCCAGAGGTCGTGGGAGGGAGTTGTTAGGTCGAAGCGCTTGGAGTCGGGGATTTGGGCCACCGCGACGGCAGCCGCTGTTAGGGCTGTGAGGAGGAATGTGATTGCTCGCATTGTGGGCGAGATACCAGAGATGGGGGACTTATTAGAAAAATGTAGTTTGGGAGCTCGTGTAGACGGGCCAATTCATGCCTTTAAGTAGTTATATTACTCTACAACCTCTGCTGGCTCGAGGGTGGTATATCTGGGTGTTTTCTGAGCTACTGCATGATAATACGAGGTGAAGATTTAAATATAGAAATTCCCACTCAATTCTCCTGATCATCTCGCTTAGATCCGTGTGGGACCTATCACTTAAGGAACCAATACAAGGATCGTCGTGCTTTCCAAGTTATTCAGCTGCAAGCCTATCCACATGGGCCTCGGGGTGCGACCTCGATGGTCCAGTCCTCGTACAGTTCGGGAGCGATTTCACGATGCTAGCCCGATCGGGGCTGAAGATCTCCAGAATACGAGCTCGTGTTTCGCAGTAGTCTGGCCCGAGCAAGATCCGAAAATTCTAAATGCGACACTCAGTCTTACAATGATTTGCGACAAGGGAACCTACATTATCTGGGTGCAAATAATATAACGCTAAGGTGTGGAGGTTGGTGGAGTAAAGGCATGGCAATATTTCATCTGGGTTTAACGTCTGACGATACTCATCGGACAGAATCGGGGAAGGGACATCTAGAACATTTCAAAGTGATGGACTAAATTGCGACCTATCCTGTACTCATTTTGCGATATATTTCTTCACAATTTGCTCTCCAAAAGTCTCACAACTTCCGTTTGATTCAACTGTTGTGCCCACTCCACAGCGGTGCGCCCGTTCGCGTCCTTGACGCTAGTATTTGCGCCGAGGTTGACCAAATGACGAATTGCATCCGTTCTCCCGAGCTCTGCTGCAATATGCAAAGGAGTCCCCAGGCTCATAGGCCAGAATCGCATCAAAGTATGCCCGTCCTGGTGCATTGCGGCGTTTAAAGGTGCACCCTTATCAACGAGCATCGAAATAGCTTCATTGACATCCGTGTCTCGAAGATTGGCTTACTGAAAATGTTGTCCTTGGCTTACATCGCCCCCACGGCTTAGCATCAGCTTCATGACACTAATAGGGGCAAGCTGAACAGCATAGGACAGACTGGTACAGTCAATCCCGCATCGTTTGTTCGGGTTAGCTCCATGATCAAGAAGCCAGCTAGTCATTTGTTCATCTCCAACCGCGTAGCTATAATAGATCCTTTTCGGTAAATTGTCTCTCCAAATAGCTGAGTTGACCTACCCAAGAACAGGGGGCTGGGTTTCGCTGACTGGTTCATTAATATCCCACCCTTCATTAATGAAACATGCGAGGGCTGCCTTTGCCTTATGGAGGGATGCCTCCTGAGCGTACCCAGGATGTATCCGGAAGCCATGGAAAAGAAGGGTTGAAACAAATCCGGCCTTGTCCTGTTTACTTGCTTCCATCATGACGTCGCCAAGCTCCTTTACAGCGAACACCCCAGGTTTAGCACTCGCGAGCAGCATTTTGATCGTATCCTGAAACCCTCGCAGGTCATCATTAGTGCACAAGGACCGCAGATCTTGAATAGTTGCAGTTGGAGTCTGGCGTGGGATGGGGAGCTCATGATAGCTCATAGGCTTCTCTTGTGACGGTAGCCGAATATCCATTGGGGATGACGAGAGTTAAAGCAGTATAGCTAAAGCGTACCACAAGTAAGCAAAGTGCGCCCATAGTAGGTCTCTGATATATGTTGGGTTTGAATGTCGATAGGGTTGCGAAAAGTAGAAATGCGTTTGACGAAAAAAAACAGTTGTTTAACTACCTACAGTTTGCCAGGGCGGAACTGGGTCGGGGATACCCGCCTTTACATACTGTACGGAGGTTAATAAGTATCACGAGTGCAAAAACCTCAGAATCCAATATGATTGGGCAATCTCTATACCGCCTCCTTTTCCGCCCATTATTTATCCGGCCGCCTATCCTAGTTAGGTTAGCCTATGTCCAGGTCAGAATAACGTAACCCATGTCTGAATTAATAAATGCATGCGATAACTACTTCATAGCTCCCAAAACATAGCACTTTCGGATAATACGTGGAGCTTGTACAACCTCTATGGCACTTCTGACTAATTGGTCCGGTATAGAAGGTTAGATGGAGAAGTCCTGAAGATATATATTTTCTGCCCGCGCATGTCCTCTATTCCACCGTGTTGCAAGGTATTGTACGGAGCAGTATCGAAATAATGAACTGACTAGCTCAAAATCTACATGCGCCTTCTGACTGGAACAATAGTGTTTTAAATTATGCTACTTCGGGAGGCACGGGAGGATGTCCGGGACTAGGATAAAGATGACCCTGACGTCCTCGGTGCTAGCAACTCCAGCAAATTGGAGCTGGCTTAATGAACCTGGAAATGGCTTCAATCCCAAGGACTCTTCCTACCAGGGGAAGTCAGTCAATCATACCAGGTAGGATATCTCGAAATCCGCCGCTGTGCCTTCCTCCATGACCAATTGGATGAGTTTCCAGTGCTCCGCCTCACGACGGAACCCGAACAGGCCTAGGAAGGCTAGCTTCCCGCACCACGATGCAGCATCTCGGCCCACTATCCAAATACAAGCCGATCAGCGGTGCCACCACTCTGTACCCTCTCGCACCGTTACTCGACGCATTGACTCGGAAATTGACTAGTGTTGGACCCAACTAATTGATGAACTTGCGAGAACTTGCTCAACAATTGCTCTTTCTCTGGATGTGTGGACCAGCAAGAATCATAAGTCCATAGTAGGAGTTATTGGCCACTGGTTAACCCCAAACTTTGAATATCGGGAACGAGTCCTGGAGTTCAGTGAGATTTCTGGGTCACATAGTGGAGAGAATATGGCAGAACTGCTTCAGAGTATGCTTTCCGAGCTTCAACTGGAGGATACGTTACTCATTATCACCGCCGACAATGCCTCGAACAATGAAACATTAGCATCTAAACTCTATTTCAAACTCGCAGAGAAATCTACTTCAGATAGCTTCTACACCTCATGCAGCGGACGTCTAAGATTTCTGGGTATTGATAGCTATATCCGTTGTCTAGCTTATGTTCTCGATCTTATTGTGAGCGACATTCTCTCAGTAATGAAATCCGGAGACCACAGATCCGCCGCAGAAGCCTGTGACCTATTGCAGGAAAACCAGAAAATGGGACGACACTCTGCACTAGCTCGGCTTCGGATTATGGCACTCTGGATACCCAGAACACCCTAGCGACGACAGCAATAGAAAGTGGAATGCTAATCAAAGGGTTGAAGGACAAGTTTATTGAATATAATATTAAAAGACGCTGGAACTCTATATACCGTATAATCCAAGACGCCTTCAATGCCAGGCTACGGATTAAGAAGTGGATAGAACATCAGAACCAGTTCCCACTATTTTCTTCTGTTGTGCAAGTAATAGCTCGGCCATTTCATGAACTACGGCGTGTGTAGGAGATATACCACATGTATCTATAGATAATATCCATTGGATAAGCGTGGCCTCTTCCGTTTGGGTGGGTTCAAGGTGTGGAGAGACAAAATCGGCTCCTGATAGGGTTCCATGGTGTCGGCGGGTCAAGGTCATATGCGAGACTTCGTACGAGCGTGCAGCGGCCCGTAAGCTTGAAAATTGACCTAATTGATAGGCTTGAAGTGCTAGCACGATTCGGCCTTCGTTTTGAGCCATTTAGAGAACTTGGTGTTAAGTAATACTGGTTAGAAGTGAATAATTAGGTATGGTAGGTGGGGTTGCTGTATCGCGTACTGATTTGTATCGCTTACTTGGTGAGTGATGCTCTAGTGCCCGCTGGAATATTAGATTGGCCGGGAGCCGGGAGCCTCAAGCAACAGCTTCAGGTTGTCCCCTTTTTCCATCTTCAACCTTAACCGCACTTTTCAGACGTTCTACAAAGATGGTAGCTCAACCTTCTCTTGGACCCGCCAGGAAGGCTTGCACTCGCTGTCGACTCCACAAACGGAAATGTGACAATAGACAACCTTCATGTTCCCTCTGCACCCGGTGAGTTCCACGTGTGCACTCGCCCTTCCAAGTTCTGCAACCGATCTTCAATCAAGCCACTCTCTGAATTATGAGACCCAAACTTAAGTCGCCTCCAGTCTCAGTCAGCCCTGTATCTACGCAGACTCTTCGACATCTACCTCTCCCCCAGGGGGTCGAACAAAGGAACCGCTGACAAATCTTCCTGTTCAAGAAGTACTCACACCTCCGGATATCAAAGCAAGCATCATTGCACGACTCACCAGCACAGATCCCATCAAGGTCATCGCGCTTTACAGTGCGGCCATACATCCATGGTTTGGGATCTTTTCAGAATCCATGCTGTCTAGTCAGCACCCAGCATCATGGGACGCAGCATCGGTTGATTTTGTTCTCCTCTGCTTTGGAATCGTTCTCTTAACCTCCGCACCAGAGGAAGTACAAGGGGGTTACAACCTTCAAGCGGAACACCGGTCCATGTACCTTCTGAGCAAGTCATGGATATCATTGTTGGAAGGTGCTGGACTGAACTCCGTGAAATTTGTGAAAGCGCGGTTGCTCATTAATCTATTCGAGGTCGCCCATGGCTTTGCTGTTGAAGCATATTTCTCAATCGCAAATGTCGTCAGAGCTGCTGACGCTCTTTCAGTATTCCAGCAACAGCCGATGCCTCAGTCAATGGCTGAGACAGACATGGAGGAGTACATGCTTATGTGGTGCGGTATCGCAATACTGGACAGGTCTGCATTCTAGCCCCTGACGGTCTACGGCATCCTCGAATTTTTCTAGCCATAATCTGACTTCTGCGGCTAGATTCATTGCAATAGAAAATGGCCAATGGCCCCCAGTAACACGGGGTCGACAAATTCCTCCCAACGTCCAGAATTGCAATCGCTTCGCCGTACTGAAGCACCCCTCAGCTGCGCTTCCACGAGCATTTGAGGCCTCACTCCTTCTAGACAATATGCACACCTATCTGCACCAACCGACTCCACATATGGCTTTCAACTTTGAGGAAGTAACAGCGATTGTGAGGACTGTGACATCCTTTGAGACTTTCATGAAGCAATCGCTTCCCGAGAACGAAGAGCTCTTCTCCACTTCCCTTGCCCTGTCAAGCACGTGAGTCAATATCTATCTCTGCTGGCAATTTGTAGTTCTGATGGATGGTAGCGCACTGCTCCTCGCGTACGAGAATGGTACCAAACCAATTGGCCCAGACAAAACATTTACCTGCGCCTCGGCAGCCACTACACTCCTGAATGCGAAAGTTGATGATATTTCTGACATGGTTTCTGTATTGGATCGATACGATCTAGCTACTAAGGCACTGCCACTTCCGCCTTTCGTCACCTTTGTCGTATACAGAGCTGCGGCAATAACCACGGGAAGACTACACAGTGGCTCTGAAGCGGAAGCCAATTTGCAGAGATTGAGAATACTGCGAAGGGCCTTACGGTCAATTGCACCGAGATGGCTGGCTGGAGGTGAGAAGCTATACCAAGCCCATTGCATTAGATCATGCTTACATGTTACAGAACGCTACATGAAACTGCTCGACGAAGACACAAGTCCTCGAATATTAAAGGCACTTAGCAACAACCCGAGCACTGTGTCCTTACAGTAAATGTCATTGGAATTCCTTCTTTCTATGGGACTAAGTATACCTCCAATTTTGTTTAGTTGAGTGGAGCTATGCCTATGCTGTTCAAAACTGGAAGTCATGCCCTTAACTAATCCCTACCCCAATCTCCCAGCAACGAGTTTCTTCAAACTCTCGTCACTCAACGCTTCCACGCCAAGCAGTTCATTATCCGTCACATCATACGCAGCCCCAAACCTGTTCCCCGTAAAAACCGTCGACCTCAAAAATTTCATAAAAACCGGCGGACTGGAGTCCCCAGCACCGAAGGACGTAAGCGCCTCCTTCATCATCTCACTCGTGTCTACCAAGGTCGTCTTCCACGTGATCTCCGGCTTCAGCTCCTTCGCAATAGCCAGGAGCTTGTTCTGCGTCAGTATCGCTTCCGAGATACGCAGCATGCGGTTGCTGGTCTCCTTCGGGTGTTTCAGGATCTGGGCGATGGCTTTACCGACACCTGCCATGGAGTTGGTGCTAAAGCGCGAGTCACCTCCATCATAGAGCACGGCTTCGTGTTTGTCGAAGTCGATAATGCCCATGGCGCCAAAGAGCGTGTCGGTGAATGCGCCGGTGGAGAGCACTGTGTATGACAAGCCCGTCGACTTTGACTTCTCGGCCAGATATTTCTGGATCTTGCCCACGGTGCTGTAGAATGGGTATTCATGGAGCTTCGAATTGGTGGTCACGGCGCCGTAATCAGCGGGGATGAAGCGCTTCACGCCCGCTGCGATAGCAGCGTCGATAACGATGGTTTGACCTTCTAGTGCTTCCATGCCGACGGCTGAGACGATTGCATCTTGACCCTGAAGTGCGGAGGTGAGGGATTCGACGGAGCTGTAGTCCACGGAGACAACTTTGACGGCGGGGTCGAAGGTGGTTGATTTAGTGCCGCGAGTAAGGACTGTGACGTGAAGTTTGGCGTCCGAGAGTGCTTTGAGGACATGTGGACCTAGGTTGCCGGATGCCTATCTGACAGTCAGTGATGAAGTGCAATGGATTTTAGGAATTTCGCACCCCAGCAATGAATTTCGCACCCCAGCAATTGCGACAGATTTGATTTCGGACATGATGAGGGATGGCGAGTATTTTGTTAGAAATAAAACTGTTATTGTCGTATTGGAAGACTGAAGGATTGTGATTGATATTCAAGCATATCGTGAAGGCTAGAAGCTCATCTTTATATCTCCGGTCGACAGCATGGCCTCGATCGCAACGGCTCAACTTCACCTCCGATGATACGTCCTAGACGTGTAAGAATCTTCAATGTACATGCAACGAATCTGCTTCTTTGTGCAACCCAATTATATTTAGCGCCAGTAACGAAGCCCAGTCGTCACCTCCGCTTCTCTTCCGCATCACTCTATTATTTAGCGCGAGTAGCGAAGCCCAGTCGCCACCTCCGCTTCTTTTCCGCATCACTCATGTCTCATCTCCGCACCACTCCCGCACGCACCCCACTGGTTTCGGGGCTGCACTACTCCGGGTTTAGGTTCCTCCCTGCATCAAGGCAGCAGACAAATATATTTAATCTGTTAGTAGCCGGAGCTGACTTTATTGCAACTTCTGTTCTCCAAACATTTATTCTTCAGGTTCACTCTAAATTGTTGTCCCCATCAACGCAGTGCCGAAGCTGTATTCAGAATCATGCCGGAACACATATTGCTATTCGGGGCGACAGGTACGAACATTCTAACAAGGACTGCTCCTTCACCAAAATACTAACTCTAATATGTCGCAGGTGGTATCGGCTTGCTATTCTGCGAAGCAGCACTCTCTCAAGGCCACAGCCTAACACTACTCGTGCGCAACCCTGGAAAGCTACCTAGCAACATACGCACCAATACCAGAGTCAATATCACCGAAGGCCAACTGAATGACGAGAGTGCTCTCCAAAAAGTCGCCTCATCTGGCGCCAGCATCTTCATCTCATTCGCTGGACCGGTAGCAGGCTCAAAAGGCACAGTACGTCTGCAAGTAGCTTGGTCTGTGTGTATTATGCCCCCGAAATATCACTGACAAAACCAAAAGGCAGTCACCGATTGCATGAAACTTCTCTTTCCCCTCCTTATCGCCAACAATTTCAAGCGTGTCATGGTCCTGGGTACGCCTTCATACCCCACACCTGAAGACAAAGGTGGATTCAAGTGGAGGGCGACGGTAGCTTTAGTCAAGGTCATTGGAGGGTCAGCATATGAGGAGTTCCATGGTCTGGGGAAACTAGTATCTTCGTACAATCCAAGAGAGCTGAAGTGGACGTTATTTCGCGTGCCATTTCTAGGAAATGGAGATGCGGCACCTGTTGTCGCGACGTATACGGGGTCTGGGAAGGACGGATTGTTCCTTTCTAGGAAGAGTATTGTGGCTTGGACGTTGCAGGAAATGGGACAGGATTCGGAGTGGATTGGCAAGTCTCCTATGTTATGTAATTAAGAGCTTGAATCTTAGAGTACAGGGTTTTCTTGTCTGCTAAGACGCTTGATTTGTCATGGTGGGCACATCTGTACCTAGGTAGGTAGATATGACTGTACTATATGATGTCAATATCTCGCTCTAAGTCGTATAATTTATGCTTGCAGTACGCGCAGATGTCTCAATTGTGCAATCGTAAAGAAAGTCACCCTGCATCCCGTTTCATCCTCATCGCTAGCTCTCGGATGTGTACCATACGTCCGCTCCGAGCTCGTTGCATGACGCAGGCCGGCAAAACAGCACCGAAAACTGGCCAAGTAACTCGTGGCCGTCTGGGACCTTGGAAGCTAAATCTAATTGACGATGCCGAAGGTTATGGGCGTTGGGTTCTCTATCACCACCTTCGCCGTCATGGTTTTCTTTTCCCACAGCACCGAGTATTCGAAGTCTATCGATCCCTTCGCCCTGACTCACTCCTCCGCCGATCATATGATCTCCAGCGTTCCCGCGGCGAGTATTGGTGCCCTGGGCCGAATTTCGTGTGGCATGTGGATGGTTATATGAAGCTCGCGCAGTTCGGAATTGAGGTTTATGCCGCTATTGATGGGTACTCTCGGTATATTCTCTGGATATATGTGGGAATTAGTACTCGAACAGCAGTGAGCGTTCTCTCTCAGTTTCTTGAGACACTCGCCAACCTCTCCTACCAACCGGAGATTATTCAGTCTGACCTCGGCTCGGAGATATCCCTTATTGGGGATGCACAATGGGCGCTTCGGCACGTTTTCGATCCAGAGGCTGCCCATGGAGACTGTTTCTGGCTAGGGCGAAGCACAAATAACCAGAGAATAGAGGCCTGGTGGGCGCAGTTATCTAAGTCATGCACCTTTCTCTAATACCAATATTTCCGGGAGCTCCGGGAACAAGGTAAGTTATCCTGCCTACTATCCGCTGCTAGCACTGATCCTCTATAGGTCTCTTCTCCGGCTCTATCCCTGAACAAGTCGCCCTTCTTGCGGTCTATATGCCTACACTCCGCCGGGTTATTGGTGAGTACGCTAAGACCTGGAATATTCATAATATCCGCAAGCAAAATTCACGGCCGAACGCCGTCACTGGGAAGCCATTTGTGAATTATTTTAATTTGTCTAAGCCGGATTACCAGCGCGCAGTTGATCCGATGCTGCTTCGTGAATTCCAGGAGGACGTCCGGGACTGGGATAAAGACGAATATTTACCCCCCGATGTCCTTGCTTGGTGCCACCAGCAGCTTCAGGAGATTGGAGCCGAGGTTTATGGGCCTGGAAATGGTTTCAATCGTGAGGATCCTCCATCTCGTGTATCAGAGGAAGTTAGTCAACCTTACCGGGTCGAATATCTCGAACTCCGCCGCCGTGCTCTTCTCCATGACCAGTTGGATGAACATCCACAGCTCTGTCTCACTACGAAACCACTCGGCGCATGGGATTGGGAGCCTGGAGAGGCACAGGAAGGCTAGCTATCAGCGCCGCTCTGTAGCATCTCGGCCTAATATCTAAATTCAGGCCGATCAGCGAGTGCTGCCGCGCTCTCGGGATTGTAGGATAGCCAATTAGTATCCAGGAAGAAAGGAATCGACGGAGGTAGTTCGATAGATAAACTTTCTTACGTGTATATGTCTTAACACTAAAATACCAGGTTGGCACAGTGCCACATAAAGTGCCAAGCAGGGAAGCTCCGTCGTGACTAGTAAGAAACATATCCAATTGAGTGATCCTCCGGAGTCTGCCATAGCGTGTTACGGTGCTATTTCCGGATCTATCCGGATTGCAATTCAAAACTATTAGAAGGCGCGGACGCTGAATAAGCCTGTCCGTGGATCCCTTGTGGTAAGACATCCTTGCCTCAGTTCGTCATAAGGTTTTCACTAAGTACTAATTTTGCAAGAGAAAATTCGTTCAGTCTCAAGCTGACACGGCTCCCTCTTATATTTGAATTAGTTTTGTACTTTATATTCATCCTCGAAAAACATCATATTTGTGTTTTCATGGCGCACCGCGATACTCTGGCCCACGATACTGGGGGAGATATTTTTGCTTATGCTCCTATCTCCACTGCCCAGAT